>VDFB02281492.1:92410352-92722628 GCA_007258455.2 Sequoia sempervirens
AAGAACAATTGGTGTGAAGGAGTGAACGAAGTAGTAAAATGTAGATAAGAGAGTGGGGTTGCACATGAAGTAAAGTAAGGAGTGGATGAACAAATATTTAAATGGATGATAATATTATGCAGATTATGAAGGGGAAACAAATTAAAAATGAAGAACAATAAATAAGGTAAAATGAGATTGCTAAAAAAAGAAGGAATATGCAGAGTGAAGAGTAGGCGCCAATAGTAGAGAAGACAAAAATTAACCAACAAAGATTGAAGGGAGAAATTTGAAATGCAAATCAAAGGGGGGTACCTAAATAGGGGAATTGACCATTAGAAATACAATATAAATGTAGATTGCATAATGTGTGTATGACTAAGAAATTTTGGCCTTATTAAATAAATTGAATTAGCCACCAATTATGTTGTGCAAATTTTAAATTTGTAATGAGAATATGTGATTATGTTTACATGTTGGTTGCAAAATTCATCAATATGATAAGACTCATAAACCTTGACTATGTCAGGTCATATGGATGCATCTATTCTTTCAAATGATATATTGTCTTTAGATGCACATAATGAATCTTGTAGTGAATATTATACATCATATTTTGGGAACCATACTAAACATGATTTTTAATTTGTCTCATATGTGTATCTCAATATCTAACATGAGGCTACATATTATGTTAATACTATCACTACCTCTCATAACAAAGTTGAGTTTAGAATTTTTTCTAGATTGGCGGTTCCTTCTCATTTAGCATGTTACAACAACTTATCACCTCACCTCAAGTCAATCCTTATTAATAGTTCTAGATACATCTCAAAATGCACTTTGATGCTAATGCTTTTTTATGATTAAAGCATAAAATACAAGATCTCATTAATGGTAATGTGATTTAAATTAAGGATATTAGTGAAAAAGTAAATCAAATTTTAACACCTCAACATGATTTAAAGTAGACATAAGGAAGATCATTCCAAGCCTAGTCACAAGGAACATGTTGGATTTACTAAAAGATATAGGATACAGATAACACATCACATGTCAATTTTACAAAGATATGAAACAACATGATCAAAACAAAATATTTATATAAACATGATCATATATGGTACACTCTAAGGTGGTACAATGATTAACCTTAGTGTTCCAATGAAAATAACACTTAAAATGAATGTTGTAAAAATAATTAGCATGAGCTAAAAATTACAAAAGACACATCTTTAGATCATGGTAGATGTGATAAAAAAGAAACATTTGCTAAAATATTTTTAAAATAAGGGCATACAATGCAAGAAAAAACACAAAATATCACCTTTCATCTACTACTTTTATACATAATGAGACATTATATAATGATACCATAGCACTATTTCCACATGCATAATTATAACATATTAGGGGATAATCGCATGACTGAAATTACCTTCGTATGACATCTTTTTGGGCTCCATTGATATTGATACAAATTTTAATTTTGGCTATTCTCTTTTTTGTGACTATCATGTACTTTTTATGTTGCATGCATTGATTTTATATTGCCACTTGGGGCAAATATATTGTTTTTTTTTTGCAAGTTCAACATCCTCATGATTTCTCTTCTTAGGGGAAAAAGTGGCGAGATTTTTTCACCAAATATTTCAACACATCGATCAACTACACACTAAAGATGTCTCAATTATGCATTCTCTACTCAATTTTACATTTACATATCATTTTATTTAAAAAATTGTCCTAATTGTTTAATTTGAATGTAATACAACATCTTCCCCATTGAATTCAACATGTATCATAAATTCATTTATAAAGTTTAATATTACATCACATATTCTTAAGAAAATATCTAACCAAATGTAAGCAAATTATATAATAAACAATAGATTTTTTTATTCATTCAATCATGACAAATGAACATAGTTATTCACAAGACAATAATATAAAAATCCATCAAAATCTAACTAAAATTCCATCATAAACATGACTTTTGTAAAGTGTTGAAATGGTAATAGTATAGTAAGCGTCCTCCCAAATAAATTGATGCAACATCCATCACAACATAACATCCAATTGTGTACATATGAAGTATCAAATCATGAATTTATGTGACTTTAGTAAACTTAGTTAGAACTATAATGGGTTAGCTCAATTCCTTGTATCAATCTCTCTAACTACCATGGGTTAAGTTTGCATGTATTCTTGCAAGATTCCCTCCAATTACCATGGGTTAGGTGCACTATTCTCTAGCAAAATACTTGCTAACTTAGATCAACCTCCTAAGTTTATTCACCGAAGAGCCACAATTTGTAAATGCACTACCAATAAAATAAATAATTTTAAGTAATATATTATGTTGAGATCTTCAATCTTTAAAAAAATCATGCATATCCCACCTCAAGTTTGAATATATACTTGTAGACACCTAAATTTGGACACTTGCATGCTTCCAAATTTATCCCTTTTCATCTAATATCCTCTTATTTGCATTAATTAAGTAATATCACTATTATTTAATTAATACCCTTAATTATTATAAATCCCTAAGGTATTTAATTAATAATTAAATACCTTACCCTTTATTCTCCTTTTCACCAAATGAATTAAATAAATATGACATTTATTTAATTCCTCACATGTCACATCTTCCATCATTTTCATCTAATCCTAATCCATCTTCTAATCTCATCATTAGAGATGTGCACATGTCCAATCCTTGATTAAGACATGTCACATCCTCTAACTTTTGCAAGTTGGCTTCTTAACCTTCGTTAGTCACTAATTATCTTTTAATCACTGATTAGCTAATCTAATCAACACCTGTAAGGTTATTTTGGGAGTGTATCTAGTGAAAACTCCATGCAGTAGTGCCTTTGGTAGCTTTCATTTCAATTAGGTTGCCTCAACGACACGTACAACTATTTCCTAAAGTGGAAACAGACACAGTTATTTCCATATTAATCCTTCTGAGAAAAGCACGTGTGAATTCAACAACAATCAACTACACAGCTGAAAGATACTACATAAAACAGAACACAAAGATTTTACGTGGGGAAAATCCTCTCGGATAAAAAACCCCACACTCTAAAGATCGAGCCATTGTATTATTCAGCAACAAATGGTTACAATACAATTTTAGGCTCTTAGCCTTTTCAGAGATTACATCTTGTTCATCTGGATACAACTGGTAGCAAACACCCCCAAAGAGATCAACCATGGCATTCATGTTTAGGAGAGATTCCAACAACATAACTCTGCCTCTCTCACTCTCTGCCTCGGCCTCATGGCTTTGGCCTTTCAGCCAGCCACTCGGCCTTTCTCTATCGATCTCTCTCTGGCTCTTGACTCTTCAACTTCTTGACTTATCAGCTTCCTTCTCAATCTATCTTTCTACAAAACATCCAATGCATTCATATATGCATTCGTTCTCAACAGGCTCTCTGTGAATCGGTTCAAGATCACACAACAACAATCTCCAACTCAGCATCCTTATCATTGTAGATGTTTCCACTCCTATGTAGATTTTTCCTTACAGACCGTTCAGTTCCAACTGCTGCAAAAAATCCAACCAACCGCTGAATTTCTCACTTCGCTTCTGTTCTTGTCCACTGCATCACGAGGACACGACTTCTCACCCTGGGCCAATAGTGATCAACATCGTAGGTAGATGTCTGCGGAGACATTCGCTGTAGGGCGCCTCCCCACGCCACAAGACTCACATGTCAAGATTCATCTCCATACTCCACAGCATCGAAGTCCAAAGAGCTATCGCTAACACTTCACCATGTCACCAAGACCTCACACCAAAGATCACAATGTATTCTGAAGAGTTCATCAGTTGGCAAGACTATCATCTTCACCCAGACATCACATTGAAGTCTTCAAGTCACATCAACCTTAGCATTCTCATTTGCAAGACAATCGCCATTCGATGAGACATCATACCAAAGTTCAAAGGTCATATCGATGTTAGCTTTTCCATCAGCAAGACAACCGTAGTTCGCCAAGACTTCATACCAAAGTCTTCAAGTCATGCCGACATGAGTATTCCATTTGGTGAGACAATCGTCTTTCGCCAAGACATCACACCGGAGCACTTCATGTTATACTAAACACCGAAAGCAAATACCAAGAGTCATGCGCACACCAAAATCAAGCTTCCCATCAAGAAGACAATCACTTCGCCAAGACATACCGACAGCCAAGTTACATCGCATTGCTCGACACAAATGAAGACATTTGTCTTCACCCAGACACTGCCAACATGTCATACCAAAGATCAAGAGTCGGGTGAGATTCTTATCGCCTTCGCCACCAAGACCTTATACACCGAGGTCTTAAGTCACCCCTCGAAGGGCCAGACTCCACTAGTCGCTTAAGACTTCACTGCTCGTGTTACCTCGGTGCCTATCTTTAGCTTATTACAGAAGCCTTCAAGTCATACCAATGACTCCATTCACCGAGACATCTCCCGATCACCAAGACTACATGCCGATAGGAGCAAGTCATGCCGATTTCCACATCGGCCAGACAGACCAAAGGTCATGCCGATATCGGCAAGACTTCCTATCGTCACCGAGACATCATTTCGACACATATGAGTTACCTCGATGATCCAGTCGCCATGAGTCTCCCCGACATCCGCTAGACCAAACCGTCGGCTAGAGGTCTCCACTTGGCAGAAGGTTATAGCGAAGGGCTACAAGTCACAATGGCATCATCAACAAGAAGATAGGCAAAGTCTTGAAGGCCACATGAGCAAAACACAAGATACTAAATCACAATGACTGCATAATAGAATGGTCACAACAAGCATGCTTTCTCGAGAGGTTTCAGCAAATTTCATGATCGGTGTAACATTTCCAATACCCCCACTTGACGGGCGATCACACATAGGCACCTCCAAAGAAACCAGGAACTAAGATCACACTAGCTCCACCAGTTCAAACCCCGCAATACTCAAGACACCCAATCAACATGATTCAACAGATAACAGTCCACCAGACAATCTGCAACCAAGACCAGGCATCCAACTGCAAACCACTGTCCAACGAAGCAACCAAAATGCAAACAATCACAGCCTTCCAGGAAACCAAATAGACCTCAAACATTCTCTCATGCTCCATCAAGAAATCAGCTCCAACATCCAAGATGTCCACCATCCAAGCAACAATCTTGTCATCTTCTACATGTGGAAGAAAGATACATCGCCAAGGTGAATAAGCACCATTCCAATGAACACAAGCAAAAGATCACAGTGACATCTTCAACAAGATACTGCTACCACTTCACTGTGCTCAAACACTATACAAAAGCAATATCAACTTCAAAGCCTCAAACAAAACACAACCATGAAGTCATCCTCCAGAAACAAGATATTGAACATCAGTTAGAACAAAAATCAGACTAACTGCTCCCACCCAACTGATAAACCACGCGATTGAAAAATAGCACCCACAGCTCGTGCTATACCATCCAATCTTTCATACCTCAACAGGTATGACCATTATTAAACTCATGCCGAACCAGAACCAACTCAACAACAACAAATACAAGCTCCAGTGTCAACCAGAAGACACATACAGAAACTCCCACTGCCTGAGTAATCCAGATCTGAAAGATCAAAAGCATCAACAAGTCTACCAATACCAGCACATAGAAAATGTAACCATGTAGTGCCAAGGAAATATCCACAATGATATGCACATCTTGCAACAAACCGTCACAAGAGACATTTCTCTCACCACAAACCTTCACGGCCACATAGAGAAACTTTGCACATCATCTTCCTGTAGAACATCCTTCTACATACACTTCTAACAGCCAGCTGTGTCAAGAATGATCTTCTTCACATCCCATAAGAAAATCTTAACAACATCCATCCGTTCAATCACCAAGATCAAACCAATTTAACAAACAACATGGATGTAAGCATCTCTAAGAAGATCAAGCTAGTTCATTTCCCATTTTAGGAAATCAGCCCATACATCATCTCCTACCAATTCTCATTAGTAACAAGGAGATAAAAGAAACTATACAACTTCCACTATGAATCTTCCAGAATCATTAAACAGTAATTCAAGATCCATATCATGAAAGTAAACTTAATAAAACACATCTGAAAAAAATATAATGGGCCAAATACCTTTCAGATAAACTGCCGAGTAGACCAAGAGTGGGAATGAGAATACTTATTTCAAGATATGCAAGTCATCATGACTAATCCAAGAGCAATCTCCTCATAGGTCTCTTATTGAACTCACATTCAACTAAGGTGAAGGCTTCTTTGACTTTCTGCTGAACAATAATAAGTAGCAACACATCTCTCATAAGAGAAAAACAACCTCACCTTATTCTTCATGTATCCATGAGTACCAGACCACTGTCAAAGTTCCAATCATCTGAATCAAGAACTTATCATGACATCATGATCTACACATCCCCATAGGAGATACCATGCTTCAAGTGACCTCACCATTGTCTCAAGTACAATGCACAATGCCAAAAATCTAGTGTACAAGCAAGAGTATATCATGACATAAAGCAAATAAACTCAAAAAACAACATCACCTGTCAAGCACCACCAACACCTTAGCCAAAGACTCCAAGCATCCTCCATGGTTCCAAGATGTTGCACATCTTTAAGTAATGTCCGTGCAAAGGAGAAAGAACCCTTCTGCAACACTAAAGAAGACCGTTCACCACCATGTGATGAATCCACAGTCACTGTTAGAGCTCCCACTAAAAAGTGACACCCGAGCTCTCCAAACATCATGACCACCTACTACAGGTTCCCATAACCGACTATACAGGTACTCAAAAGTATCCATCCTCTTATCTCAAAGCACAACACCAATGCACAAGTGACCACAGACAAGGCCATCTAACAAGTTTATACCAACAATGAATCAACCTCACGGATATAGACAGTCCACTTCTGAGTTGTCTCAGAGCAAGCATGTAGGTAAAGACAACCCACAGCATTGCACAACCCATAGATCCATTAAAAAAAAACATGCAAACCCATCATTGCATTGGAAACTATAACACTCTCTCAAGCCATGCACCAAGCATGCATGAAGACCTGCAACTATCTCATCCAGCAACACCCCAAAAGGCTAATGTCTAGACAATAGCTTAACAGCAACTCCACATGGTCACAAGTTTTGCTTAACCGTGTAAAACCTGCAAAACCACAGAGCCATGCAAGTACAAAGCACCCTTAAAAAGGAAACAACAGTTCAGAAAATCTAGGCCCCTTTCAAGCCAAATCTAAACCACCACCATGTACATGCATCTGAGAAAGAGAGAAATGCTATTTCAAAAGCTTGTAAATCATCTAATGATTAACTCCATAGCCTTCAAGCATTCAAGGTTAACAGGAAATAGTTCCTTCCAACACCAGGAACCACCACCTAGCATAAGCAATCTCTTCCATGACTGAGAAACAATCTAGGCTTCTCCATATCACCCAGGTGTCTGTCACACAGACACCAATATGAAAGCTTTACTGCTGCACAACCACATAGTAAGAAAATCCACCTCATACTCCAAGGTTAAACCTCTACCAGCCAGGAGACACAGATCACAACATGATCAACTCCCTTTTCCATCTTGACCATCCTTTAAGCTGCATGCTGTCTCAAAATACCACAAGGCTTCCACTCATCAAAGGATCAATCCATCAGTTCATTCCTCTAGATTTCTTCCAGCCTATTCAAGCTAAGAAATCATCACAAGAGAAACATCCAGAACCAACGACCAAAAGAAGGCTCTGATACCAATTGTAAGGTTATTTTGGGAGCGTATCTAGTGAAAACTCCATGCAGTAGTGCCTTCGGTAACTTTCATTTCAATTAGGTTGCCTCAAAGACACGTACAACGTATTAACCATGTCCCAAAAGTGGAAATTATACAATTATTTGCTAATCCTTTGAGAAAAGCACATGTGAATTCAACAACAATCAACTACACAGCCTAAAAAGATACGTAAAAATAGAACACAAATATTTTATCATGGGGAAAAATCCCTCCTGATAAAAACCCCACACCTAAAAGATCTAGCCATTGTATTATTCATAAAGAACAAACTAAGCATAATACAATTTCGCTCTTAGTCTTTTAGAGATTACATCTTGTTCATCCTGATACAACCGTAGCAAACACCCCAGAGATCAACCATGGCATTCATGTTCGAGAGATTCCAATAGCATACCCTCATGACTTTAATTTTTGGCTTGTTTGAAGAAGCATTTGTTTCGGATTGATCTTTGTTTTTGCTTAACTTTTAATCTGATTGCTTTATTTTCCGGGAACGTCTTATCAGATGAGAGGATTTTGTTTACCAGCTCTTTTCAGGACCGCTTTAAGATCATATTAACACGACCCGAGATCCTGATTTCATCAGATAGCCCACTCCTCGTAGATTTTTCTTTTGCACCGCTTAGTTCCAATCAAGGTAAAAATCCAACCGCCAACCATTTGAATTTCACTTTCTCTGATTGGTCCAAGTCGTGCCACGTAGGATAGACTTCACTCGGTCAATAGCGATCAACTTTGTGTCACATGTCGGTGA
This sequence comes from Sequoia sempervirens, assembly GCA_007258455.2. Taxonomy (NCBI): domain Eukaryota; kingdom Viridiplantae; phylum Streptophyta; class Pinopsida; order Cupressales; family Cupressaceae; genus Sequoia; species Sequoia sempervirens. Next base: position 92,418,913 of record VDFB02281492.1, read on the forward strand.
GACACTAGAAGTGTCTCCCCGATGCCACAAGACCCATTTACACGTTGTCACCAAGAGTCATCTCCATCGACAAGAGGTTACATCGAGTCCAGAGAGCTATCGCTAAGACTTCACCATGTCGCCAAGACCTCACATCGAAGATCACAAGGTATTCTGAAGAGTTCATCAGTCGGCAAGACTATCGCTCTTCGCCTAGACATTACACCACGACTCCAAGTCATATTGACCTTAGCATTCTCATCAGCGAGACAATCGCCATTCAATGAGATGTCATACCGAAGTTCAAAGGTCATATCGATGCTAGCTTTTCCATTGGCAAGACACCCGCAGTTCGCCAAGACTTCATACTAAAGTCTTAAGTCATGCCGACATGAGTATTCCATTCGGTGAGACAATCATCTTTCGCCAAGACATCACACCGAGCGCTTCATGTTATACCGAACACTAAGCAATCGCCAAGAGTCATACCGACATCAGGTTTCCCATCGACAAGACAATCACTTTGCCAAGACATCATACCGATGTTCGTTACATCGCAGCGTTTCTACGCCGGCAAGCATTCGCCTTTCTCAATGGTGACATCACACCGAAATAACATGTCATGTACCAAAGTATCAAGAGTCAGATTTTATGACTCCCACTGCCTCCTTTGCCAAGACCTGCACCGAGGTCTTAAGTCACCCCAAGCACTACACTCACCACCACAAGACCAACACTCATCTCCCCACACTCACAAGTCCTGTGTTACCTCAAGCCTATCTTTCACCAGGAGTCATGCTGAGGACATCCCACATCGTCGGTGAGACAAATGCCCGTCACCAACACTTCATAGCGAAGCCTTCAAGTCATACTGATGATTCCATTCACTGAGACATCTCCCAGTCGCCAAAACTACATGTCGATAGTAGCAAGTCATGCCGATTTCCACATCGGCCAGACAGACCAAAGGTCATGCCAATATCGGCAAGACTTCCTATCATCGCCGAGACATCATTCTGACACATATGAGTTACCCCAATGATCCAGTCACCATGAGTCTCCCCGACATCCGCTAGACCAAACCGTTGGCCAAAGGTCTCCACTCGGTAGAAGGTTACAGTGAAGGCCACAAGTCACAACGGTATTATCATCGGGCCGGTAAGATGTAGCAAAGTTCCCACGACATGAGCAAAAAGAAGATTACTAAACCGCCAAATAGTCGACAACAAGAATGTCACAGCCACCATGCTTTCTCGTGAGGTTTTAGCCCGCGATTGAGGCACATTTTCCAACAACACCTCGTCAACACTCCCATCCCCCAAGGAATTTTTAATTCCTTTTAATTCACCCAAGACTTCTCTCTTCCCCATCTGAATTTTAATTCACATTTATTCCTCCTAGAATCCCCTTTTCCCATGCATCTTCTAGAATCTTTGACTTGTCACATCAAGTCGCATGTGGGCAAGTGCTTTTACCTTTTTGGAACCTTGTCTTGTCCATGAGATTCTTCCAAGCATGTGAATTTTTAATTCACATTTATTTTCCCAACTACTTTCCCTTTTCCCATTGAGATTTTTGAGGAATTCTAAAATTCCTCAAAAGCCACTTTCATTCCCACTTGGAGACAAGAAGTTTCTTTTTGAGGAAATATTTTCATCCCCTAAGGTACTTGCAAGGTACTTTTATTTCCTCCACATCATGTACTCTCCTTCCACCTCACCTACACATCATCAAATCCTTAGCCACTTCACATTCCACATGTCAAGATGTGAGGGTTTGTGAGTCTTCAACTCACCATAGCCCTTCATCTTGGCCTTGTTGGATAAATCTCAACCATTGAATTCTCTAGAGAATTCAAATTCCTCTATAAATACCCCCTATTTTCTCTCATTTAGGGAGTTCGTGATTTTGCTACCAAACCCTTGCCAATTTTACATTTGAGCCATACTTAGCCAATTTTCACACTTTTCCTTCACCATAGCACTTGCATCCCATACTCATCTACTTTCAACCATTGTTGCATCCCATCTCACAACTTTTTCCATCAAGAGGAGCATACACAACATTAAAGATCAAAGGACCAACCAAAAGAGCAACTTAGCAAGGTATAATCATTTCATCTACGTTTGTTAAGTTAACGTTTTTGCCCAATTTTGAGGTGTTAGATGTTTGTTTTTGTATTTTTTGCATATTTGTTGTTGTTGCACGTTTTAGAATGAAGATTTTCACCTGATCACATTTTTGGCATGCCCGGTGGGACCCACAGATGACTCTCTTGCTTTCACATTCTTTGTTTTTTTTTACTATTTGTAGGTGTAGGTTGTAGAGGGGTGGACCCGCCCATCAGGGGTAGACTTAACCTTGACCAGGGGCGGACCTACCCTCCATAGAGTCCATAAATAAGATATTTTTAGTTTTTTCACAGAGGGGCGGACCCGCCCTTCAGGGATGGACTTGACCTAGTAGAGGGGTGGACTTGACCTTGACCAGGGGCGGACCTGCCCTCCACAGAGTCCAAAAATAGAAGATTTTTCTTTTTTTTATAGAGGGGTGGACCTGCCCATTTTGGGGTAGACCTGACCTAGTCCAGGGGCAGACTTGACCTTTTTCAGGGCGGCCTGCCCTCCAGGGGTGGACTTGACCAAAACCAGGGGCGGACCCGCCCAAAACAACTTTTTCCAAAAGGTGAAAAATGAAGTTTAAGCACTATTCTCAACTGTTTTGAGTATTTTTGACCCCTAATGTTTATTGTTGGTGTATGTGCAAGGATCTGACTAGCATTTGGTGGAAAATGGAAAACAAAGTACTAATGAGTTTCTTGCAGGGCTATTCGTTTTAAAATGGTTATTAGTTGTTTGTTATCATTTTTCATTAATTTAGGCACATAGATTAACTAGGGGGTGTCAATATACTTTGTGTGTCATGCTTGTGGTAGGCTATTGACGTATCCAAACCCCTTATACCATTTGGCGATCCTGGGTGACGAGAAATTGTAGCTTACCTAGTCCTTTTAAGTCACCCATTTTTAAATTTTCTTAGGGGACCTACTTAGGGATTTCATCACCCAAAGGGACGATCCCAACCACGCATACCAGTGGGGTTTATAAAGGGGGAAGAGCCAAATTTGTACCCCAATCCAGCCACGTCGTAATTAGCGAAGCGTTGGGATGATGTGATGAGTTGGTCTGAGCCTTTAGTATCTCTAAGGTTCCTGACTCACGCTTGTGACACACTAGTGTTCACGGTTTGGGCCTCATGTACCGGGTGTATATCGAGGACTCCCTAGCAACCTTGTTTATCCTAGAATAGAGGACTTTGTTGGCCATACCCATTCTACTAATCTTAGGATCGTGCTGCTTGAACTACTTTTTTTTGTGCAAAACCAGTGATTTTTTGTTTAGTCAAGTCAGCCTTATCCTCTGATTATTGTTTGCTATGTTTTGGGTCCTTTTCCTTAGCCATTTTTCTGAAAATCAACTTCAGACTTGTCCAGGGGCGGACTTTCCCTTATAGAGGGGCGGACCTGCCCACTAGGAGCAGACCTGCCCTCTATCTCAGTTCTATTTTAGCCTATTTATGTCAAATTTGTCCAACTTTTAGTCAAACAGGCATACCTTCCCATCCAGGGGCGGACCTGACCTTTTCCAAGGGCAGACCTACCCTCCAGGGGCAAACTTTCCCCTTGAACAGTCAGTTTTATCACCCGTTTCATCTTTTCAAACACCCGTTTCATCATTTTGAGCACCTGTTTCATTGTTTCGATCACTTGTTTCCCTGTTCTGAAAATTTGTGCATCCATTTCAAGAATCCATTCCCTGTCTCGAAAATTCATCCCCTCAATCCGAGCATCCATTTCCTTGTTTTGTTTACCCGTTTACCTGTTTCAAACAACTATTTTTGTCTATTTTCACTACTAGGGGTGTACTCACCCTTAGAAGAGGCATACCTTCCCTTCTAGGGGTGGACCCTCCCTCCAGGGGCATACTTGACATGTTCTAGAGGTGGACCCACCTTTCAAACAACTTTTTCCATCCTTCGTTCAATCGTACCATTTTCTTGTTCCGAGTGACCATTCACCCATTATGAACATTCATTCTCCCTTTTTGAGCACTCGTTCAGAGTAAATTTTCATCCATTTTGAACCATCTTCTATCATTTCAAGCTCTCGTTCAGCTGTTCCAATCAATCATTTACTCGTTTCGAGTACTCGTTCATCCATCTAGAGCACTCGTTCACTCGTTCTAAGTACTTGTTCATCTATTTTGAATATTCGTCCCCTCGATCCAAGCATCCATTTCCTCATTTTGAACTCTCATTCACCCTTTTTGATCATTTGTTTAAACGTTCATCCATTTCAAACCTCCTATCAATTCGAACTCTTGTTCAATCATTCTTGATCATTCGTTTACTCGTTTCAAGTAATCATTCGTTCATTTCGAACCTTCATCTTCTCGTTCTGAGAATCATTCATCCATTGTGAGCAGCTGTTTACTCATTTTGAGTAGATTTTCATACCTCTTGATCATTCATTTACTCATTCTGAGTAATCATTCATTCATTTTGAACCCTCATTTTTTCATTCCAAGAATCATTCATCTATTGTGAGCATTCGTTTACTCATTTTGAGTAGTTGTTAATCCCTCTCAATCATCCGTTTACTCGTTTCAAGTAATATTTCATCTATTCCAAACCTCCTCTTGTTCCAAGCAGTTGTTCGTCCATTTCTATCACCCGTTTCCCCAATCAGATCATCGTCTTCCCCATCTGAATCCCCTAAACTTCATGTCTGAATTGATCATCATCATCAATATCTTCTTAGGATTGTCATTCGTCCTGAGTCAGTTAATCATCATCATTGGCCCAATCAATCCACTTTTAATCTCAAGGTGGATTCGGTGCCACAATCATCTATTTATCCTTTAATCTGATCAATTAGTATCTTAAGTCACCTAGGGTAATCTCTGAATGGGGTTTACAATCCCTTTAGTCGTACTATTCAATCCATCAGTTGATCTTATCAATCATTGATCGATCTTATCCAATCCAATCCAGTCACATCCCTATTCGATCACCTTCAACCCAATTAATTTGATTCCATCTCAAGGTAGATTCAATGTCAGTCATCATTTGATAATCAAATTAGAATAAATCCCATCGCATCATCCAATCATCCTAATCTGATCTTTAATCCAATTCTGATCTGAGCTTGACCTAAATCCTGACTTGAGCTTTAGTCTATTTCCATCTAAAATCTTTGATCCATCCTCTTTATCCTTTCATCATCATGAATCTTTATCCTCCATCAATAGTAGTCAAGGGAAACCCTAATCACATCGACGACGATAACAAAATTCTTGACGATCAAGAGGTATATGACATAGATCACCTTGATGCTATCATTGCTAGTAAGCTTTCTCCACCCGCTTTCCAAAATCCAATCACCCCTTCAAGCTATCTAGTTATTCCTTCATCCATTCCTAATCATGCTCCTTATGCTACCTTTGACAAGGGATATCCATTATCTTCTTAATTGTGATCCCATTATCCTTCATTTAGGGGAGACTCTTTATCCACATCTTATAGTTCTTTCTATCCGAATCTATCACTTATCATACATCCTTTATTCTAATTTTATCTATTCTTTTCGAGATTAATCTCAATATCTTATGTTCCTCTATCTCGACCCTTCATTTTAATTCAACTTATTCCATCCAATATACATTCTTTCGGATTCGACCGACATTATCGAGGGAAATTTCTGGAGCCTTAATTCATGACGACGCTTCATCTGACCTTTCTATTCGACATTATTTTGATGACGACATTTGTTTAACGAGCTTCCAGGTTCTTTATCTGACGCATTTTTACTTATTATTCTTACGGGACTTTTCGATCGAGTGATGACGCATTGATTTCCCGGACCTGATCGACCCGGATTTTTCGATGCCGACCTAATCCCCCATCTACCTCCTAGTCCCACATCCAATCCCGGGCCCCCTCCATCATCCTCCCAATCCTAATCCCCTCCATCTAATTCTACCTTATAGGCCAATCCCATTCCTCTCCATCTAATCCTAATCCCCATCTACCTTTTTAGTCCCACATCCAATCCTAATCCTTCATCTATTCCTATCACACCATCTCAGCCTAGAATATGCAAGTTTCTCACTCCAAAAGTTCTCCAAGGACTCATGACAAAGAAGACATTTCCAACTCCACCACTTGAAATTGTGGAACCATGCCATCCCAATCCATCCTCCATGGCCACTAATGATGAGACCCCTCTCTAGCCCACACCTATCATTGATGCTACCACCCCTAGCACCACTCAAACCGATAAAACCATCACACCTACTAAATCCGTTGAACCCCCATCCCCTATGTCAGAAGCCATCAAACACATTGACAATAAATCCAATCCACTCCTAGTCTCATTGAAATCCCTCCTCTTGAACCTCATGAATCCCCCATCCTTTCATCTCCCCCACTTGATGAGTCCCTCCGATAGTTTGATATATGTCTCCCACACGCAAGGAGCCATGCCAAGAGCTTGATCCAAAGCATGCCAACATATCCCCTTTTCCATCTCAATATCCTACTAACTCATCCATTCCACCTCATGCTCCCCTTGTCACTATAGATCCACTCCCTACGTCTCATGATCCCTGATCACCCTCTTATCCACCTTAAGATCATAGTCCCCCATTCATCCCATCACATGATCCCCTTGTTACTTGAGATCCAACCACTCCATTGCATGAGCCCTTTGTTGGAGCCTAAAATTTCATACAAATTTTAGGCTCCCATGTTCGAAAATTTGATTGTGGCACTCAAAATCTGCTCAAATATGCCAAGGAGAAGCTCGAAATATGGATAGTGGTATAGATGTGTCTGTGAAATAATTACAAATAGATTTCAGGTTGCGCAAAACACATATTTGTTGAAAATATTTCATAACTCTCAAAACATAAGAAATTGATAATTTTTGTCAATATCCTCAATGCTTCTACCAAAATAGGAGGAGTCTAGTATTCTCACAATTGTTTGGATAAACACTTTCTCTAAATACTTGAGAAAAAGATCAAATTCCTGCTGCCACAGAAAATAGAGGTGAGGTATCTACATGACAAAAGGTATATAGATTCAGCATTGAAAGTCTAAAAGGGAATAGTTGTCACTCCTTATGCAATTGAGCATATTTTTGGGAATAATAAGAAAATACACAAAATGGAAAATATGTAATCAGTGTTGCTGATTTTAATCATTAGAGGAAAAGGCAGTGAATTTTAACTCATTTTAAAACATCTAAATTTGCACAAGAATAAATAGGGCATGGTCATCATCCAAATAGTGGAATTATGGAATGAAGGTGGGCAGTTACCTGCCTGTAAGAAATTTGTTTTTATGAAATAAGAATCCCATAAGAAATTGATAAGTTTGGAGTTCAATAAGGAGAGAGTTGCCCCATATTTGTATTCTTGAGAAAAAAAACTAGCATACACTAAAATTTTGAAGGAGGGAAAACTATTCATCAATGGTTCTCAAATGTATGCTAGCAAGATTGAGTATCAACAATCTTTGAGGAGCCTCATAAAAGGAGACAAGGATAATGCCTAAACTAACTCCAAAATTACAAGACATAGAATGAAGGAACATACATATGGAAGATGAATATTCAGGGAAGATTGCATGTCGACAACCATCAAGGCATGATGATTAAGGGACACTCATTGTGTGGTGGCGAGTGTCTATGCAGTGTGGAGATTCAGGGTAAATGAGATGGACACCTCGAAAGCAATAAAATTATGCGAACTATGGAACAATCGATACCCACTTACAATGCCTGGGTGAATAATAAAATAGAGGATCACTATAGTGTTGTAAACACTATGCCAAGATCACGCATATCATAAAGTAATTCTGCCATGAACAAATTTCCCTAACGACTTTTTGAACACTAAATCATGGTGAGTTACTTGCCTCAAGATTCCAAACAAGTTGTGTCACGAGGTAAAGGAGAATGAATGCGCGAAATATGGGAGCACACAAATTTTCTTAGATTCAAAAGTAATCCTTGACTAGTGGCTTCCGTTCCACCCCATTAGCAAGATGCTTGGAGCGTGAGGAAGCAACTGGTTAAGAAATTCGATGGAGAGGATCCAAATCTGTGTAAAAGAATCAAAGTCAATAATTTCATTATGTGCTCCAAGTTATATCAACATGCTCTCCAATGATTGTCATTGGTGACTAAGAGACTTGAATCATCGAAGAAATACTTTGAATTCATCTTGCAGTGGAAGCTTGACATAATAATAATATGAAAACATCACATTCAGCAGGGCGAATGATGATTTCGATGAGTTGTTTTTCCATCATAATGGGGTACCAAACATTAAGCATAAAAATCTTGATCTTCATGAGCAGGCATACCAGGAAGACCTGATAAGAAATCCTAAAGCGACAGTAAATATCAAAACCTAAATGCATCGGCAAGAGTCAAGTGATAGAAATGAAGTTTTAAAGTTATAACGAGTGTCTTTATCACACTAATGGAATTCTATTGTGATGAGAAGTTCGGGGAGACATTGTATTATCAGTAAAAATAAAATAAAATCTTCTCGATGCTAAGTCATGCCAATGAAAATATATGGGTATGAAAATCAATGTTGGTGGTCAAAATGCAGTGAGAAGATTAAATAAAATCAGACTATGGAAAATATATTATTCCTTAAAAAACATTAAAACAAATATTGAAGATAGAAGTGTTATCATTGTGTGAAATAAAGTTGGAAAGTATTTCCACAGAGAATGAGGTAATTACTTTACCTAGAGATTATTTTAATGATGGGGAGTAAACATTTTCACAGAGGAAATTAAAAGGAAAATTAAAGTTTGTATGGGAGATTATTTTTACTTTGAGGAGTATTTTTGTTGAATAAAGATGAACAAATTAAATACAAAGTAAAATACCTTCACGAGGATGGGAAATATTTTCACCATGGGAGTTAAAAGGCGGGTAATTACTTTTTAGAGTGAAAAAGTGAAGATCGCCAACAAAGGAATTAAAGTTTATTGCGAAGTGATTTTCATAGAGACAAAATTAACAAAGATTAAAAATATTTAATTTTTCGATAAGGCAATTAATTAAATATTTTATTTTGCCGAGAACAATTAAACAAAGAGTTGCACCAAATGGATGTCGTGAAAGGTTATAACCTTGATGTAATGTATATATGCAAAGTGAAATTGTATCAAAAGGGGGAGATTTAGGAGAAAGAAGTAGGTTAGGTAGTTGGATAGGGTGAACTGTTGCCAAAATAAATATCATGTTGTACATTGTAAAATCTTTTCAAATTATATAATGGAGAAGAATACATTTATCTGGTGATCCAATTATGGTGTCAATTGTTTGTCAAATTTATTGAAAACATTATCTGGTTGTCTCCAAGGTTGTCATTTCCTGATTATTTAAATTGAAATATCAAGGATATTCTTCAATTTATCAAAACACACTTGTTGTTCTTGTTTGGTTCAATTAACTGGTTCCTGTAAGATAGGATTAAATCCTTTTGATTAATCACAGTAATTTGGAAAAGGAAATTTGGATCATTAAGAAGAACTTGATAATTACAGTCTTGCACATTTACACAAGCTATAAATAGTCACAAGTGCCAAGCAATTTGAATTATAGCCATTAAGCAAGTCACCCATTATACAAATCTTGACTCCATTAGCCCAACAGAAGTAGGCACTAGTCACACTATTCACATCTTAGAATTTCATAAAACCTTATTAAACCATCCACATTTCAAATTCAATACTAGGAGTAGGAGTAGTCAGCAAGCTTTCATCTATTACACTTTGTGCCATTGTAATAGATCCATCAAATCAATCAAGTCATACAACTTTAAGTCTGCTTCATTCATATAGGTACACCCGCCTAGGTCTAGCAACCCCTGAAGAGAAGAAGGTCTAAACCATTTGGCCTTGTTTATTACCCTGAAATGTATCAAGAGATTGGCAACCTCTTGAGGTATTCTTACCTGCATTTTTGAGATCTAACACCCTTATATCTCGCTGCCACAAATCCAGATCCTATCATATCCCCTAATCCCTCTCTTGATACCACCCATCTAGATGCTACTATCTTGTCATCTCCATCTCATGATCCTCCATCGTCGCCAAAACCTACTATCCCCACACCGCTTGTATATCCCCTTGGTACCCTCACATTCTTCCATGGTGGTCTCCTTGCAAAAGAAAAACAAAGCATCTATACCACCCATCATCCTCCACCTAATAATGGACTCGCATCATTCTTCTAGAATAACAAAAATCCTATCATGGATTGAATGCTCAAGAACATGAACTATCAAGGAAAAGGTTTAGGCCTTCATGAGCAAGGTATTTTAGAGCGCATCCAGGTCAAATAACAACTCTGTATGCAAGGTCTTGAACCTATTTCCCAAGAATCACAATCTAAAGATGTTGGTACAACCTCTAGACGTCCTCAACGAGCCTCTTCCAAACATAATACAGGCTCTTCCCATCAATCCACTAGATCATTTGCTACCATCCCCCCTCCTCCATTGTATCGCCTCAAAATAACCATCCATATTCCTCCCTCATTTGCTCCATCTATTTTGGGTCCTTATGTCCCTCCACCCACTACATCTATCTTGGGCCCTTATATCCCAAAATCACCTCCTCCATCTCGTCCTATTCATCCTTTCATTCATCCATCACCTTTCCATATCATCCATCATAAACATCCCATTCACATGTCCCCTAATCAGGATCAACAAAGGCACGTACTTGGACATCCCCCATCCACATATCATCCTCAAAATCCTACCTCCATTACTCCATTCATGTGTCCTCCACACCACCCATCTCATCATACCCATCCCATTGCTACTAAAAGCACTTTGGATGCCAACGTAAAAATGCATACATCTAAACATCCACATGAATCTAAAGCTCCCCATGTCCCCTCTAAAATACATGGTGAAGAAAAGAAAAATCAAATCCAAAATCCAAATCAAATCTATAGGCCTCAAAGGTCCACCAAAGAAAAAATCAAAACCATGTGGATCCCAAAGAAAAAGATGCAATGCCTTCAAATGAAAAATTTGTAAGAACATCCAAAGTTGCTAATCCAAAAGCTAATCATACACTCCCTTCATCTCCTAAATCTATTTTGGACCCTTATGTCCCAAAATTCACTATCCCATCTCCTCCATTATCTCCACATTCTCCATCTATCCTTTCACATACACCACCATATGTGCCTGTTGTCACCTAGAATTGCATCCTGTGCAAAGTTTACAAAAAACTGAGCATTCTAGAGCAACATGGGATCATCTCAAGGCTGTGGGTCACCTATAACTGAAATGAACCTCTGGAGAAGGCCGGCTTCCTTTGGGTATCACCTAAACTATTGCTTCTTTGAGAGGAAAGAGGGAAGAGGTGCATAAAAATGGAAACTAAACCTATGGTGATACACCGCAATAATGAGAAATCATGAAATGAACACAGAAAAATGCACACTTGAAAGCTTGAATTCAATTGATTACATACCCAGAACAACCTCTTTCTGATTTAATGCTTTAGGCCTAACAGGTTTGGCCCACACATACACCTTGGGAAGGAAAGATCAATTTCACGACCTTAAGATATAAATGCAAAAATGTGAAAACACAGTTATAGACTTGCATGTGCAAAAGAAAGATACATAAATGAGAATGAATACCAATATGAACATGAAATTTCAAGGTAAATTCTGTGTTGTATTCAGGATTCCAGTTGAGTTATAGAAAACATACATTGACTGAGAAAGGATTGACTAAAAATCACTAACTCCTCAGGGTGTGTAGTCAAAACTATTTACAAAAAGGAAAAAAAAACCTTATATACAGACTGATATCGGCCCATTAGGGCTTACAAAAATATCCCAGTTTAGGAAAAGATCTAACTCAGATCTTTTATGAATTAATTGCAGAGGCCTATGTGTCCCTGTTGTTGGTGTCGGTGTGAAGAACCGCTCTTGGAGAATCCTTCTCCTGATATTCTGTAGCATTAATTCTTCTAATCCATCATGTCCAGCTATGGAGTCCCTCGTTGAAGAGCCGCATTGAATGTCCCCCGAGCTTAGAATAGATATATATATTGTATTCATGTTGCATTCGTCCTGCGTTGTCATTCCATGTTTTGATCAGATTACCACGGTTCGCCTTAGATCCCTCTGGTTAGTCGAGCACCCTCCACGCGAGCCCTGCAGCTAGTCAAAAACCCCTTTGAATGGAAAAGAATCTCGGAAAGACACTAAAAGTGTCTTGCCAATGCGATCAAGTGTCTCTGCAGCTTTAGAAGTTGCATTGATACCGCCAAAACCATCGGCAAGACAAATGGATTAGGTTAGAAGTTCTAGTGAGGACCATGAGTCACACTGATATCCTTCTCATTTGGTACATCCGTCGCTGTCATCCAGACATCCCTATGTCGGGAAGAGGTTGTGCCAAAGGCACTTCAACTTCGGCGAAGCACATGCCTCGTTTCACTTCGGCAAGACTCCTAGCGAGACCCCCTTGCAGTCGATGTGACCTCTTGTGTCACCAAGACATTACGTAGAACTCCCTCTCCTCCTGGCGAATTCCTTTTCATTCTGAAGGCTTCGCTGCTCGATAAGACTCACGTCGAGGTATGAACCCTTGGTCAACTTCCTTGCTCTTGGCCTGACTCCCGCTGGTCGGGAAGACGTCTTCCCGAGCTCCTTGTGTTACTTCGAAGGCTCCTCCATTGTCGGTGAGACCCCACCTTATCGCCGGGACATCGCAGTGAAAGTTTCATTATACCGAGGGCTCTTTGAGTCAGGGTGACATTTCCGTCTCGACAAGACATTTCACCAAGAACCTTTCCTTTGGCTGAAACTACTTTTTCCATTTTAGAGGCTCCACTACTTGGTGAGACTCTTGCCGATAACACCCCTTATACTGCTAGGACTTCCCTTTGTCGGCATGACCTCTGGGTGACATCATCAGTTGGCGAGCCCTTCATGTTTTGGTGGGGTCTCCTTGCAGTTAGCAAGACCATCTCTATTCGCCGAGACTCTATATCGAGCTCTATGACTCTTGTCGAGCTCCATTTCATTTGCCTTCATTGCGACTCTCTTCGAACTCCTGCATTCCTTCTGAGTTCTTCTCTCCCTTCGGCAAGACACTGAATGTCGGTGAGACATTTGCTTTAGTGACGCCGCCTTTCCTGTCGGGGAGACACTGAGCCTTCGGCATGACCTCATGTCGAGCCAAAAAACCTTTGGCGAACTCTTTCCTCGGCGAGACATTTCAGCGAAGTCCCCTAGTTACACCGAGGTCCATCCCTTCCTTTCGGCGAGACTTTCGTCCTTGCCAAGACCTCCCGGCGAAGCCCCAACTCTTTTTCTGAAAGCATCCCTCGCTCTGAGATTCTTCACACATTAGCGAGAGATTGAATCTTCGCTGGGACTTCTCACCGAACACTGTAGGTCTCTCTGCAGCCCATGGTCGCCGAGAGTCTCGGTAAATGACGATTGAATGGCCTATTGGCCAAGGAAATCCACGCGGTGAGAGGTCATACCGAACCCCTTCCGTTATAGCGATAGGCTCTACAGGCTCGTTCAACATGATAGAAACTAGGTCTCAGCGACCTGCTCAAGATGAGAAAAAAACAAATAGTCAGTCGGCCAGACAGTAGGAGAGTCCTGCTGACTTTTTCCTTAGATGATTTTTCATGCTGAATACTCCCAGGGTAGCTTCTCCCACCGAGTTCCTCATGACCTGGCAACAGATGTAGAGTCCCTTCCCTTGTGTGAATGTCCCACTTGCCTCTGAAGATCTAACATTTGATTATCTCGCCTGATTTAACTGTAGGTGAAATAGAGGGAACAGTGCCAATGTTGGTCCTGAACTCACCACCCCATCACACACCTACCCCATCATTTTATCCATACCCTTTCCAACATCCCATCCATTATCCTACATATCTCCTCCATCAAATCCCTCTAATTCATCCTCTTGCATAATCCATTTATCTTAATAAGGCTGTACCAACATTCAATAGTCGCTTTACACATGGGCTCTTAATACCTCATATGGAATTTGATGCTTGAGTCATTCATCCTTATCTTTATCACATATCTTCCACATCCACTTCTGCATTCTATCCAAAAATCCAAAAAAGTAAAAAAGTAAAAATAAAAAATAAAAATCGAGAAAATAGTAAAGAAAAATATTTCGTCCAATGGTGAAAACTTGACAAACAAGCACCTTGGATAAGTACAATGATGAAAACCTGGAAAACAAGCATTATGTGTAAATCCCCCCATCCAACCTACATCCACACTTGGGGGCAAATCCATTCCCCTTCACCCATCTCCTCCATCCAACCAATCTTACACACCCTACTTCTCATATCTCATTTATCCCAATCCATCCGCCCTCCTTGTGATCTTGATATAGCTAGGGGAAAACATACAAACATGCTTGGGACACCTCTTGGCATACATTCCCCTCATCCACACACTCTCCTCATCCTTATTTGCATTTTTCTACCTTCCTTGTCCACCTGTCATGCTACCATTAATCTTCCTTCCTTATCCATGCATCCTATCCATATCCATCTCTCCTTTATTTTCCCATATTTCCATCTCCCATCCCTCATGCCTCATTATATATGACATATATAGACTAGGGGAATTTCTCTTACTTTGTGATATAGTCCTTGGAGACATTATTCATCCCTCATAACAATTCCTTCCATCTTCCCATTCTTATCTTCCTATGCTTCCATCATAACATCCCTTTTCATCTATCCATCTGGTAACCTTTTCCTCATCCAAACCCTTATCTTCCTATCCATCTATCCTAGCATCCCTTTCATCTCCCTGTTCTTATCTCCTTACCAATCCAAACAATACTTTTCATCTCCCCATCCTTATCTCCTTATCCTCATCCCATCTTATAATCACTTGTCATTGGAATCTAGCTATAGGATACTCCCCACGCAATCCAATGTCATCTATCTTATCACTTATGCTTCTTTTACACATCTTTTCAACCTCCTATCCCTTCTCATCATTCATCTATCTGTCCTATCATCCTCCCAATTCATTTTGATGATTTGGATAACTATCCCATCCCTGCGCTTCGTATCCAATCCAACAGGTCTAGCCAGTCTCATCGTATCGGTCCCATCTTTTTATCCACTTATCATGGTTATCGCATCATCATTTATCCATCATTTTTCTTTGGCTTTTGTTGAACTATGTTACCCCTGCGCTTTCACGTAGGCAAGGTTGATCATTTGATTCTTCCCCAGGGCTCCTTTATCGTCTATCATTGGTATTTTTGCTTATGTCTGTCCTATCTTGGTCATCCATCGAGGTCTTCATTATCCTCTTTCCATCTTTATCCATGGTCAATCGTTTGTCTTTAATTGAACTACAAGGGCTTTGCACTTTCACGTAGGCAAGGCTAATCTTTGATTGGCCCTCAAGCCCCTAGGTCTTTAGGGTGTGTCAGTCATATGTTTCATGTCTTGTCTTCCTTGTGTCGTGACATCAAGCTATGCCCTTATCTAGCTAGTTCTTAACAAACAAGATCCACTTGTATCATCATATCCAATCAGTTTTAAATATCCTACGTTATATCAATCTTTTAGTTTAGTATCCATCATTGGTCTCAACAGAATGCATTCTTTCTAAAAAACCTCATCAATCCCATCCACCCCCTTGATCCTATGGAAAAGGACGTTTGAAATTGATTGCAATCTTTTGATGCTTTTGGCTTTTATTTATCATTTGAGCTCCCTATCATCACTTTTCATGGTCCCCTTGATCCATCATATCATGGTGTGATTTGACTAGTAAACATAGGGGCATA
Source organism: Sequoia sempervirens (assembly GCA_007258455.2). NCBI lineage: Eukaryota > Viridiplantae > Streptophyta > Pinopsida > Cupressales > Cupressaceae > Sequoia > Sequoia sempervirens. The sequence goes on from VDFB02281492.1 coordinate 92,434,809, forward strand.
TCTTGATGTTTTTTTTGTTATTTTCTTCCCAGTTGTCCCACATAGTACCCACCAAGACTCCTGTGGTCTTGTATTATGTTGGGGAATTCTTTTGTGCTTGTGGTTATCCCAATACCTAGCCCAACCAAGGTCTTCATGACTTTGGGGTATTGGGATAGCCTTCTTGTTTGTTATGTTTGTCTTATGCATTAGACACTCATCGGTCTTGGTTCTTCATACCCTGGAACCTTGTGTCTTATGCTATAGCAAACATTAGTGCTCTAAAGATGGAAAATTGCATTAGAATTGTATTTCATTTTCCATTCCATCATCATGCATGTATCCCCATCCTCTCATCTATCAAAATCCCCCTCCATCCAATCATCATATTGTCGTCCTCATCCTCAGGATGTATCCTACCCTATCCTCTGGTGTTGTTTCAGGATGTATCCTTCCCTATCCTTTTGTGTTGTCTTGGGATATATCATCCCCTCAATGACAACACTCCATCCATCATCAACCCACTTTGGATTGTAGCTTGATTAGGGCAACATCATATTTGTCCTAAAATCCATTTGCGCTTCATCCATCTCCTATCACTTATCATCCTGTCTCATCCATCACTTTGCATCATCTTCCTCATCTCCCCTTGCATCACATCATCCATTTCAAGAGCACACCCGTGTTCTCTTGAACCCGCATGTCCTCTCGAGGGGGCATCCTCAATCCCTAACCTTCATCGTCACTCTCATTATCTTTCTTCCTAGTCACTTCGTTGATAACTGGGGCATCTTTTCCAATCTAACCATCTTCTTTTGGGTTCTATGTTTTAGTATTCTTTGAAATGATGCTACTTCGTAACACCATCTCAAAGAGGGAAAAAATATAGACACCTAAATTTGGACACTTGCATGTGTCCAAATTTATCCCTTTTTGTCTAATATCCTCTTATTTGCATTAATTAAGTAATATCGCTATTATTTAATTAATACCCTTAATTCTTCTAAACCCTTAAGGTATTTAATTACCCTTTATTCTCCTTTTTACCAAATGAATTCCTCACATGTCACATCCTCCATCATTTTCATCTAATCCTAATCCATCTTCTAATCTCATCATTAGAGATGTGCACATGTCTAATCCTTGATTAAGACATGTTACATCTTCCAACTTTTGCAAGTTGGCTTCTCAACCTTCATTAGTCACTAATTATCTTCTAATCACTAATTAGCTAATCTAATCAGTACCTTGGTCAACACTCCCCATCCCCCAAGGAATTTTTAATTTATTTTTGTTTGCCCAAGACTCCTCTCTTCCCTATGTGAATTTTTAATTCACATTTATTCCTCCTAGAATCCCCTTTTCCCATGCATCTTCTAGAATCTTTGACTTGTCACATCAAGTCACATGTGGACAAGTGCTTCCCTTTTTTGAACCTTGTCTTGTCCATGAGATTCTTCCAAGCATGTGAATTTTTAATTCACATTTATTTTTCCAACTACTTTTCCTTTTCCCATGGAGATTTTTGAGGAATTATAAAATTCCTCAAAAGTCACTTTCATTCCCACTTGGAGACAAGAAGTTCCTTTTTGAGGAAATTTTCTCATCCCCTAAGGTACTTGCAAGATGTGAACCCCAATTCGAAGTGCCTACAAAAACACAACAACAAACAATGTTAGAGAGTCATCTTGTAAGCATGAACAAGGATTCCCCATGAAATCCATTCACAAAGCTAAAATAGGAAATAAAACAAAGAAAACAATGAAGAACATAATGGAAGTATGAAATCCTAATTTAGCATGCAAACACTTGATCCCATGGGGGAGTTGGTGCAAATAGGTGTGTGGAGATTTTCCCTTTCCCAACTCTTTGAATGCAAATGTTGATTGAAGATGATTGATCCACTTGATAAGTCCCTCAATGAGCTCCAAAATCTGCAATAAACTAGTTAAGAAGATGGAGGGAATTTGAGAGATATTTGTGCATAATAACTTTGCATAATTGTGGATGATCAAATGCATGGTGAAGCATTCTATTTATAGAATGTTGAAATGGAAACAAAGCCAAAATAGAGCAATGTGGGACAAAGATTTGGCCAATGGAAAAATGCCACTTGTCCAAATGTGATTGGGTGAGGAATGTGCAAGTTTTGACAAATGTGCCAATAAATGCATTTTTTTGAATTTGAATTTTGAGAAAAGACATGTAAGAGGGGGAAAGAAAATTGCATTAAATGCCCCTTGGCTCAAGGCAAGGACATGTAAGAAGAAGTAAATTCCTTGTTGGAAGGACTTGTAAGAAAGAGTAAATGACATGTTGGAAGGACATGTCATTCAAATTTTGAATTTGAAATAGAAGAATATTCCTTCAAAAGATGCTTTGTTGAGGGAAAATGAAGATTTAATAAATCAATAAATTGATTTATTTGTGCAAGTGGGAAAAGCTAGAGGATTTGGAAGATTAGATTAGATTTAATCAAGATTTGATCAATTTAATGAAGATTAGGAAGTTTGACTTATTTTGACTTAGATTTTTGGATTAATTTAAATCAAACAAGAGAAGAAATGATTTAATGAGTTTAATTAAATAAATATGTTTTAATTATTTAATTAAAGAGATTGAAGTAAGATTAAATTAAATAAGATTTTAATTTATTCAATCTAATAGATAGACTTTAGAGATTTAATTAATTAAATAAAATTAATTATTTAATTAAAAGAGATGGAGAATGATTTAAGAGACTTAATTAAACACATGATTTGTTTAATTAAGAGAAGAAAACAAATGAATTTAATCAAATAAAGATATTCAATTAAATGGTTAGGTTCGGGAATGATTTAGGATGAAACGATGTCGGTAGTCAGACTTAGATGTGCAATGTCAACTTGTACATTTTGCGTGTCTACATTTTGCCCCTCTTTGAAGCAATGTACTTGTTGCATTGATTCAAAGAATGATCTTGTCATGATCAATAGTCAAAATTTCTCTAATTTTTCAGATGCCCCACTGTTGCCCCAGTGAGAAGAATTGCACTAGTATATTGCCCCCTCGAGATGTTGAATGGGAATGCCAATTGCCAATCAAAATCGCGATAAAATGCGAGAGGAGTGGTTGATGTAGATGAATGGACATTCATTAGCTATGGGTAACTTCATGTACCAACTAGGATAGAAATGTTAGTAAAGATAGAAGAATGTGATAGAAGAATGAAAGAATGAGATGATCATGCAAATGATGAAGACTACTTGCCATGGAGTTGGGATTTTCAAAGGGTGAATTTCCTTATGTTTGATAATACACGTAGTACAATGCATCAAGGTATCAAGAACCAAGATGGCGTTGTACCTAGTGTGATGGACTTTGACTCGACAAATCGGATAGGAGTATTCTTGTTCACACCTGACATATAGAACCTTGTCCAGAAAATAGTTCAAATATTTCAAATATCTCAGACCAAAACATAGGAAGGCGAGCCTTTCTATGTGGTCAAAGAAACTTAAAACACCCTTGCTACAGACTAAACAAAAGCACACATGACCAAGGTTATATTACAAAGATATCCAACAAGCACAACAGACAAAAGATAATGATTGTTGCCCCATTCCTATCTCTCTAAATCCTTCGTTCGGACATCATCGAGAGGTCCTTGGAATGAGCACAATGAGATAAATCAAACAAGATAAAGTAAGTGAGCAAACAAACTAATGTTCTTCGTACCGTTAGCCGAGAGAAACGATGTTGCAAAAGATGGGAGCCGAAACTTATTGCCAAAAGATAATGTCCATTGTCGGAACGGATCCTAGGACATGTTAATGACACGTCGTTTTGTTTACCCAAAGTGGTTGGTTTGATAAAAGTTCCCATTGTCGGAACGGATCCTAGGAAATGCTTTTATCAAATGATGATGAAATTGATTTATGATTTATATGCCATTGATAAGAAAAGAGTTGACCAACTTGCTTGCTGACTGACCTATACTTGAGATTTTGATAGTTTAGGTTTTCACATTTGACTGCTAGACTTGTTTTCGACTATTTTACCAAAGGTTGAGGGTGATGACAATTTATTATGGATGATTGATTATTGCGAGTGTAAGCGAGATGAGGCGGATGGATTTTTTTTTTCAAATATTTGGATGTTTTTGGAGTTTTGCCATGTTTTGAGGCTATTTTTGGTATTTTTTCGAGATTTTCAAATGTTTTGATTTTCAATTTTCCAATGTTTTGAGATTTTCTGAGATTTTGACCAAGAGACTAACCTAAAGACCTATCCTAGGGGCCTCGGGGCTGATCAACAGATTAGCCTTGCCTACGTTATACACGCAGAGACCACGTAGTTTGACTCCACAACTTGACCGATTTACAAATGAAGATATACATGATGAAATGTCGGGCCATTATGATGGACTTCCTATAGGACTGACCTGTCGTCTTCTGGGGATAACTGTAAAAGATCAACCTTGCCTACATTCAAAGCTCGACAACATAGTTCGACAAGATGACTCTGCTTTTTGGACTTTTTGAAATTGACTTTGACTTATTTTTGGATTTTGATATGTTTCTGAATGTTTTTGGATTTTCATGTTTTGATGTTTTGGATTTCTAATTTTATGTTTTTGGATTTTGATTTTCTAATGTTTTTGGATTTTGATGTTTTTCCGGACTTTAAGATCATACATGAATCCAATCTGATGAGAACGTGCCCCCAGCGTGAGGCGATAGACTACTCTGATATAGGTAGGACAAACTGACCTTTTAAGTGGGCTGAGTAGCTCTAGGAGGAATCATGACACAAACACAAGACCAAGCTATGGTGCAGATGCAGACGGAAGGGTGAAATGCGATGATATGTGATGGGTGAGTGAATGATGCAAAGCAAGTCACAGAGACCAAGATGGATGGAGAGTGCTTATTTACACAAGGTGCCTATTTTCCAGGTTTTCACCAAGGTACTTGCCCAAAGTGCCACCGAAGTGGTTTTCACCACAGAGGACAATTTTTCATCGCTTTATTTTTTATTTTTATTTATTTATTTATTTTTGTTGTCACCAAGACTTATTTGCCAAGTTTTCACCAAAGCAATCCATTTTTTCAGACCTTTTATGATTTTTTGGATTTTTTGGTTCTATACCTGGAAAGATTGTGGGGCATAAACTTTTTGAGATGGGAGCTATTCATTGGCTCTCGAGGGGTTCCCTTCGTTGATAACCGATATTCCCTCGATTTGTAGCTTGTGTGTGATGACAAAGGGTCCTGCAAATGGCTTGGGTTCAAACTTTCCTTGCTATTTGGGTTCAAAACATTCTTCTGATTCTCTTTTAGCACCAATTCTCCAACCTGGAAAGTTCTACTTCTGATTTTCTTGTTGTAGCTCCTTTTGAGTCTATTCTGATACACTTGCAGATGGTTTAAAGCATCCAGACATTGCTCATCCAACAGTTCCAGCTCGTTTAGTCTTGAAACTCGATACTCCTCGTCGGTGATGAGGTTTTGCAATGATACTATGAGGGATGGTAGCTCGATCTCAATGGGAAAGATGGCCTCTGATCTGTAGACCAAGGAAAATGGTGTGGCACCAGTGGGTGTGCGGATGCTAGTTCGGTAAGCCCAAAGGGCAGGATTAAGCTGCAAATGCTAGTCACGACCTGCGTCATTGACTATTTTCTTAAGGATTTTGAGGATGGTTTTATTTATAGCTTCTGCTTGGCCATTTCCTTGGGGATAGTATGGGGTGGAAAAGCGATGTTGGATTTTGAACTTATCACATAGGTCACGGACTTCCTGATTTTTGAATGGTGTCCCATTATCTCAGATAATGGCTTGTGGGACACCATAGCGGCATATGAGATAGTTCAAGATGAACTTTGAGATCTGCTTTCCTGTTATGTAGGTCATAGGTATGGCTTCAACCCACTTGGTGAAGTACTCAGTTGTAGTTATAATGAATTTGTGGCAGTTGGATGAGGTGGGTGTGATTTTCCCAATGAGATCGAGTCCCCACTGTGAAAAGGGCCATGGTGTGACAATTGGATGAAGCTCTTGAGCTAGAGCATGGATGATGTCCCTGAGTTGCTGACATTGTAGACACTTCTTGACATATTCATGTGCCTCTCTGTCCATGGTAGGCCAGTAATACCCACTCCTCAGCAATTTCTTAGACAAGGTCATGCCACTCGAATGAGAACCATAGATGCCATTGTGCACCTCAATTAGGGCAGCCGAAGCCTCCTCAGGGTTAAGACATCTTAGTAAGGTTCCTTCTATGCTTCTGCGATATAGGGTTTCTCCTAAAATGACAAAACGAGATGCTTTCTTGATAAAGGTTCATCTAAGGCTTGAACGCAAATCGGCGGGAATGATACCTATCCTAAGGTATGTGTAAATGTCTTGGTACCACTGATCATTCGGACCAACGATTTCACCCACAAATTCTGACTCTGGTACCTTGAATGCTGGTACGAGAAACTGCTCTACCAAGAAGTCAAATTTTGGAACATTTGGAGGGATCTCTAAGAGTGATCCAATAGTTGCCATTGCATCTGCTGCTCTGTTGTTGGTTCTTGGTACTTGCTCGAATGTGATGTCAACAAAAGATTCCTTGAGATTTTCCACCAGCCTTTTGTATGGAGTTAGCTTATCATCCTTTGTTTGGTACTCATTGTTCACTTGATTTATGATAAGCTGTGAATCTCCATATACCCTCAATGTCATAATGTTCCACTGTACCGCTATCCTGAGACCTATAGTTAAAGCCTCGTATTATGCAATGTTGTTGGTACAAGGGAATGCTAGTTTTTATGATCTTGGTATACAATCCCCTTGTGGAGTGATGAAGAAGATACCAGCTCCTGACCCATGTTGTGTGTAGGAGCCATCAAAGTATAGTTTCCAATGAGTAGCTATGTCAATGTTGAAAATGGATTCATCTGGAAATTCTGAAACAAGTGGGTTCTCCGCATAGATAGGTGCATCTGCCAGTTGGTCTGCAATGACCTGTCCCTTGATTGCCTTGCACTCCACATACTCAATGTCATATTCTGATAATATCATTACCCACTTAGCCATTCTTCCTGTAAGCATTGCCTTTGAAAGAAGATACTTTAAGGGATCAATTTTAGCTATGAGTTTGATCTTGTGTGCCAACATGTAGTGTCTAAATTTTTGGGATGCAAACACCACTACTAGGCAAGCTTTTTCAATGAATGTATAGTTTAACTCATGGCCCACCATTGTACGGCTGATGTAGTAGATGACTCTTTCTATTCCATTTTCATCATGTTGTGCTAGGAGAGCACCAAGGGCTGCTGCAGTTGCTGAGATATAAAGGATCAATGGTTTGTTCTGAATTGGAGGCCTTAGTACTGGAGGTGTTAATAGATATTCCTTGATTTTGTTGAAGGCTTGTTCACATTTTTCATCCCATTTGTATGTTACCCCCTTGTGGAGTAAGTGAGAGTAAGGGATTTGTTTGTCTGCTAATTGTGCTATGAACCTGCGAATTGACTGAAGCCTGCCTTGGAGACCTCTCAGTTGTTTCAATGTCCTAGGAGCTTCCATTTCAAGTATTGCTTTCACCTTTGCCGGATCAATCTCAATGCCTCTCATTGACACTATGTAGCCCAACAGCTTTCCTGATTGTACGCCAAAGACACACTTCTTGGGATTCAAGCGAACCTTGTATTCTTCTAGTATATCAAAGATAGCACTCAAGACCGATATATGATCCTTCCTCTTTTTGGATTTTCCCAGGATGTCATTGACATAGTCCTCAATTGTTTTGTGGATCATGTCATGGAATATTAGTGTCATGGCCCTTTGGTATGTGGCCCCAGCGTTCTTTAAGCCAAATGGCATTACGTTCCAGCAGTATGTTCCCCAAGGACAAGTGAAAGATGTTTTATGTTGGTCTTCCTCTGCAATTCTTATCTGATTATAGCCTGAAAATCCATCCATCAAGGAAAGCATCTCATGCCCCGCGGTCATGTCTACAATCATATCAATGTTAGGCAATGGAAAATCATCTTTTGGGCAAGCCTTGTTCAAGTCCCTAAAGTCCGTACAGATTCTTATGCCCCCAGTTGGTTTTGAAACCGGTACTAGATTGGAGACCCACTCAGGGTAGGTGATCGTTCGTATGAATCCCGCCTCTAGTAGTTTATGGAGTTCCATCTTGACTAATAGAGCAATCTGTGGGTGCATCTTTCTCAACTTCTGTTTTACAGGTTTAGCTTCAGGATAGACTGCCAAGTGATGAACCACTACCTCTCGATCCAATCCTGGCATATCAGCATAGGTCCACGCAAAATTTATCTTCCTCTCCTTTAAGAAGGTAGCCAACTCCTCCTGTTCTTTGCATAATAATGACTCAGCGTAGAATGTAATATGAGGAGTTTCTTGTGTTCCCAGATTGATGGGGTTGCACTTTTCTGCTAGCATAGCTGACTTTTCTTGGTGTATAGCTGTAAGAGGAAGATTGAATCCCCCATCCTCAGGCGCCTCAGAGAGGTTTTCACCATTGGATGCGTCCTTTCTTTTTACTTTTTTAGAGTCGGAGAGTGCCACAAGGTGGTTTTCACTCAAGGAATTGGAGATTATTCTCAATTTTTTATTTTTGCGACTGAGGGATTCAATCGTTTCTCCATAGTATGCATGTGTATCCAGCTCTATGATAAAACCTGCCTTATGATCCCCACGTGGAATGTCATCCCTAAGTCCCATGAATTCCGAGAGCGCCTTGTCGTTTTCAAAAATGTCAAGAATTGGTGGTCCTCGTTGGTCGTAATCAATCAGTTGGGGATAGACTAATCGGATTTCATTGCTTTGGTTTTCAGACTCATAAGACAAGGTGCTAATCATAAGGACATTAGTATCCTCAAACAACAAAGGTAATCCTATTTCTGGTGACTCAGTTAAATCAGTGGGCATTCCTAAAGTCATGGAGGATTTTGGAGTAGCTACAGATTCCTGAGGAGGCATTCGGTTCTGTCTACCATGGGCACCTCGACCAAGTATAGTTACCTTAGGAGTAGGATGACCAATGCCAAGATTTTTTATTTGCTTCTCAGGTATAATGGGTATTACACGCCCGTTATTATCTTGGCCTAACCCTTGGTTCCGGTTATAGCCCATCAAGAGCATCATCTTCATACCTTTGTTTTGTTCATCCATAGGCAATTCAACTGCTGGTATATCATCTCGATAGAGGAGATGAGATAAGTTCCCCTCTAATGTTTCCTGACCAAGATCTCCTGCACTTGTGAAGGTAGGGTTTCGTTCATAGGAGCCTTGAGATGTTGAAGCTTCTTGTGATTGTGGTCGTCCTCTTGATCTAGGAGATTGTGGTAGCTCTCCTACTACAAAAGCATTCTTAGGCATTGAATAATTTCCACAACCATCATCTTGTATTATGACTTTGATATCAGAAAAGGCGGGGATGGCAGGGGTGGAGGGTGTCTCTGTCGTAGAAGTGAGAGTGGCGGGATCCATGTAAGGTGTTGATGGGCCTTCATCATTCTTGGGTACTTGCGGGATCTTGTAGTATTTTGCCTCTAGATTTTTGCAGTAGGCAAATGGCTCAGGATCTCCATGGATAGTAACCTCTTGACCTTCATGTGTGAATTTCACACATTGATGAAAGGTTGAAGCTACAGCTTGCATTGCATGTATCCATGGTCGCCCTAGGAGAATGTTGTATGGTAAATCGAGGTCCAAGACCTGACAGTTGGTTTGCATGATGGCGGGTCCAACCTGGACAGGAAGCTGAATGGTGCCTTGGGATACCCTTTCCTGGTCATCGTATGCTCTTATTGTGATGCCTTTTCCTTTGTCAATTGAATCCTCTGAAATGTTCAAATTCTTTAGAAGCTTTAAGGAGCAAATATTTAAGCCTGCACCTCCATCCACCAAGACTCTCTTGACTTTCTTTTTATTTACGTACACCTCCAGATGAAGTGCACGGTTGTGAGATGGTTGTGTGGGGAAGTCTTGTTCAGAAAATGTAAGAATGTTAGGTGTGGTGATACTTGCGACCATAGCTTGGAATTGTTCTGTATCTAGATCTGCGGGGACAGTAGATGACGCCAAAGCTTCTTCTAGAATCTTTTTGTGTGCAGATGAGATTTTGAGTAACTCCATGATGGAGATATGTGCAGGGGTTCTTTTCAATTGATCCAAGACATTATAGCCACTAGGGTTAGACCTTGGATTGGATGTGGAATTTCTGCTTGGTTGGGATGGTGCTGCAATGGTAACCTTTCCACCTCTTGTGGTGACTCCACAATCGGCTTGGGCCCCTTTGATGGTGATGACTCCACAAAACTCGTCTAAACAAGCGACAACACCCTTGTATGTGTGGTTGACATTTTTATAAGCCCCTTTTCCTTTGTCTTGATCTTTGTTTCCTTTGTTGCCATGATTCGGCATCGGATTCGTGTAAATCTTGAGATCTTTGTTTCCTGATGGTGCTTCCACATCTATGATTTTGTCATCTATGAGGTCTTGAATTAGATTTTTGAGCCTCATGCAGTTGTTTGTCGTGTGTCCCTTGAGTTTGTGGAAGTCGCAAAGATAATTCTCATTATACCATGGTGGCTTGACCGATGGTTCTTGATAATTATTATGTGTAGGGACCGTTATCAATTTTTCATCTACCAATCTTTTCATGATTGCTTCAGCAGGTTCCCCAAGGGGTGTGTATTTTCGTTTGGGGAAGAACTTGTTTCACTGTGGTCCTCCCTGATTATCAGTGTTGTTTGTGTTTTGGTTATGGGATGGTTGGACCACAGTATTGACTTTTCGATTGCTTTGATTGGTATTTTGGTGTTGTTGTTGTTGGGATGGTGGATTGTTCTTCCGTGGGGCACTAATGACAACCTTGGCGTCAACGACACCATCGTTGGTTACATTACAATTCTTTGCCCATGTTTGTGGTTTGTCATCATAACTAGATGATGAGCACCCTTCTTGATATGATGAAGTTTCTCCCTGTGTGGCAAGGGCTCGTTCGATATTGAGCGCCCTAGGGATCAACTGGTCGTAAGTGGTGATATTTTGCATTTTGAGGTGGAAGGCCAAGGGCCCATCAAGATTCATAATGATAGTTCCCACTTGTTGCTCTTCAGGAATGGACCACTTGCTTCGATTAGCTTTAGATCGCCATCATTGTAAGAAAGCACCGAATGATTCATTTTTCCCTTGTTTGAGAGCTGATAATTCCTGTAAGCTAACCTCCATGGGAGTGTTGAAGGAATAATTTTGTATGAAGGCATCTATGATTTCCTGGAATTTTTTGATTCCAAAAAGTCGAGAAAACCAATCAATAGCATTTCCAGCCAAGCTTCTTGGGAATAATCTCATTAAGTATGTTTCGTCGTAAGCCACCACCATGCAATGTACTTGGAATTCCCTGATGTGATCTTCAGGGTTACCCATTCCGCGATATTTGTCAAATTTAGGGATTTCAAACCCTTTTGGGAACGGTTTCATTTCTACGCTCCTATCAAATGGATAAGGGCATAGGTTTTTTTGTGGTTTTGGTGTCCTTCCTAATTGAAGGTCAAGCACTTATTGTGACAGAAATTTTATTTGTGCGGTGACATCCAATTGTGGATCAGGAGGTGGAATGAACGTGTTCTGGGGGGGTGGAGTGGGTGTTTGAATGGGTGGAATATTTGTTTGTTGTGCCATGTATGCTTTCAACAACACTTGTTGATCTTGCTGTTGTTGTGCTAATAGAGCTTGTTGTTGTGCTTGCTGTTGTTGGTCCAACAATGCTTGTTGTTGGTCAGCTAGGGCTTGTTGTGCTGCTTCTTGTTGCTCTTGGTATTGCTCTAACGCTTGCTGATATGTGAGTTGTTGGGCTGCTTGTTGTTGTGTAAAGTACTGCGCTTGTGCTTGCACTCGTGCTTGGGCATCTTGGGCATCTTTTGCAGCTTGAGCAGCTTGTGCGGCTTGTGTGACTTGAGCAGCTTGTGTAGCTTGTGTAGCTTGAGCAGCTTGTGTAGCTTGTGCAGCTTGAGCAGCTTGTACGGCTTGTGCAGCTTGTGTAGCTCGTTGTTGTTGTTGCAACAAAGCTTGGGCTTGTGCCGCTTGTTGTGCTTGTTGTTGTTGCAGTGATGTTTGAGCTTGATTTTGCTATGAAGCTTGAGAAGCGTGCGTGGCTATAGGCGCTTGCTGAATTGTTTGATATTGTTGGAGCAATTGTTGGTATGCTTTGAATGCAGAATTGTAATGGATTACTTGGCTTTATTGCAATGGTGGTGGTGGTGGGATCAAAATTGTGTTGGATGGAGTGGTGAGAGTTTGAGATGTGCTTAGAGCGATGGTGGTGGTGGGAGGTTGCGATGTAAGGGGTGTGATGGGGGTAGTGGAAGTTTGAGGTATAGTGGATGTAGTGGTTGGAGTGAATGTGGTGATAGGTGCATTTGGGATGGGTGAAGTGATAGGAATGGTGGGACTAGGTGAAGTGGTAGGAATGGTAGAGATGAGCGAAATAGTGGGTCTTTGAGAGACCGTATTTTGATTAGCTATCATGCGTTGGTTTGATGTGGATGGTGTGTTTGAAAGATGTGATGTACCCCCTTGGTTGGATGAATTGATTTGGATGGGGCGATTTATGTTAGGGAAAGGTGGAAGTTTAGGTAAAGGGGAGATCCCTAAACCAAAATATGGTGTTGACGTGGTGGGAGGTGTGAATGGTTTGAATGGTGGAAAATTTTCTTGTGCAAATGAAGAGACAAATCCGTAAGGTCTCTCTATTTCGGATGAGCTTGCTTGTACCAAAGGTCTAGACACTTACGTGTCAAGGGAAAATGATGAGGTGGTATGGTAAGGAACCTCAGATGTATCGATAAATCCAAGTGGGTTGTAAAGTGGATTTTGATGAGTGTTGAAGAGGGTATCATCCTCGTTGATAGTAGGTTCTATGGCAGTAATGGAAGTGGTTGATTGTGGAAGGATGTTTTGGTCATTTGGTACAAGAAGTGCATCCTCAACAGTGTTGAGAATTGATGGATTTATTTTAGTCATTGTGTGAAGAAACTTTTGTAGTTTTGGTTGTTTGAGCATCTCAAGAACTTCTTCCTCACTTAGTTCTGTTGGTGTGATGTCTTCCACCAAGACCTCTTTTTGTGGATCGTGTGTAGTGATAGTGAGGTCTGGAAGTGGTGTGTTTTGGATTTCTGGAATGTTTTGGCTTAGATCACTTGTGGTTGATGTTTCTTGATTTAACTCCATGTTCCTCTTGTGTTGTGATCTTGTTTGAACCATAAAAGAGCAAACTAGGATGTGTAAAAGATCAAAGATGTGAAGATGAAAGGTGTATGATATATGGATGAGAATGGAAATTTTGAATTTGTATTGAAAATCTTGATGTGATGCTAGGTACTTTGGGTTTGCTTTGATTGATGTTTGTTTGATGTTTAGACTTTGAATTCTGTCTTTTGAATGTTGATGTTTGAGCAAGAGATATCCCCAAGATGTTTGGATGATGATCTAAAAAAGATAACTAATGCTCATAAAGGATAATTTGATTTAGGAGTGAGAATAGGATGTGTCTACTCACAAGCTAACCAAAAGATAATCCAAATTAGTGATGGGAGAAGGATGCATCTATCCACCATTAATTTGAACAAAGTGATAATTCAACTAAGCATGTGCAAAAGGATTCATTCACACACACTTGAGTTGAACAAGTTTGATGTTTGATGTTTGAAGAATTCAAAGTCTCATGTTTGAAAGGTTTTGATGTCTACCAAAGGAGCCTAGCATAGTTGTGTCAAGATTTTCTCAAAATGTTGGTGAGATGTTTATGGTTGATGATGTTTTTGATGGATGAATGTTTGTTTTGATCTTAGAATGACCCTAGTTTAGACTTTTGTTTAACAAGACCAAGGTATTGAAGAACATGTTATGCCCTAAGCAAGGTATCCAATCCCTTGAAACAATCTTGGATTTTGTGTGTAGTAAAATGAATATAAAGTGGGGTTGTCTCTTGAAGCATGTCTATAGAAATTAGCCAACAACTTTTCTCTAAAATCATATAACCTTTTGAGTCTTTGTTGATGTTGTTTTGGGCTAAGTTTCTTTTTCTTGGGTTTTTGTATCTTGACCTTGTGAGAAATCATTGAAAAGACATGTGTGGGGCTCAATTGCTTATCTTTGCTTTTAATGACTTCTTTTTACCAAATACACTTTCTTGATTATGTTTCAAACTAAAGATGTCCTATGTCAAAATTCCTTTTCTTCCCACAAAGTGTTGTGTGGGAGTTCCAAGAAATTGAGGCAAAGGGATTTCCTAGGTTAACCCTAGTTAGAGCAAATGACGATATAAATTCAAGTGCTAAGAAACCTCTAAGGACATAATCCCAAGGGCAAGCAACAACACTTAAATTTTTCAAAAGGTATTTGCTCTATCAAAAGGGGTTTCAAATTTGCATGATCATGTTTAAGTGTTTGTTTTCCAATGTTTACGAACAAGCATGTGTTTTTGTAACCCAAAAGCATTTACAATCCTATGGATGTGATAGACAATGTTTGTTGAGTCCCCACTTGGACAAGTCCAGCTACGCCTACTTTTAGCAGATGGTTAGATGCTTGACCCCACTAGCTCCCCTCCACGACACTCACTTATACGGGGCAGCCAAGCACCAACACCCATGAAACTCCCATGGCATGCTTTCCATCTCTACTAAAAGCTGTAAAATTGTGGGGCGGCTTTAGAATGACCGTTCTTGCACCAACAAACAGATAGGATTTTGGGCTTTTCTAAACAAGGGTTTTAATAAGGACTTTCCGTTCGTGGAGATTGACCCATACAGCAAGAGTCCCCTTTCGGATCCATCTTGTCAGAGCCAACCACGTGATAATGGTGTTTAACCAATACCCACATTTATATCCCGGCTGGAAATACTCTTGGCTTTAGAGTGTTACCAGTTGAGTCGTTCCCTTGGGTGAGTACTTTTTCCCCAAGGCAGGCCCTCTAGGATAAACAAAAGTGAATGAAGAACAATATTCGTAACTCGATCAATCCTTGTGGGCAACAAGGAGAGAGAATATACACAACAAAGCCCCCACTCACACTCGCACAATAGTTTGTTCAATTTTAAGCCCAAATCGAAGTGTGGAGGTGATTGCTTTATCTCAACCCAAAGTCATGGAAAAGACCTTTTGATTCTTAAGATCGCTATAAAGCACGAGAGAAGCGCATACGTCTTTTTCCAATGGCTTTAGTCTAAGTAAGCCTTCTCAAACAAACAAAACTACACTTGTTTTTTTTAAACCCTCAAAGCAATGATGATTTCGTTTTAAAGCACCAAATGAAGTGTGAGAAATTGCCTTGTTCAATTGTTAATCCAATAAACCAAATCTAGTAAGTTGTGATCCTAAAGTTCATTTTAGCCTTTGCAAGAAATGAAAAAGGTTCTTTTTAAGCCTAATTGAAAACTAGTGTCCTAAGAATGAGAAGGATGACAAATTCTTTGAAGAAGTGTTAAACAAACACTTAAGTGTTAAAAAAACACTTTGATTAGATAAAATATCATCCCCATGCTCCTCTTTCTTTTGATTTCAATTTCCAACCTACAAAAGTGATCAAAATGTTAGATGAGATCAAAAGAAACAAAAGGATATAGGGGTTAGACAAACCATTTACCAAAACACCCTAAAACTTAGCCAAGTTATCATGTGTTTTTACTTTAAATGCAAATTTGAAAATTTTAACTAATTTATAGTTAAGAAAACACCTACACCATTGGATAGCTTGTAAAATTCTACCCTATTTAAAAAAAAAAGCATCAAAAAAGACCTACGTATGACCAAGATATGGTCATTTTAAAATTGACTCTAAAAACACTAAAATAGTGATCATATGCGGATTAATGAATAGTGCTGTCAAAAAATAGCGAAATTTTATAAAAAAACGTGTTAGATTTGAGGTATATGCCCTCCTTCTAGCGCCAATATGTGAACCATTTGAATCTAGACCTTGCACAAACACAATAAACATGCAAACAATTAGATCAAACACAAGGTTAGAAACAAATGATTCCTCAAGAAATCCATTTGAAATTTGCAAAAGATAAGAAATGAAAATGAAGAACACAAATGAAACAATTAAATCCTATCTAATGCAAGCAAACTCTTGATCTCTTGAGGGAGTTGGTGCCAATTTGATGTGGAAATTGGCCCTTTCCCAACTCCTTTTGCAAGCTTGATGATGAATGAATGAAGAAGAATGAGAAGAGAGTGATCCACTTGATGAAGACTTTGAATGTATGCTCCAAGCTAAAATCTGCAAAAAACCTAGCTATGATTCAATGAGATGGATGAGAATTGCTAAGTATTTTAGCATGGTAACTTTGCTTGAGATGTGGATGATCAAATGCATGGTGAAGCATTCTATTTATAGAATGTTGAAATGGAAACAAAGCCAAAATAGAGCAATGTGGGACAAAGATTTGGCCAATGGAAAAATGCCACTTGTCCAAATGTGATTAGATGAGGAATGAGAAAGTTTTGACAAATATGCCAATAAATGCATTTTTGAATTTGAATTTTGAGAAAAGAAATGTAAGAGGGGGAAAGAAAATTGCATTGAATGCCACTTGGCTCAAGGCAAGGACATGTAAGAAGAAGTAAATGCCTTGTTGGAAGGACTTGTAAGAGAGAGTAAATGACATGTTGGAAGGACATGTCATTCAAATTTTGAATTTGAAATAGAAGAATATTCCTCCAAAAGATGATTTGTTGAGGGAAAATGAAGATTTAATAAATCAATAAATTGATTTATTTGTGCAAGTGGAGATATCTAGAGAATGCAAGTGGGTGAGATTAGTATTTAATCATGGTTAGATTAAATAAATGATGATTATGTTAGTTTAATGATGATTAGGTGAGTTGACTTATTTTGACTTAGATTTTTGGATTAATTTAAATCAAACAAGAGAGGAAATGATTTAATGAGTTTAATTAAATAAACATGTTTTGATTATTTAATTAAAGAGATTGAAGTAAGATTAAATAAGATTTTAATTTATTCAATTTAATAGATAGACTTTAGAGATTTAATTAAATAAAATTAATTATTTAATTAAAATAGGGATAATTAGATCAGATGAATTGATTTAATTAACAAGGGAAAGTGACTTAATTAGACAAAAATAATTTATTTAATTAAGAGACGAATATTGATGAATTTAATCAGATAAGGGAATTTGATTAAACAGTTAGACCGAGGGATGATTTAGGAAGAAACGATGTTAGTATATCAGAGTTAGATGCGCAATGTCAACTTGTACATTTTGCGTGTCTACACAATGGAAAATAGAATCCAATAGAACATATAAGAGAATTTTCTACCATATGCATAGATGTCACTTATGACCCCACATATCTTATGAGACTATTTCCAAGAAGCCTTGTAGGAATTGCACTAGAGTGGTTTTCAGGTCTAGACTCTTGTTGTGGAGCAATTCTCTTTCAACATAGACCACAAGATAAATATAGCAACCTTGTGTCACACAACACAAGATGAAGGTGAAACATTCATCGCTTTCTTCCAAAGATGGAGGACTATAGCTAGCCGGTGTCCTGTCGAGATACCTAAAAAATAAAAAGTTACTATGTTCCAAGAAAATCTTCATGCAAAACTAAGGAGTAACTTAAGGGTACATTATTGTACATATTTTTCAGAACTAGTGGAAAAAGGGGTTATAATAGAAAAGGATCTCATTGAAAAAGGAGAACTTAAGACATCAACATCCAATAGAAATCTGATTGTACAAAACACCCCCACTGACAGAAACAGATTTTGGTCTCGCAACAAAAATGTCACCAATGATGGGGTAGTTGATGCTAAAATGCTACAAGCGGAACCACTCATCACATTACAAGGACCTCACACTTTTTCCAACATGCTTAATGTTGTCAATCAACCTCCTAACATGGTCCAAAATACTCAACATCCACAACAACAAAGGAGATTTCAAAAACGTGAGTTCACTCCCTTAGGGGAACCTATTGAGTCTATATTCAAACAACTATTACAACATAATCTTATACAGCTGCAAGAACCAAGATAATACGATCCAGGACAATTTAAACCAGCTTGGTGGGATGATAATTCCTTTTGTGATTATCATAGAACTAAGGGGCATAACCTACAAAATTGTCGACCACTGAAGAATATCATATAGGATCTTGTCGAAAGGAGAATAATTGAAGTTAGTGGACAGAAACAAAAGTCATCAAACACTGATCATCAAGTCTTTTATGATCCACTACATGACCATGGGAAAGGAACTGTTCCCAGTTTGAGTACTAAGACCAATATTTCAGCCAACTATGCGAGTATCAAGCATGATTATAATGGTGGAAAAATAATTCATCACCTTTGCACTATTGATGAGAATATCAATACCATTACTATCAATACAAATCCTGAGTGCACGGTCAATACTCGTCGTACTAAGATCACTATCCAAGGTTCTCCATCGCAGCAAACACCACAACCTTCCAAGTTATAATATAACCAACTTGACCAGTTGGGGAAGACCCCAACCCAAATCTCAATCTTGGAACTGTTGTGTATTTCCCCTGAGCATCAATCTATTCTCGATAAGGCTTTACAGAACACCACGGTCCCTAATGACATTGATGTCAATTGTTTCCAGGAAATGGTGGGCTATTTTGCCAATAATTACCATGCCACATTTTTTGAACAATACTATACAATTGAAAAGACGAACCATAACAATCCTTTACATCTAGAAGTCCTTGTTGATGATACCAAAGTTAGACGAGTTTTGGTAGACGAAGGAGCAGGGTTAAATCTGTGCACTTTAAAACTATTTAAGGCATTAGGTTTCTCAGAAGCATGCATGGACACAACCAAGAGTATTGTCATTAAAGCTTATGATGATGAGGAATGAAAATAAAAGGGGGTGGTAACGCTTCCTATCAGAATTGGTCTTGCAGTAATGGAGACAAAGTTCCAGGTCTTGGATCTCACCCTTCCTTATAACCTTCTGCTAGGTAGACCATGGATTCATTCCATGAAGGCGGTCCCTTCCACGTATCATCAGTGTCTTAAATTCCCTTACAATGGCACTGAAATAACCATAGATGGTGACCCAAACCCATTCTAATATTGTACCAATCTAAAAGAGATCACCCAACGCCAAGTGCCAGTAAACCAAGAGGCTTCATCGTCTAATCCATCTTCCTATGTTAATCCATCCACACTCACTCGAACATCTATTTCACCCTCAATTACTACCACTCCTAGGGTTGAGATCCAAGACAAGGGTTGTGGAGAGTATTACATGATGACATCTTATTGTGTTAGCCATTTGATTCCTCCTAAGTCATACGGTTTACCTACACCAGATAGGGGATGGTCTATGGTCACTATACATGTTCCTCCAACAAATTTCACTAAATGGGGTGAATTAAGCAAAGAGGCTATAAATATAGAAGATTTCACCTCCTAGTTGTACAAGGAAGATAATGAAAAACTTTCCTCACTTGCTCACATTCCTACAAATCTATATGGAAAGGGTTTCACAATCATGCAGAGCAAGGGATATGATGAATAGAATGGTTTAGGCTTAAACCAAGATGAGAGGATTGAACCAATATTTGTTTCTTAGTGACCAAAAGGCATGGGGCTAGGGTTTCAACCGATTTAGATTGGCATTCCTAGTACCCCATCACCCTTACTTGAAGAAGTAAGTGCTTCAGAAGATATTAAGACATCTCACGAACCATTGGACCAATATCACTGACTCCCCTGACTCTAATGATTATGAGTGGGATTCCCTATCCTCTACCTCTTCCATGGACCTTATCAAGTTATTTGGAGAACCTGACTTAATGTTAAGTTCCTCACCAAATCCATTGAATTCCTGTCCACCAAAGAAAATTACAAAGGAGGAGTGGTTTAAACACTACTATTGGGAATCACTTGATCCTACCTCTTGGAAACCTGATACATCTGTTTCAAATAATCAAACCTTGGCATTAGGCCCACATATCCATCTACCTAGACCAAAACCTAAGAGAAAATAGGACTTAGTACAAGAATTTTGTGACCATATGAATAACTCAATCCTTACCTTGACCCCATTAAACTTTGATAACTCTGACGATGACATGCCCTTAGTCTATCCCCAACTCATTGATTGGGACCAACAAGACACACCCATCTTAGACATTTTTGAGAATGACAAAGCAATTGCTGAGTTCCAGGGATTACGAGAAGGCATACCTAACAGTGATCACAAGGCTGGTTTTACCATTGACTTGGACAACAAAGCATATTTTTGGGAATCTGTTCAACCCTCCAGTCACAAAAATGAGAAAAAGAATAAGCAAGATAAAAAGGACAAGTCTCTAGGTGAAAACCGAAAGGCACCTTTAGACATTGAAAAAGTAAAAAGAAAGGATGTGTCCAAAGGTGAAAACCTCTCTGAGGCACCTAAGGATGGAGGTTTGAACATTCTCCCCATTGCATAGGAAAATTCACCCATGCTCATTGAAGAATCGGTAGAAGTCAACATAGACACAAAAGAGAATCCTCGACTGGTTTATTTTGCAGCGTCATTGACAACAACAAAGCAACTAGAGTTCCACAACTTCTTTGCATAGAGATAGATAAATTTTGCTTGGTCATATGCAGACATGCCTAGTTTGGATCTTGAACTTGTTCTACATCACTTTCCCTTACAACCAGTTGTCAAACCAGTGAAATAGAAATTGAGAAAAATGCACCCACAGATTGCTTTATTAGTCAAGGCGGAACTCAAGAAACTCTTAGACGTTGGTTTCATTAGATCTATTGACTATGCAGATTGGATTTCCAATCTTGTACCAGTCACTAAACCAAGTGGGGGCATCCGCATATACATTGATTTTTGAGATATCAACAAGGCTTGTCCTAAGGATAACATCCCTTTACCTAACATAGACATGATAGTTGACATGACAGCGGGATATGAGATGTTGTCTCTTATGGATGGCTTTTTAGGATATAATCAGATCAAAATTGCAATTGAAGACCAACCTAAGATAGCTTTCACTTGTCCTTGGGGTACGTATTGCTGGAATGTTATGCCCTTTGGACTCAAAAATGTTGGAGCAACTTATCAACATGCCATGACCACTATCTTTCATGATATAGTACACACTCTTATGGAGGATTATGTCGATGACCTTATTGTTAAACCCAAGACAAGGGAAGAAAATTTACAGGTTTTAGACAAGATATTTTAAAGGCTAGAGAAGTATAAGGTGAGAATCAATCCCAAGAAGTGTGTGTTTGGAGTGAAGTCAGGAAAGCTGTTAGGCTATATCATTTCTAGATGAGGCATTGAAGTGGATCCAGCCAAGGTAAAAGCAATCATAGACATGCCTCCACTCACTAATCTCAGTCAACTAAGGACACTACAAGGAAGAATGCAATCCATCAGAAGATTTATAGTGCAGTTAGCAGATAAGGCACATCCTTTTCAAAATCTACTTAAGAAAGGGGTGCCCTTTGCATGGACATCTAGGTGTGGAGAGGCTTTTCAACTGATTAAGGAATATTTACTCACACCACCAGTCTTAATGCCACCGGTTGAAGGAAGACCATTGATTCTTTATATCACAGCAACCCATTTATCACTCGGAGCATTTCTTGCACAGAATAACAATGAAGGTCATGAAAGGGAAGTCTATTATATCAGTCAGACTTTGGTAGGTTATGAGCTCAACTATAATACCATTGAATGTGCCTGTCTTGCCGTAGTATTTGCTACCCAAAAACTAAGGCACTATATGCTTAACCACCAAACAATGTTGATTGCTAAAATAGACCCTCTGAAATATCTTCTCAGCAAGGCAGCATTAACAGGGCGACTGGCCAAATTGGTTATGATACTTAGTGAGTATGATATCCAGTATGTAGAAAGAAAGGCTATTAAAGGATAGGTCATTTATGATCAGTTAGCCGACGCACCAATACAGGAAGATCACCCATTAGTTGTAGACTTTCCTACTGATTTTATATTTACAATTGACACAAACATAACATGGAAATTGTACTTTGATGGCTCACATACCAATCATGGCTCAGGGGATGGTATACTATTTATCACACCATAGGGTGATTCCATCCCTAAGTCATTCAGGATTGCATTTCCATGTACTAACAACATAGCAGAGTATGAAGCTCTAGTGATAGGGTTAGGCATGGTAGTCAAGTGGAAAATTAAGAATCTACTGGTATATGGTGATTCTCAACTAGTAATCAGACAGGTAAATGATGATTATGAGACTAAGGATGAGAAGCTTGCTCCCTACAAACGCATGGCTGATAGCTTTAAAGAGTACTTTGACAAGGTCAAATTTCATTAGATACCTCATGTTTTAAATAGGGTAGTAGACGCTATGGCTACATTTGCATCACTTCTCGACATTCCTAATAGCGTGCCTAAGTTTGAGTTCTTGGTAGAACAGCTTTTGGTCCCAGCCTACGATATCCCAGATTTTGAAATGGTGACATTGTTGGTCCTGATTCCCCATGGTACAAAGAAATATATGACTACCTTCATGCTGAAGTCATACCCACTGGCCTATCAAATAACCAACATAGGACATTCCTCCGCAAGTCAGCCAAATACACCATCATCGGAGACACCCTATATAGACGCACCTTAGATAATACCCTACTAAGATGTCTTGATTCTACTGAAGCACAAGCGACCTTGCATGGGGTGCATGAGGGTATATGTGGTTCCCATTCTAGCGGTCCTACCTTAGCCAAAAATATTATGAGACTGGGTTATTACTGGCCTACTATGGAAAAAGACTCATATGTCTTTGTAACGAAATGTCGCCAATGCCAAGTTCACGGAGACTTGATACATGCGCTAGCACATGAGCTTTGTCCTATAACGTCACCATGGCCCTTTGCCCAATGGGGACTCAACCTCATAGGTAAGATCCACCCCACATCATCTAATGGACACAAATTCATTATCACTACCACTAAGTATTTTACGAAGTGGATTGAAGCCATTCCTATGACATACATTACTGGCACACAAATTTCTAAAATTATCCTGAATTATATCATCTATCGGTATGGTCTCCCTCAATCCATAATTATCAATAATGGCCACCTCTTTAAGAATCAAGAAGTCTGCCATCTGCGTGATGAATTTCATATTCAACATCACTTTTCCACTCCATACTACCCACAAGGTAATGGCCAACAGAGGCATCTAAAAAAACTGTCATTAGAATCCTCAAGAAGACTGTCAATGATGTTGGTTGGGACTGGCATTTACAGCTTAACCCTGTCTTATGGGCTTATCACACAAGTATCCATACTCCCACTGGTGCCACTCCCTATTCACTAGTATTTGGTTCTTAAGCTATTCTTCCTATTGAGGTCGAGATTCCTTCCCTAAGGGTATCCTTGAAAGGCCACATTGATGATGAAGAGTACCGAGTATCGAGACTCCATGGGCTAGAATTCCTGGATGAGTGAAGACAGAAGGCACTAGACCATCTCCAAGCATATCAGAATCACCTTCGTCGTAGCTATAATAGGAAGGTCTTGAAAAAAAACTTTGACATTGGTGACCTAGTTTTAATGGAGAACCCAAAGAATCAAGAAGAAAGAGACAAACCAGGAAAGTTTGAACCAAACTAGTTAGGACCTTATATTGTTACATAAGCTTTTGGATCAGGAGCATACCAACTCTCTACTCCTGAAGGGGAACCAAAATAATCCAAAAAATTATATAATCCAGAAAATAGTAAAGACAAATAATTCATCCAATAGTGAAAACCACTTTGGTGGCACTTTGGATAGGTACAATGGTGAAAACCTAGCAAACAGGCACTATGTGTAGTTGACTCTGCTCCTTTGTCTACTATTATTCTAATCTAGCACATCCATGTGCATACTATCTCTCCCTATACATAGTCCTTATCCCTGTACATACTACCTATCCCTGTACATATCCCTTATCTTTCATGTCCATCGCTTGTATATACCATTCATAATAAGTGGTAGTCTTTCCCATCACCTAGAACGATTGACATCAAGTGCATTTCATATCCCCCATTTTACCCTATTCATAATCAATTGGTCTTATACTCGACTGGGGGCAAACACTTGACGGGCATCATATTGATTCTTCCATTGGCTGTACTGAAGACATAAAACCATGCGAAAACACAAAAACATCAAAAAAATTCAAAAAATACAAAAAAATCAAAACATACCAAAAATCCAAAAAATAAAGTCAAAGTCAATCACACTTGTCAATCTTTGTCGTTTGTCGAACTACATTGCCTCTATGACTGGACATAGGAAAGGCCATCTGCCAATGTGCCTCTGAGGCTTTAGGTTAGTTCATTTAGGTTTGTCTGTATAAAATCATGCTTCAATTCATATGTCTACATGAAAAGGTCATTGGTCGTCTCAAACTACGAGGTATCTGTGTGTATAATGTAGGTAAGGCCATCAATCGATGAGCCCCTGAGGCCACACTAGGCCAGTCTATTAGGGTTCATCACATTCACTTTCACACACATCTTCTATTTGTAGTCAGTCTTGTCAGTCAAAGTCAAGTCAAACTATGAGGTCTCTATGTGTGTAACATAGGCAAGGCCATCAATCAATGAGCCCCCGAGGCTGCACTAGGTCAGTCCTTTAGGGTTTGTCATCACACACAGTCATTTGTCAACACGTCATATCAAGTCATGCATCAATCTGGTGAACAAGTCAGCAATGTCTCTAAGTCAAATCAAACAACTTTCCAAACAAAACAATCAAAACAAATCAACAAATGTCTGCTATAGGATGTGTCCTTCCTGGAAACATACATCATCACAGCAACCATTTGGTATCTTATTCAGGATGAGTCCTTGAATATAGCTATCGGCACAGCAATCTATGTCTTATAAAAGATGAGTCCTTCTTGCATAATCGACATTGTCAAACAATCAAACATAGCCTTACATAGTTTATCACATCAATGACATCTCACTCAACGTCTTATACGATACATGTCTTTCTAAAACCAGGCTTTGTCATGCCTTATACAGATAGTCATAAAATCAAAACTAGACTCATAGTCTTATCTGGTATGTGTATCTCTTGACATCAGGCTCTATCAATCAATCCTTCTATCAATCAACATGAATCAAACAAACATACCAAGTTTTGGCAAAAAAATTTACTAGCTTTTTGACTTTATGGCTTATTTATCTTATCATTTATCTTGAATTGATGACTAGGAATTATGTTACTAGCTTTCTCAAGGATGTCCCATGAAGGATTTAGAGAAGCAACGATGTATCAGAATTCTGATTTCTTTGACTGCTATCTGTCAATTATATTTTAACTTTGATTTTTGAGTCATGTTACTAGTTTCCTCAAGGATGTCCCATGAAGAATTTAGAGGAGTGATGACGTCTCATGACTCGTCTTTTACTTTGTTTTCTATTTGTGGTTTGTCTTGACAAAAAGACTAGGGCAACTTGTGCCCTTAGTATGAGTTAACGACAAGCCTTATCTGCGACTGTCTGTTGTTAGCAAGTGGATGACCTTGCACACCTTGATCTATGTCATATCATGGTGTTTTTCTCCATTTGTATTAGTCCCGCCGAATGATGATAAAGTGCAATACCTTTTGTGATACAGCGAAACATCAAAGATTGCTAATATTAACATCCATCTCATTTCTTTTATTATTTTTCAATCTTTCTTTCCGCACTAACAGTTCTTCTTTCTTGCATTATGACAGAGTCCTGTGACACACAACAATACAAGTCATCCTCCATACACATACATGTTAGAAAAATACATACATATAGGAATTTATCATATTTAGGACATCATGGCATAATAGACATTCATCATCATACAAAACATATCATAAGCATTCCATGTACATAACAAATGTAAATACATGCATCACATTACATTTGTACAACATCACATGTAGCAGGAATTGTACATACAACATCATATTGCCTCTCATAACTATAAATTGCATACATCACATAGAATCAACATTATATCATTAGTTGCATCAACACATCATAAAATGGATATGATCATCCATCACATAGGCATATCATATAAACATCACATGTATAAATAAACGACTGCATAATCATTAAATAGAAATGCATATCATGAGAATCACTGCCAAAATCATATATATATATATATATATATCGCTCAACAATGTCACATCATAATGTCATAATGTATCAATAAACGAGGAAGCCCGCAGGTTATAGAATCATAATACAATGTCTTGATACATATCAAGAAGTATCCCTATCCTGAACTGCCATTGCTATCATGGTTGGAGTGTGCAGATGACTGATGCTGAGAACTCGATGATCTGTGAGCTGAGTGAGGCCTGCCATATGGACCTAATCTGTATGGTTGCTCCACACCCTCTATGCTAACTGTCCTAGTGTGGGTCCTGGTCTGTGACCTACTGCTACGTTCCTACGAGAAGTTGGGAGCTCATCTCTCTAGAGGAACCTCTGCCTCATATAAATCATTGTAATATGTCTCCCTCTCCCCAGCTCTGACTAACTCTTTGGCAAAGGCAACTGATGGTCCAGTACATAAAGCTCTAAGCTCTATAAATATCTGCTCAGTCTCCTATCTCTGAGCTATGGCCTAATCTCTTTCCATGACAGCTTTGTCCCTCTCCATCTATAACACATCCCTCTTGGACATCAGGAATCTCATTTGCTCCTCCAAGGATGCAACCTGAGCATGTAATGTAGTTGTATCAGGATCAATTGCCTCTATGTCATCCTACCTAGCTCTTGGTACACCATCCTCCTCCTCATCCAACTCCTCCAAAATCCGGTCTCGAATCTCTCTCTCATGATCATTATCCTCCTCATCATCCTCCTGATAGGCACCCAGCAAGCCTAGGGCATCAATCTCTGCCTCCTCTCTAGGATGCTCCTCCTCTCTGCCAATCTCTACATGAACCTCCTCACCACCTCGGCCAATATCGGACATGGCCGTATCCTCCTCTCCCTATCTCTCCTCACGAATCGGTGACAGTGGTGGCCCTCATCCCCTCCGTCCACGTCTCCCTCTCCTACCATCTTACCGACCACCTCCACCATCATCTCCATCATCACCACAACCTCCTCTACCTCCCTGACCTCTAGCTCTACCATTCCTGCCTCGTGGTCCTATCCCTCGCTACTCTACTGGTACTGGTTGATCTAGATCTATCAAAGGAATCGGCCTATGCACGGCCCACCACTGATCATACTCCTCTGTGGTACCTGGGTCTACTGGACCATCTCTCCACCCCCAAGGAACTACATGTAATGTATCAATGTCTGCCTCAGCTATGGCCACTAGAATCTCTGGACCCCACAGAGGGATCTCTTGCGATGACCTCGTGAACTTAGCCCATCCTCTCGGCACGTCCTGTATCTCTCCAAACTGC
Organism: Sequoia sempervirens; assembly: GCA_007258455.2. Taxonomy (NCBI): domain Eukaryota; kingdom Viridiplantae; phylum Streptophyta; class Pinopsida; order Cupressales; family Cupressaceae; genus Sequoia; species Sequoia sempervirens. The sequence goes on from VDFB02281492.1 coordinate 92,462,278, forward strand.
CGCAGGACACGATCTGGCAAGTGACGCTCTATGATGTGGACATGTGACACTATCTACCCAATCAAGTACTATGTCTGTCGGAAAAAAGACAAGTGCTCATCCTCATCGAACCAATCTATGCATCCCAAGTATGGCCTCCATGTAAACTGAACCATCATATCTATGGCATGCTTGAAATACCCAGTATCTCCCATGTGGTGTTGCGTGTTTTCCCCCTCATAGCGGAAGGCATAGGGAGCTCTGTGATGAACATCAATTGTAACTAGTGGCCAAAAGATGGCAATGTGTTCCCATGCCCATACCATCAGGAGCGTGGTACCACAACTCATAGACTGTGCCTCTCAGTAGGCAATATCATGTAAGTGAAAATACAACATACCAAGAAGATAGGGACCCCATGCATATACCTCACGTCTCTCTAACATGTCTATGAGCATATCTCCCCAACCCACAGAAAAACCATGAACTTGACAGTCAGGAAGCACTATGCCACCTATCAAGGTACACACTAGACAATCTAGTCGCCTATACCTTTGGGCCAACACACACCACCTAATCTCATAATGGTCAAACCCTAGCTGTCTGACGTCTGTGTGCGGGTAATATCGGCACATCTTAGCAATACCCCTCTAGGTATCATAGCTCACCCGCGTGCCTCTAATAGGCAGTCTCAAAATCCTATAGACGTCCTCTAACATCACTGTAGCCTCTCCAGTAGGTAGGTGAAAGGATGATGTCTCCAAGTGCCACCGATCACACAGTGTTGTCAATAAACCCCGATTCGCCTGAATCTGGGGCATGTCTGTAATGTGTAGAAGACCTAGGTGCCATAGAAACTGTCGCTCTGCACTCCGCAAGCTATCTCTAAATCGAAAATTCGTCGGTCTCGACTCTCGCATGTATACACTATCCAAAACAACCTGCAATGGCATTATACATGCCTCATGTCAGCATCAACCATCTATCCTAGTGCAAAATGACTAAATTAACTGCTATTCAAATGTGTCATTGTTTTTCAAATGTGTCATTCTTTTGCACATGCATCATTATTTTACATATGTGGTGCATAAAAATCAAATGCATCATTTAATTACACATATGCGTCACTATTTGTCAAATGCGTAACTTTACAACGCATATGCATGTATAATCACAAATGCGTCTGCAAAAATAATTATTATTTGCAGCTGCGTATATGAAAAGCAAATGCATTGAAATAAATGCAACTGCGTAGAAATAAATGCGAATGCGTCGAAGAAAAATGCAAATGTGTTGAAATAAATGCAAATGTGTCAAAGTAAAATCAAATGCGTTGTTTTATAACACATGCATTCAACTAAACTACAAATGCGTCAAACCGCACAAAATCTACGCTAGCCTATCTACGTGTTATTGCATATGCGTTGATCCGCATGCAAATGCATCATTTGCACATTCACATGCAACGTTTTATCAAAGTGACACATAAGTAAAATTTGAATTAAATACATAAAAACACGTGCAAATTAAAATTTTCAAAAGTCAAGTTCGGGGTACATACCGAGGGGTCCGCGTCGGCTGGCCGCCTGAAGGTCGGGATCCTGTAAGCTCAATGGTGGGTGTTCGGAACAGGAGACATCGTCGCTATGGGTGCAGAGAAAATTCTCAATTCTTAAAGCTAGGTGGGTGAAAATGAATTGGTTTTTACCCCAATTTCTATTTATACCTAGGGTTTTGGTGGCATTCTTTTCTGTTGGCCACATCAACTTCCAACTTCAATCGATTCGTACCCGTTTGTACCATGACCGACTTCAATTCCCTCAACTCCACTGCATTTCTAGCTATTCAATGGACTAATCGGGATCATTTCCAAATTGTTCTGACTTTTTCAAAAATTTGTCAATTTTTCCGAGGGGGCATACTTTCACATGTTTTACACTGGGGCATATTTCTTATCGATTTTCTTTGACACAACGCCGAAATGACATTGTATCAAAGAGGGGAAAATGTAGACACTGAAATCTGGTTTAAGCCTGTGACTTCAATATTCTTCATAATTCGTATTCTTCATGGTCATGATTAAATAATGTCAATTATTTAATTATTCTCTATAGTCTATTATTTCTTCTATTAATTAAATAATCTTAATTATTTAATTAATTCATACTTTTCTTTATTCTATCTGATTAATTAAAGAAACACTTTTTATTTAATTATGTTACTAATTAACCTTATCCTTCTTGTCAAATTAAATAAATTCTTATTTAATTTACTCTTTAATTTACTTCAACTATAATTAATAAATTCTTTATTTATTTTATTATTCATTTAAATCCCTTCATCACTTAATTAAATAAATCTTATTTATTTAATTATTCTTCAAATATCAAATCGTGAATTAAATGAATTATTTAATTCATGAATTCTATTTTAACGCATTCCTCTATATTTAGATAATTGTGTGAGTTATCTAAGTATTCACTTTTACTGGACTCAAAGATCTATTCAAATCACTCACTTAACTCTTGATTTAATGTTTGAGTGGCGTTCTCGAGTAATCTCTTTGTCAAATCATTCAATCGTCCAGTTCTAACTCATTTGCATGTACATGCAGATTAATTAAATATTCCTATTTAATTAATTAAACCTTGTGCATGCATTCGAACAAGAGTTGCTTTAATCCATCTTCATCTTTGTCATGTAAAGATAATTCTTCTATTTTCGAATACCAAACTAGAAGATTAAATAATTTATTTAATCTTTAATTCTATTTCTAATTTATATCACTCATGTCACTACTAACAGTTATCAAAATGCATGACTAATTTTTCAATCTCAACCGTTTGTTGATCTTTCAATCTTGGCATGTCGTTCGAATAATCAATTTTCTATAAATTGATCTGGTCTTCATCATTCCAATCTCTCTCGAAATCTTATGACTTTTAGAGCAGTTATCTTGAATCTTCGATGTTTTGCTAAATCACTATCATAAGCTATACTTGCATGAACTCTTGAAAATCTAAGGGCAATTATACTACAACAGCAAAATGGAGAAGGGCAATTGAGATGAATCATGGAAATACGTACAAATTTGGTGAGATTGTTCAGGTTTTATTTATGTTTTTACTTTCCTTTGTTCTTTGTTGCTTAGCATTAGATTGCATTTAGATTTGTATTGCATGCTTGCTTTTAATCTTTTATTTCTACACTTTCTTAGCGTTACAGTCACAAAATGACGATTGCGGCATTCCAACTTTCGAATTCGGCTCAAAAAGGTGAATGCGTCGTAGTTTTTGGCAAATGTGTCGTGAACCCTTGGCCTACCCTAACCTACCCATGCACTTGCGTTGCAATGCATCAAATGCGTCAAATGCACAGTCAAATGCGGCTTACGTGCAGTCAAATGCGGATTACACACACGCATATTTGTCGTGGCACATTTGTTGTTCACCCTAAAACCCTACTTTTAGCACGTAAAACGAAAAAATTACAAAGGGGGTTAGAGGTACATACCACTAGCTTTGAGCCCTCTGCCCACCTGAAGGTCCGCACGATCTCGCCATGATGCTCTGTCACTGGAATCACCATCCTCTCTGCAGTCTTTTTCGCTCTGAGCTCTCAAAATTTACATAGTGAATAGTGGAAATGAATTAACTTTTACCCCTTTGTCAACCTATTTATAAAGTCAAACTATTTATAAAGTCAAAATGCCATTTGTCAACTAGGTTATTATTGGAGGCTCATTTGACCAACTTTAACCACCTCATTGGCTGTCTTAAACATGTCAGAATTTGAAACCGTCTGCACCATCATTTTTCTGGTCATCAAATTGACTTATCGGGACCCTTTCCAAAAAAAATTCCGCCAACCCAAAATTTGAAAATTTTCCCGAGGGGGCATTGATACTCTATACCTTCACTGGGGCATGGCTTTGACTTATTTTCTTTGTCACAATGCGACACACTACATTATGACAAAGAGGGGCAAAATGTAGACACTTAAAAATGACCTAGGCCTGCAAGCTCTATTTTTACCACTTTCGTCCTAGCATAATTATGACATTTAATTATGTCTTTGGTCCACATTCGACTATTGATTAAATAATTCATAATTATTTAATTAATTCATGTCCTTTTATTCTTCATGATTATTAAATAAATAAATTTTATTTATTTATTAAATAAGTCATTAATTGTCTAAGTCTTCCCCTAATTAAATAAATTTCTTATTTTATTTAATTACCTTTCTCCATTTATTTCTTCCTGATTATTAAATAAATGAATTTCATTTATTTATTTAATATGTTACTAATCCTCATAATTAAATGAATTTATTAATTTATTTAATTACTAATCATGTCTGCTTAGTTAAATAATTATCGTTAATTATTTAATTGTCGAAGTTAACATTTCTCTCATTTTAAATAAATTAATTATTTAAAATAATGTCACATTCTTAACTGTCGGTTCATTTTAGTAAATAATCCGAAAATTGATTATTTAGTATTTCACAAAATCCATATTTTGAATTAATTTAATTCAAAATGGTAATATTCCTCCAAAAATCAAGTAATCGAGTAAATTCTTGATTTTTCAAATCTGATCTTCTGTTCAACTCTTATCTTCTTCATTTTCGAAAATCTTTATTTTCTAATTAATTATCTCATTTATTCTCCATCGTTGATTCAATCTTCTTAGATGACATCTCAACCACTCATTTAAGGATTTTTCCCTAACCCTGATTAGGGATTATCAGATTTAATCTCGTCCTCTGATTTTAGGTCTCAGCCGAAAGTCGATCTCGTCCATCCATTCAAAATGGCATTTTCTATAAAATGTTAGTTTGCTCTTATTTTTAGATTAGACACACACACTTACACACTTAGACATTTTACATAAATTGCAGCATTTATTGTCATATTCCATTAAGTTTTTGCATATTTAGGCATAGGCATTTAGATTCAAATCCTTCAAAGCTTGTGTAGGACTTCATCAAAGATTTCCCACACATTCGGTCTGAGGGCAACACGTCAACCAACAAGTTAGAAGGTGCTACAAAGAGGAATCATGGAAGCTTCAACAATTATCTAGTATACTTGTTTCATTTATTTTAGTTTCCATTGTACTTTGTAGCTCTTTGGGTTTCTTAGTCTTTGTTGATTTGCTAACCTCTAATCTAACCTGAAAATTAACCCTTAGTTACGGGTTTAAAATAATTAATTATAAACGAGACACTAGTAAGGATAAATTCTATATAAAATCTATTGTAAAATGTTGTAATAATATTTTTATTGAAAAATTAATATAGAAAAGCTTCACTCAATTCTAGTATGAAGTTCCTTATTTTTCTATTGTGTACATGTTTTCTTTGGTTTGTTAGGGTTGTTGACCCCCTATTTGAGCTACAAATAATGAAACCCAAAATCCCAAATGGAAGAAAAAAATCAAATAGATGAATAATGAAGAAAAAACAACAATGCAAAAAATAAACTAAAGTATTATATCTCCATTGATATTTTGGATATGCTCCTAGATGCAAAATATCAATGATATGTGGATGATCCTTCTTAAAATTTATATTTTCTATAGCATAAGGGTACTCCATGACTAATTGATTGTGAAATGAGGGAAAGCCTCTCTTAAATAGAATTTTCAAGTGGAAGATGGAAGGTGTAGAGGAGGGGGACCAACCACACCAAGGCTTCAAGCCACAGAGAGCTAAGAGTGGAAGGTTGTCCTAGTCTACCTCAAGTTGGACAAGTGTTTAAGGTCAAGGATAGAGAATGAAGAGCACTCTCAAGTGCTTTTGTCACTATATTAATCGAAGAGTTTGAATGGGGCTAAATGATCAAGTTTTTAGAACTCGATCTATACCTCAGATAGTTCTCTGTACAATTATTTTCCTGAGGATAGCAGCACAGGTTAGGGACAACATCACAACACACTAGCATCTCTCTAGGGTGTTGGCATCCATACAACCAGAAAGTGCAAAAGTTCAGTAAAATATACAAAAAACCTACTAACAGTCTAGAAAATAAGGTTTGGAGTACTAACTGAAATGATAACTAATAGAATAAGCAAGATAACTAAACAGGTGATATAGAAGTGACAGAAAGTAAAGGTGATGAAGGTTAACTCACAAGGAGTCTAGTTTGCTAGCAAGCTCCACACGAACGTGTACCTACACACAGCCAAGAGAGGAAAAATGTTGGGGCTATATAGGGATTTGTCATAGTCAAACCCCCGCTTTGGTGTTTCCACCTCCACAGATAATCAAATAGAGAGATAGAAAATACAGTAAAGGGAACAATAGAAAAGATACTGAACAATAGCAATAACACTATGCTATGTAAATCAAGTGACAATGTCATGGAAATAGAGAAATGAAACAATATCACCTTCTCAATCAAGGTGCCCTCAAGCACGTAGAGGAGGATGCAAGCTTGGTAAGGTCTACGCTACTGTAACAATGAAGAAGCAATCCCACAGGACACCAAGTCACAGCTCCAATGGTGGAAAAAGTGTAGCAAAAAATGGAGATGTGTAGGAGCTCAAGAATTGTGAAGCAAGATCCAGCCAGTATGTGAGATTGTGAAGAAGCTGTCAAGAAATACTAAGAATATGGATTGAGAATGAAAGATAGGAATTTGAAGAATATTTAGGAGGGAAATAGCCATTCTTAGGTTGGCTAGAAGGTGTAGAGGCATTATGCTTCATCGTCAATGGAGAACACAACATCTCTATAGATTCCAAAGGTAGGAATCTATCAAGGATGACATGTCATGTAGACATCTGTGCATTGTGTGTACATCCCCTATAGAAATTCGCCCATCAACACTAAAAACAAGCACAAAGTGGATGGGGTATGGAATGAGTACATGGATTTACTTAGTCAAATTTGATTTTCTAAGGTGGAGGACCTATAAAAGGGGAATTTGCAAGAGGGGTGAAAATTCGCTCCTATACATTTTCCCCCACTTTAGTGAGAATGAATGCCAATGAATGTTCAATAAAGTAGATCGAAAGGGTTTTAGAAATGTATACATGAACCATCAAGGAAGAAGACCACGATCTGGAAAGCTCCAAAGTGTAGGGAAAGAAAATGGCTCCATAGGTACTCTCCTAAGGACGATTGAACAAAGGACTTTATAGATCCTCAGAGCTATAGAGTTGATCAAAGTGCACCGAAGGCTCATAGACCAACAATGGACAAATCTCACAGGATTCAAGTGCTTCACAGATCCTCAAAACTATAAAGAAGGTGCCCTCAAGTACTCTCTCCTGAAGGAAGCCTACCGTAGGGGACTTCACAGAGTTGAATTGGAAAGTAGCTTCACAAGCGCACTTGCAAAGTAACATGTTAATTTGTAGACAAAACATGTTAGAAACAAAAATCCAAGCAGCAAAGCAAGTAGGAAGTCATGTAGATAGTCAAAAATTGATGGAAGAGCTTTCAAAGGGTCCCTCAGGAACCCTTCAAAAGAAAAGGGGTCCACTCAAGGGAAACTCAGTTTGAAAGTGTAATAGCATTTTTCATAAATCAATTCAACATCAAGGAATCCTTTTGAAAAAAAATCACTTCATCAAGGAATTTGAAAGGAAGAAGACCCCCTCATAAGGGGAAAGTCGAGGCTCCTCCTGCAGGAAAATTTGTTCCCTCCTTGGAGGAAAATTCTTCAAGTTCTTTCTTTGCAAACTCATGATGAAGGAAACATGTTTCGCTATGGGTCCTTGTTGAGGAATGCGATTTTTGAAAAATTTGAAGAGATTTTCAAGAAAATATTTGTTGTCCACCGAATGGTTTTTTTTAAATCAAAGTGACATGATAGACCCCCTTAGGATGGTGTGTGTTGAATGTAGAGGTAGGTAACATCCTAAGGAGAGTAAAGAAAGAATGAAAAAGTGATTTTGTGGCCCACAAAACATAGTGAGATGTAACTATGGTAATGTTGTTGCACATGTGAGGGACAACACATGAGAACCACAACATCATAAAATAAGCAAAGAAGAGAGAAAGATATGAGGAAAGGAAAAAAATATAGCATAACACACAAGGGACAACCCGATGATCTGATAGTTCAAGGTCAGAGTTGCTCATAAATATAGATAAGTAGATATAATAATATATAAATGAACTATCATCAACCCCCTACTATATCAGACCATATGAATAATGCACGTGAAAAATAAATAAAACTAAAATGTTGGGTCAACATGGAAGGGAGGCCTAAATTCCCCCAACACTTTGCATCATCCCCAATTGTCAAAAATCAATACCCAACAAAGGAAGAATGATGTCACAAATAGAAGAATTTTTATGACACAAAAATACTCTTGTATCCAAGCACCTACAAGGGTGACAAGGGTCATCTAGGAACACATAACGCAAGCACGGGGGAACACAAACACACACACAATCTAACCTAAAAATAAAGAAGAGGTGCCCCCTAGTCCTCATCAACCAAGAGGTTGTCGTTCTCCCAATCTAGATCATTGTACAAGGAGGGAAAATGAGCTTGCAAGGGTGGAATATCAACGAGGGAACATTCTGACCCTCTCACAAAAAGAGTCAAGGAAGAAGTCCCCTCAAGGTCTTCTCTGCTCAGTTCCTGTGGGGTAAAATTTAGCGATCTCGCAAAAAAAATTGAAAGGGTTGGGACCTCGTCCATTGAGTTAAACATGCACTTCACAAGAGTACCATGTGTTAACTCAATGGGCGAGGGAGGTGGCACTTGAGATCCATTGCTAGCCTCACTGAATGACTCTGGAGCAATGAAAAACTCTAGGGACGTGAGGGCTTCCTCCATCACCAGGACAGTACAAGCCAAGACAGAGCTACCCTCTGAAGAAGGTAAACCCTTCTTCTGACCCCCATTGTAAGTAGGGTCATCCTCCATCTTCTACTTCATCGGGGGATGCGAATCCTCGTAGATGAAGCAGAGGGCATAGAGGAGGAGAAAACCACAGTAGAAATGACCAAGGTATTCGACATTTCTATGGGTTTTGAGGAAGGCAGGATGTTCGATAGGGACACTAGAAGGGGTGACTCAACCGAAGGAGAAATAAGTACGTGCACCCTCTTCAAGTGAGGATCATTCATGCTCGTAGTGGGAGTCATCCAAGCAAAACTGAAGCTAAAGGAACTAAAGCAGAGGGGATGGGAGAGGAGGATACAACAGAGGGTGTTGAGGCAGGGGCTACCAAATCCTCTTCCTTCCTTTGTAGGGTGGCTTGATCAGTAGTCAAAGTCTTTCTACAAAGCTTACACTCATGCGCAAGGCAGTTTCTATGACTCTGAGAGCTAGAGACCGTAGGATAAGAAGGGATAGAGGACTCCTGCTCGACCATCAAAGTATCCATCATGTTCATTTCTAGTGGAGGGAGGGACTCCTGGACGGGAGTAGGAGAGAGATATTGAGAGGATGATGGAATGACAGTGGTGGGAGTCGACTCTAACACCTCAGTTGTGGGCCTTTTCCCATTCACTACCTTGGAGATAAGAGAAGTAGGAGGCCACAGAGGCCAAGACACGGAGAACTCTCCATGAGGAACCTTCCCCTTACCATACCGAATGGGCCAAGGCATCGTGTGAAATATGGGAAGTTTAAATGTCGGATGCTTGGGCTTTTCCCAAGCAGGCACCATCAAGTTCTACAGCAAGTGCTTGGGAGCGGAAGTCAATGGTGTTGTAGCAGGATGAGAGGAAGTGATAGACAGCACAACGAAAGAGGAGGAAGAAGAACCTTGAGCACACTTCTCTTCCTCCCTTCTCTAAGCCAGGGTGGCATTATTGTTTTCCTTCATGCAAGCCCTATGCGAGATGGCATAAGGAGAAGGAGGGTATCTCACTTTAGGTGTTATGCCCCCATTCTTGTACTTCACATAGGTTTGGTACAAGAGGTCTATCCTAGGAGGGAGTGGATCAATGGGCGTAGGCCAAAATTGATCTAGTGAGTAGCCACAATGCGCAATTGGTGGTTTATAACCGGTGTTGTGGACTACATGTATTGTATTGCCATGGGAAAACTTCAAAAACTTATGAACCACCGAGGGAACTGCATTCATAGCAACCAACCAGGGGATACCTAGTTTCACTATGAAGAGCTTAGACCCCAAGATTATGTCAAAGAGTGAATTTACAGATTTAGGTCCAACTAAGACTAACAAGGTGATGCAACTAATGGGAGGAACGAAAAGCCCATCGTGTGTATGAATAGTGCTAGATTCATCATACCCATCTTTGTGTAAGAAATTAATTAGCATAATCCCCTCAATGATGTCATTCACCCAACATGTAGGGTCAAGGAGGACCCCAGTTACAGTATTCCCATTAATTCGTGTAGGGATGTATAAGGGAGATGGTTCTCTATTGCAATTCATTGCCAGGTCCTATGAGCTGAATGTTATGCCAAGGGATCCACTCGCAAGTTGCATAGATGGGATGGGTAGATGTAAAAAGGAGGCCATTTGTATGTACATTGAATGAAGCTTTCACAAGATCCCCCAAGGGTTTTACAATTAGACAGTGACCCACCTAAGGTTTTGTTCTACAATGCTTAGGGAAACTTCCAACTATACTACTAGGGGGCATAGGTTGGGTTGCAAGGCTAGGCACCTCACAACACTCATAGGATATGAGGAAAGGATCTTTCAGCACTGCCAAACAAAACCAAAATGTAGAGGGGGACCAACTACACCAATGCTCCAAGTCACGGAGAGCTAAGAGCGGAAGGTTTCCCTAGTCTACCTCAAGTTGGATAAGTGTTTAAGGTCAAGGATAGAGAATGAAGAGCACTCTTGAGTACTCTTGTCACTCTACTAATTCGAGAGTTTGAATGGGGCTAAAAGAGCACGTTTTTGGCCACCAAATGTATTTTTTGAAAATCAAAGTGACATGATAACCCCCCCTTAGGATGGTGCGTGTTGAACACAGAGGCATGTGACATCCTAAGGAGAGAAAAGCAAGAATGAAAAGGTGATGTTGTGGCCCTCGAAACATAGAGAGATGTAACTATGGTAATGTTGTCATACATGCGAGGGACAACACATGAGCACCACAACATCATAAAATAAGCAAAGAAGAGAGAAATATATGAGGAAAGGAAAAATAATAGCATAACACACAAGGGACAAGGGTGATCTGAAAATTCAGGGTCAGAGCTACTAATAAATATAGATAAGTAGATATATAAATGAACTGTCATCAACCCCTTACTATATCAGACCATATGAAGAATGCACGTGAAAACAAAATAAAAATAAAAAATTGGGTCAACATGGAAGGGAGGCCTAAATTCTCCCAACACTTTACATAGTCCCCAATTGTCAAAAATCAATACACAATAGAGGAAGAATGATGTCACAAATAGAGGAATTTTTATGACACAAAAACACTCCTGTATCCAAGCACCTATGAGGGTAACAAGGGTCATCTGGGAACACATAACGCAAGCACAGGGGAACACAAACACACACACAATCTAACCTATAGATAAAGAATAGGTTCACCCCTAGTCCTCATCAACCAAGAGGTCGTCATTCTCCCAATCTAGATCATTGTACAAGGAGGGCAGACAAGCCTGCAAGGGCAGAATATTGAGGGGGGAACCCTTTGACCCTCCCACAAAAAGAGCCAAGGGAGAAGGCCCCTCAAGGTCTTCTCCGCTCAGTTCCTATGGGGTAAAAGTTAGCGATCTTGTGAAAATCACTGAAAGGGTCAAGACCTCGTCCACCAAGTTAAACATGCACTTCACAGGATTTTCATGTGTTAACTCGATGGGCAAGGGAGGCAACACCTGAGATCCATTGCGAGCCTCATTGAATGACTCGAGAGCAGTGACAAACTCCAAGGATGCAAGGGCTTTCTCTATCATCAGGATGGTACAATCCAACATAGAGCTACCCTCTGAAGAAGGTAAACCCTTCTTTTGACCCCCATTGCAAGTGGGTCATCATCCATCTTTTGCTTCATTTGGGGATGTGATATCCCCATAGATGAAGTAGAGGGCATGGAGGAGGAGGAGAAAACCACAACACCACCAAGGTATTCAAAATGTCTACAAGTTTTGAGGATAGCGGGATGTCTAGTAGGGACATCAAAAGGGGTAGCTCAATTGAAGGAGCAATAAACACCTGCACCCTCTTTGGGTGAGGATTGTTCATGCTCGCAATGGGAACTAGAAGAAAAACTGAAGCTAAAGGAACTAAAGTAGAGGGGATGGTAGAGGAGGATATAGCAAAGGGTGTTAAGACAAGGGATGTTAACTCCTCTTCCTTCCTTTGCAGGGTGGCCTTCTCAGTGGTAAGAGCCTTTCTTCAAAGCTTGCACTCACGCATAAGGCATTTTCTACAACTCCAAGAGCTAGAGACTACAAGCTGAGAAGGGATAGAAGACTCCTACTCGACCATCAGAGTATCCATCACAACTATTTCTGGTGGAGGGAGGGACTCCTGGACGGGAGCAAGAGGGAGAGATTGAGAGGATGATGAAATGATAGTGCGGGGAGTTAGTTCTAATGCCTCAACGACAAGCCTCTTCCCATTCACTACCTTGGAAGTAGGAGCAGTAGGAGGCTGTAGAGGCTGAGACATAGAGGACTCTCCATGGGGACCCTTCCTCTTAGCATACCGAATAGGTTGAGGCACTATGGGCAAGACAAGAAGTTTAAATGTTGGACGCTTGGGATTTTTCCAAGTGGGTACCATTGGGTTCTCCAGCAAGCACCTAGGAGTGGAAGTGGATGGTGTCGTAGCAGGATGAGAGGAAGCAATAGGCAAGACAATAGAAGAAGAGGAAGAAGAACCTTGAGCACACTTCTCTTCCTCCCTTCTCTGAGCCAGGGTGGCATCACTATCTACCTTTAGACAGGCCCTATGTGAGATGGCATAAGGAGAAGGATGGTATCTCACTTTAGGCATTATGTCCCCACTTTTGTACTTCATATAGGTTCAATACAAGAGGTTCATCCTAGGAGGGAGCAGACCAATGGGTGTAGGCCAAAAGTGATCCAGTGAGTAGCCACCACGCTCAATCAATGATTTATAGCTAGTGTCGTGGACTACATGCACTCTACCCCCATGTGAAAACTTCAAATGTTCTTATGAACCACCAAGGGAACTTTATTCATAGCAACCAACCAAGGGATACCTAGTTTCACTCTAAAGAGCTCAGACCCTAGGATTATTTCAAAGAGTGCATTTATAAATTTAGGTCTATCTAAGACTAACAAGGTGATGCAACTGATTGGAGGAACATAAATCCCATCGTGTGTATGAATGGTGCTCCTAGATTCATCATACCCATCTTTGTGTAAGAAATTAATCAGCATAATCTCCTCAATGATGAAATTCACCTAATGCATAAGGTCAACAAGGACACCAATTGCATTGTTTGAATTGATTCATGTGGGGATGTATAAGGGAGATGGTTCTCTATTGTAATTCATCGTTGGGTCCTACAAGGTGAATGTTATACCAAGCGATCCACTCACAGGTTGTGCAAAATGGGATGGGTAGATGTAAAAAGGAGGCCATTTGTACACACACTAAATGGATCTTTCACAAGAGCCCCAAAGGGTTTTAAAATTAGATAGTGACCCACCTAAGGTTTCGTTATGGAATGCTTGGGGAAACTTCCAACTACACCACTAGGGGTCATAGGTTGGGTTGCAAGGCTAGGTGCCTCGCAACACTCACACCCACAATACTCCTAGGATATGAGGAAAGGATCTTTCAGCACTACCAAATAGAACCAAAATGGTTCATGTCGGGTTCACTAAAATGTAGAGGATCGATACCAACCACACCAAGGCTCCAAGTCACATAGATCTGAGAGTGGAAGGCTATCCTAGTATACCTCAAGTTGGATAAGTGTTTAAGGTCAAGGATAGAGAATGAAGAGCACTCTCAAGTGCTTCTATCACTCTACTGATTCGAGAGTTTGAATGGGGCTAAAAGAGAAGGTTTTTGAAACTTGAATTGTACCTTAGACAACTCTCTTCTCAAGGAAAGTAGTGCAGGTCAGGGACAACGATGCAACGCACTAGCGTCTCTCTAGGGTGATGGTATTTGAACAACCAGAAATTACAAAAGTATAGTAAAAGGTACAAAAACCCTACTAATGGTCTAGTAAATAAGGTTTAGAGTACTAATTGAAATGATAACTAGTAGACTAAGCAAGATAACTGAAAGGATGATATAGAAGTGACATAAAGTAAAGGTGATGAAGGTTAACTCATGAGGATTATAATTCGCCAACAAGCTCCACACAAGTGTGTACTTACACACATCCAAGAGAGGAAAATTTTTGGGGTTGTATAGGGGTTTTCCACAGTCAAAACCCCACTTTGGTGTTTCCACCTCTATGGACAACCAGATAGAGAGATAGAAAATACAATAAAGGGAACAATAGAAAAGATATTGAATGATAGCAATAACACTATGCTACATAAATCAAGTGACAATGTTATGGAAATAGAGAAATGAAACAATATCACCTTCTCAATCAAGGTTCCCTCAAGCATGTAGAGGAGGATACAAGCTTGGTAAGGTCTACGCTACCACAACAATGAAGAAGTAGTCACACAGGACACCAAGTCCTAGCTCTAATGGTGGTAAAATTGGAGCAAGAAAATGGAGAATATGTGTAGGAGCTCAAGAATTGTGAAGAAAGATCCAACTAACATGTGAGATTGTGAAGAAGTTGTCAATAGATGTTAAGAAGATGGATTGAGAATGAAATATAGGCATTTGAAGAAGATTTAGGAGGGAAAGAGTCATTCTAAGGTCAGTTGGAAGGTGCAAAGGCATTACGCTTCATCGCTAATGGAGAATGTAACATCTCTGCAAATTCCAGAGGCAAAAATCTGTCAGGGACAACAACACATAGCATAGATGTCTGTACACTGTGCCTACGTCCTCGACAGAAATTCCCCAATGGACACTAAAAATAAGCACGTGGATGGGTATGGAATGGGGACGTGGATTTACAAGTTTAGTCATATTTGATTTTCTAAGGTGGAGGGTGTAAAAGGGGAATTTTCAAGAGGAGTACAAATTCACTCCTATACAAAGGACTAGGAATAGAAGATGGATCAAGGGTGAGGATTGATTGCATGAACAAGGTATTTAGCCTTTGGAAAAGTGTTCCAATAAGCTGCAAGATGTTTTGATAAATGAAGGATATTTCAACAAGATGCAAGATGAAATGAGATGAGAGAAAATTTTCTCGTAGGGAAATAGAGACAAGACATGTGTCTACTCTTACATGTGTGAGAGATTATAGTATGGTGATTTTGACCCTTTTTTAAATTGGATGGTTGAGATTAAAAGGACAAAGTCCTTTGTCCACTAGTGTGAAATTTAAAATTGGAAGAAATATTAGCTAGCCTAACCAATTAGTTAAGAAACTATTAATTAATTGATTAGATGTTTGAATTGAGAATTGTTCCCATTAGTGAGGGTTTGGAATATTACATTAAAGGAAAATATTGAGGAATTAGCTATCTTGATCAATTAATTAAGCAAGTATTAATTAAATGATTAGCTAGAAGAAATGAAATTTAAGGTTAATTGATTAAATTGATTTAAATAATAAACTTTAGAGGAATAAAGAAGAAATAATTGATTATCAATTAGTGGATAAAGAATGGTTAATTATGAAGGTAATTAATTAAATAATTAAATTAAATTATTTTCTTAGGAAATTAGTAAGTGAATTTGGGGTGTTTATATTTTTCCTCTCTTTGATACACTTTCATGACTATGAGAAGTGGCATCATGTCAAAGAAAAATACAAGGTAAGAAAAGGATAAGGCTTTGGTGGTAGGCTACCCCAATCACCTTATAATAAATGGTAGTAATGAAATATTGAAGGTGTTTCCCCCTCAATAGATCCATTACATTGAATTAGACTTTGGAAGTCTCAAATAAAGACCAAGGAGATTTGGGGAAGATGATGAGATGATGTGCCATTTTGAAATATGTATAATGTGATATTAAAATAAAATGAGGTACACATTATGGTGTTAATGTAGATAGATGATGGATAAGGATTGGATGGATTCATTGATATTGATTAGATGAACAGATGATGCTAATTTACATGGGTGCGCGTACTAGATGCCAATGTCTCACAATAATTGGTATAGTTATTATGGAAGATGATAGAAATAAATTAGGGATGTTAGAAATAGATTAATGATAAATGATAGGAGTGAAAATACGGAATGATGGATGTTTTCAAAGGAATTTATGTGCAAATAATAAACTATTATTTGTTATAACACTAGCATTATGTACTAAGATATACTAGATCATGATGATAATGCATAATATGCATAAAGGATTGGCATGAAAGATACACAAGTTGCAAATAGCATAGTGATATAATGGACACATCGTTAAGGAACACTATCATATGAAGGATGAGGGAAACCATGACTTTGTGATGTGTAGAGAACTATGACTATAGTCAACACATAAACACATGTAAACAATCAATTAAACACATACAAACACTCAAATAGTCAAGCATAAAAAACACATGATGTGGTAATTCAATGCAATGTTGAAGAAAAGATGGTGTATGAGAGGGAATGAGAATGGTATGAGGGGGTGAAGGGTGAAGGTTGAGAGGGGGTGAGGAATTGGTATGATTGGGAGTTTTGAACAAGGAGTGTATGAGGCTGGCTTAGGAATTCAAATGTGTGTGAGATGAGGATGGGAAAAAATGATAGGATAAAAAATGATGGAGAGAGGAAAAAAATATCATGCCAAAAAGGGGATATATCTATGAACCATTCCAAATGGTCATTAACAAGGGAATTCCCCTATTTAAGCATAAAAACAAGAAAAGAATGGTATGCTTTGGTGGAGATGAAAATGAAAGGAGTAGTAGTGGATGAATGTGTACATGAATGAGAGGTCTATGTGCATAGAATGTGGATGATAAAGGATTATTTGGTGAGAAATCCAATGAACAAGGGTGGGGAATGTATGTGATTGTGGGGTGGGAAGATGGAATTAGGGATTGGAGACTAAACATGTGATGAATAATGGGATTTGACTTGAGAAAACAACCCAAATCCAAGGGAATTAGTGGAAAAAAATATAATGAAGGTGAGGAGATGGATTGAGGGGTGATGATCACTCATAGATAAGAGTGGTTTCCTACTACTCATGATGCGTATTTCTAATTTTTTTATCATGACACTTGCTCAAGGTTCCATAAGAAGTGGTTTTCACCATTGGATGAATTATTTACCTTTAACATTTTTTTATTTTTTGAAATAGTCAATGTGGGATTATGCATGGAAATTCTTGAAATGTATGATATCCATGAGCTCATGTCTATCTCATGATCTTGTAGGGTGGTCAAATTTGATGTCACTAATCCAAATATAGCAATGATGATAGAGGGACTTAATTTTCTTAGTTTGAACTTACATTTTTCTTTCTCTACTTTCATTGGTGTTCTTTTGATTTTCCTAGAGGATAAGGTCTCCAATCATAAACTCTCTATTCTATATGTGTTTTTTGTAGCTATGACACGATTTTTTTTTGTGTGTCTTGAGGTGATTAAGAGCATCAAGATTATGTTCATCATGGAGTTCAAGTACATACACTCATGCCTCTTAGTATTCTTTCTTAGAAGTGAGGTTGTACAAGGAAATTATCAAAGAAGGTAGCTCAACCTCAATTGGTAAGATAGCCTCAACACTCTAGATAAGGGGGAATGGTTTGGTACTAATGGGGGTTTTAATGTACTTATAAAATAGACCCAAAGGGTAGGATTAAGTTATGAATTTCAATCACAATGAACATCATTGATTAAAAAAAATTTGAGGATATTGGTGATGGTTTTGTTGGACAGCCAAACTTGGCTATTGCCTTGTGGATAGTATGGGGTAGATCATATATATATATATATATATATATATATATATATATATATATATATATATATATATGTATACATATATATATATATGTATACATACATATATATATGTATACATATACATATATATATGTATATATATATGTATACATATATATATGTATACATATACATATATATATGTATACATATACATATATATATGTATACATATACATATATATATATATATGTATATATATATAATATACAAAGGGATTATATTTTGTGTTTATTGAAATGTTTTCCTTATTAATAATTATGGTGGAAGCTTTTCCATAGTGAAAAATGATGTTGTTAAGGATGAACTTGGATATTTGGGTATTAGTGATAAAAGTGAGTCGAATAACTTTGACCTATTTAGTGAAATACTTAGTAGTGGTCATGATGAATTTATGGCCAATGGAGGATGAAGTATCAATATTTCCAATGAGTTCAAGGCCTCGTGTGGAAAAATTCCATGTTATGATGATGAATTGAATATATTGTGATGTTCCATGAATGAGGTCCCCATGCTTTTGAAAATCTATATATTTATTCACTAATTCCATTGTGGGACAATAGTGTCTAATACATAGGATCTTCTTAGCAAGGATCATGATGTTGGTATGATTACCAAAAATACCTTTATGGACTTCTTGAAATGCTATTTTAGCCTCCTCTATATTGATAAAGCTAAGAAATGTTCTATTGTAACCCCTATGATAGAGCATATCACCAAGGAGGGTGAAGTGAGAGGAAAATTAGATGAGGGACTTACATTAGCTAGAGGATAGGTCAGGTAGGATTGTTTAGTTTTGAATTCTAGTGTATATTTTATTGTACCATATCCATTATTAGGGATTAAAAATTAATATATCATTTACAATACAAGGATGTCATAGTTAGGGATGACGAGATATTCCATAAGTGGTATTCGTGGTCATCATTAGGCATATCCAAGTGAGATCCTATTGTATCCATGTCATTAGTACGTTTTTTATGGAAGTGGGGATCTTGTTTACGTATGTAGATAGTAAGTATTTAAATAATCTACCATGAACTTATAGGGTACAAGTTTCTAATCTTTCATGAGGAACTCATTAGCAACCACTTATTGACTAGCTCAGAATCACTAAAGACCTATAGGTGTTGAATATTTCATTGAACTACCAATTTTAGACTAAAAAGGAGGGAATCATACTCTACAGTGTTATTATTGTAAGGGAACCTAATTCAAAATACCTTATTATTAAGATCACATTTAAGGGTGATAAACAAAAAACTAGTGCTAAAGCCATGTGACATGAAAGAACCATCAAATTATAATATCTATGTTTTTTTGCATTGTTAATGTTGAAAACATAAAATATGGATTCATTAGGGAAATATAGTGTTAATGATTAAGTATATAAAAGTGGGGCTTTTGCTAGATCATTAATGTTTATTTTCCCTTTAATATCTTTGTGATTCACAAACTCAATACCAAATTTTCTAAGGGGAATTATCCACTTTTCTATTCTACATGTGAGAGATTCTTTAGATAATAGGTATTTAAGAGGATAAACTTTGGCAATGAGATGGTTTTTTTCTTTTATCATATAATATTGAAAATTTTGTGAGCTGAAGACCACTACGAGACATGCTTTATCCATGGGAAATTAATGGATCTCACATCCCACTAATGTTCTATTGAGATATTGAATGAAATTTTTACATCCTTGATGATTATTTTGTGATAATAGGACACCCAAGGTAACTATGTGTGTTAGATACATAGGAAAACTAAGAGGGGGGTGAATCAATTGTACACTTTAAACATTCAATCCCTCAATATATTATCAAACCCTTATCAACTAATAAACCCTTATTATGCATTAATAGAATGTAAACATGAGAAATAGTAATGCAAAAACATCAAACACATAGGAATACCAGATTTACATGGAAAACCCAAGAAGGGAAAAACTACAATGAGGATTAGCTCATAATATAAATTAATAGAAAAATTGAATACAATGGGCTCATTGCCAAAGGGCTCACTGCTAAAGGACTCACTGTCTAGAAGAAAGAAGATAGAAGAAGGGGTGACTCACTACCAATTTGAACTACTAAAAATGCATCTCTTATGCTGAAGGTGTAGTTCCATTGAAGCACAAACAACTCATTCAACAAAATAAAATGTAGACACCTTCTACTCATTGCATCTGGGAGTCTTAGGAATTAAAGCTCACACTCATATTGAAGCACACTTGATCACTTTCTCATCTTTTATATCACACACACTCCCTAATTAATGCACATAATAACTCACCTTGTATTTATACCATCCATGACCTAAAAAAATCTCAATTAGGTCAGCATAAAACACTTCCATGGTATAAAGAAGTGAAGGCAAACCATGCCATAACTTAATTGGGACCCAAATCTATACCGAAACACTTCTCAAAACTTCCATAATATCCATAAAACATCTCAGAATATTTCAGCATCATCATATTCTATAACTCTATCACAACCACTTGAAACTAAGAACACCATCATTTTGTGCAACCAGATACACTAGCATAGACATCCAACACACCAAACAACCTTGTGGAACACCACAACACCTAAAATTTCAAGGAAAGGTAGATGCAGAAAGTATAAGCGTGTTCCTAGATCCACAAGACAAGAACATTCACTATGGAGAAATGTGAAGCAATCTCATTCCTCTAAGGCACCTTGTTTCACCAGACAGACATACTATTAAACATAAATTTCATTGTAGAACAATCCAAAACATTAAAATCAAATCAGGATATAGAACATCTGAACACCACTAATCATCATATTGAAACCATGTAGGGATATCTTCAACTATGAAGAAATGCAGAGTAGAACATTGAACACCACTATATCGCCTTGAACTCTCTTTTATTTAAATTTTCTCAAAAGCACTTGGAAACCAAGTGAACCAGCTACATCAACAACATTGCTAACATATTTGCAGCATTTGAAACACCTCTCATCAACTATAGCACATATAACTATCTCTCCAAACACAACTTTTGCACCTATACCAACAACTCCAGGTATGCAACAACTCCAATGCTAAGGGTTGATATCATCAACACCAAAAGCATTCCAACACTCTCTTCATACAAGGGGTTGACATCAATCATAACACTTGGATAACTCACAAAAAAATAAAGCTTCCAACAATCTCCCCTTTGTCATTGATGGTAGCACCATTTCTAAAAAACTATCAACAACAAAAGCAATTAGCAACAACTCTACAATAGGCGGTAATCCCCCTGACCGAGGAAAATCTCACTCTTCATATTCTCATTCTCTTGATCTTCAACACTCTCTCATCCTATGGTCTTCAAACCATATTCTCTTATGCACTATGTTTTTTCAACCAACTCTCTCCCCCTTTGACATCAATGGCAAAGGGCCATAGACTTATCCAACTTTCTTTCTTGTATTGAACTCTTTTTCTCTCCCCCTTTGACAAAATTCAAAGAGCAACACTTGCACATCATATGCAGAGAATTTTTCTTTTATGTATACACCAGAAAGAAACTATGCTATCCCTTTACGGTTTCTAATTTTTTGTACTCTCCCACTTAGGGGCACAAAATATGCTCCATCTAACTTCACCAACCATCAATACTGCTACCTACACCCCCTGAGAGGTAGCCTTCATCATTTTGAAATAAAAGAATTCTTGAATTTCTCCACTGGACCGCTGCACACTCTTATGCATCTAATTGAAAGGAGGGGCAATAACCCCTAACTTCTATCAGAGATACTCAAATGTATCTTTACGAAGAGCCTTTGTGAAAATATCTACAACTTGATCCTTTATAGGCATATACTCCAACTTCACCTCATTTCTTGCACCTTCTCTCTTATAAAGTGATACTGGATTGAGATATTCTTTTTCCTTAAATGCATTACCAGATTCTTTGATATATTGATAGAACTTGTATTATCACAAAAGATAGAAATAGGTTCATCATATGATATTCTAATATCCTTCAATATTTGCTTCATCCACAACAATTGTGTGTAGCAAGATGATGTTGTAGTATACTCCACCTCTGTAATAGATAAAGATATTGAATCCTTCTTTTTACTTAACCATGAAACCAATTTTCTTCCAAGAAAGAAAGTACCTTCACTTGTACTTCTTATGTCATCCTCACAACCTACCCAATCTACATCTATATAGGCACTTAAGGAGAAATTAGTATCCTTTGGATACCATAGACCATAGGTCCAGAGTGCCCTACAAATATTTGAATATCCTCTTTACTATTGCCACATGTGATTCTCTAGGATATTCTTGAAATCTAGCCACAAGAAAAATTGCACGCATGACATCTAGTCTATTAGTAGTTAGATATAGCAGTCCACCAATAATTGATATGTACTTTCTCTTATCAGCCTTAGGAGATTCAGCGAACTCTTGCTCAACTTGCAACCAATAACCATAGGAGTACATACCAGTTTAGAGCCTTCAATTCCAAACTTATTTAGCATTTTCTTAACATAATTTTATTATAAAATGAATATTCCTTTCTTTTCTACTTGATTTGTAGCCCAAGGAAGAAATTCATCTCCCCAAATATTGACATCTCAAATTAATTTTTCATCTCTTTTGAAAACTTCTTGCACATTGCTTCATTTCCTCCAAAGATTATATCGTCAACATACACAACCACAATCAAGATTTGATCCTTCTCAACTTTAAAAATTAAAGATTGCTATCTACTTTGCCTTTATTGAATCCCTGTTTTAATAAGTATCTATCCAATCTTGCATACCAAGCTTTGGGAGCTTGCTTAAGACCATATACTATCTTCTTCAGTATGAAAACCATATTAGGATCATCTGATAACTAAAAGCCTTTTGATTGTTCAATCTATACCTCTTCTTCCAACTCACCATTCAAGAATGCAGACTTCACATCCATCTGATAAACCTTGAATTCCTTATGTGCTGCAAAGGCCAAAAATATCCTAATGGCCTCCATTCTTTCCACTAGAGAAAATTTCACCTCAAAATATATTCCTTCCACTTGTGAGTAGCCCTTACACACAAGTCTAGCCTTATTTCTAACATCTTAATTCTCATTCAGCTTGTTCTAGAATACCCATTTAGTTCCTATTATATTCTTGTTTGCTAATCTTGGGACTAATTCCCAAGTCTTACTCTTCTCAACCTGCATCAATTCTTCTTCCATAGCTTTGGTCCAATTCTCATCCTTACATGCTTGAGTCACTACCTTAGGCTCTACTTTGGAAAGTTTTGTGTGGTCTCACAAAACGCCCCAAGACTGTAAGGCTTGGGGACCCAAATGAAAAAAATAGCGCTTATGGAAGGTGTTGGTTTGCAAAGAATCACCGAAAGTTAAGGTAAAAAGGGAAGTCTTTGAAGTAATTCATGATTCTGAATGTATTGGGTGTTGGGTGTACCAGAGACTAGGTATCAGATTTCTAGTTTGGTTGGAATGTTTAGTGTAAGGTTTGGTAAGTTGTTGCAGTCCATAAGTGAAGGTCTGGGGAAATTTGAAGGTTCTGGTGGTAACCAAGATCTGGGTGAATTTTGTTTCAATAAAATTTGAAGTTTGTCAGGTACCGAGTACTAGGTAACAATGCATGAAAAATGTTAAATTCAATTGTAAAAATTTTCCCAAGAGCTTAAGATGTCTTGTAACCTACCTAAAAGCATAATTACACAAGGATGCATTAAAAGTGTGTTATGTATGATTTGTTTTAAAATGATGATTTATTAATGATGGTTTTATTTTAATGATAGTTTTATAAATGTTTTAAAAGGGGATTGGTATGTGGAATTTTAATTGTGTAGGAGGAATAGATTGTGATGCAGTATTCAGATATGGATGGTTAGGAAAATTTGGACCATGAGTAGCGATATAACCAGGTTGGGTAGTACACTTTGGGAGTCCATGTGAAGGAGGAGCTTGAGATGTCAAAATGTTGATAATCCTTGTATTACAAATGCAACAAAAGAGTGCACCTGGCTTCGGGGTGATTTACTTTCGAGAGTTTTAAGCCTAAGTCAGAACTTGAGTGTGGGGGAAAAACGTGTTGGTGGATTGGAGTATCTATATCTGGTTCCACCTGATCATTCTAAATATTCAGTAGAGGAAGTTCCTACATTTTTATTGAAAAATCTACTCAGTTCCAAGTTAATTTCTTTATTATATTTTAAATATATAGGTCTCGAAAAGATTTAAAGTGTTGAAGAAGGTTCACATCCATTGACTTATTCAAAATTTATCCTGCTAGTTGTCATATTTGACGTGCCCTGTTGTGATTTGTCCATTGGATTTCCCCTCATGTGTTGATTTAATTTCCCAAGTGTCTTGTTCCTATAAAAGACCAAGATATGTTTCATTTTAAGTTAAGTTCAAAATTTGCGAATGTCGGAGAACCAAAAAAAATCAATTTTTGTTTTCTCTCCTATTTTATGTTCCATTCTAGATTAAAAATTGTATGTTTCATTAGAAGTTAATCAATATCAGAGCCAATTTAAAAGCTATCTCCTGATATGAAATCTTACATAGCTGATTGTATGCTCCTATTAGACAATAATGTGTGTTGCGTCATTTAAGGGTACATAATGACACTATCCAGTGGCAAATAATCTCCCTCTCTTTAAAATCTCATATCATTATATGCCTAGCTATGAAGCAATCTAGTGATGTATGGATTGGTTTTCTCTGGTTTGGTTATTTCTTGAGGCATGCGTGAATAATACCTAGGAGAAATTTTACTTTTCAGTAAATTTTTATGCTTTATTTTAGAATAAATGCTTAAATTTCAGAAAATGTTCCAAAAAAGTAATGAATGCATGGATATTTTACTAATTCTACTTGGATAAATCTAAGTTATTTGAATTTCATGAAATATTGTTGCAAATTTGTTGATTTCATGAAGTTGTTGAATGATTGGACTGAGATTACTTTCATATCGTCTGACACCTCATAAAACCATAAGGACTGTTTACTCCTCATGTGTAACAGCATTATCACAATGAACCCTGAGTTAACCTAGTGTGTCAAGACCTGACATAAACCAGCCTTGGGATAAAGCTAAGTTAACCTTAGATTTAGGTTTCACGATGGATTCTTTCAAGAAAGATAGGCTCCTGAAGTGTGTTTGTCATAATTTTATCTTCCTATTGGTGTGTGACTAATATCCATGTCAAGAGGAAGTGGCATTAGAAGGGAAGGCCCCCTTAAGTCTTATTTAGAGTTGGTATTATCATCGTGGTTTTGGGTTGGAAATTTTCTTGTGTGGTAAAAAACCTAAGTCTGTAATGGTGAGTAAAATGAAAGTTGATAAGCTCTAGATGATTCTTAACCAAAAACTTTATCCCTTAAGTCTATTCACTTTTGGTAGAGTTACCGAGTGTAGGATTCACGATACAACCGATCATAGTGAACCTGACTATAATTTTTTTGTAACTAGGGTAAGTTTGTCCACTTATAATATGATTCCATTAATGGAGGCATCCTTAACTACTAGAAGAAAGGAACTGTTATTAGAAATAGGTTTGAATTTCGAGAAAATACCTAACCTTAGTGAAATTGGAAATACTAGAAATTTAACTGCCAAATCAAATGGATTCATTAATTGTGGTTGTCACGAGGAAATTTTGAAAATTGTGCAGAAAGAAAAAACAAAGTCATGAAAACTTGGAAACATGTTTAAAGCGTGAACGTGAAAGGAATGAGTCACCGATCTTCTTACACATGGAGGATGACAGTGAAGAAGAAGAGCAAGTGAAATGAGTGGGAGACACATTCTTTTTACCCCTAATTGTGAATCCATAGCTTGAAAGGGAAGAGATTCTTGATTTTATGAAAAATATAGAGTATCAAGTTTTTAGTTTCTCTCTTTTTGATGATGATGTAAATTGTATTAATACTTGGTCTAACGAAATAAATAGTGATGTTGAGATTAAAGATGGTGCCAAGAACCGAAGAAACCTTGGAGAGAAAGAAAATCAAGAAATAAACACAACCATTCTTGGAGTAGAGCAAAGTGAAATGGAGAACCATGGACAAGGGTTGGAAGAAGGTAGAGTAGTAAGAAGACAGTGAAGGTGTGTGCAGTCGACCTTTAATGAGATCATTTTCATACATTTTAGCCAAATTATTGGTAAGTACACATTTTAATTTTCACTCATCAAATGTAGAAAAGTTAAGATAATTCACTGTTACAGTAGGTTATCTAAGATATATTCAAGTGAATTTAAAGATAAGCCTGTTATAATTTGTACAAAAGGAACTATGGAAATAGTAGTAGAATTTAGGGTAAATTTCTTAATTAGGGTTAGTTGCTTGATTAGGGAAGATTTTAGTTAGGCTAATTTTCTTTAGTAGGGTTTGTTTCTTGTTTTCTGGTTGTGTTCCTAGCATTAACAATTGTTTTCTTAAGCTAAAACACATGAGAATTGAATTTTCTTAAAACATTGCACTAAAAATTGGAAAAGATAAAACCATTCAAAATAAATACACGTTTGATGTACGGAAAAGAAAAAAAATCATTATATTTTGTATGTACATGTAAAATACAAAATTCTTGTCGTAAAGAAGAGGAAAAAGAGGTAAAAAGAGCAACATTGGCACATTGGCACATTGGGTTTGCTAGTCAGTCAATTTGGGCCGCTTCATTTATGAGAGATGTGTACCCCAGGTATGCACTATCCCTATGGTTGTTAAGGTTGGGGGTATGCAGATCAGTAAGGAAGGGCCGAATGGGAACTACTTCCCTTTGCTCTAGAAATAGTTGAATGTCATCAGCGGAAGGGATTCCAATGGTCAGGTGAGCGACAAAGAGCACATGGTCAAAATTCCCCAAAAATTTAGGTTGTACTATCATCACTATTGTAGAATGCACTTTAGCAACAGAGAGGCCGAGGTCCAAAAGTGAAGCTGTGATTCGCAAGCCGGGTCTAAATTCAACCTCTAGTATGCTCTAGAATTCACATAATTTTCCTTGAGAACCATGCACAAGTATGTTTTGGTGGCTGGAGTTTGGACAAAGAAAACCTTTCCAAGCCTTTGGGTCATGATTCAACCAAGGAAGCCATTCTAACGATGAACACAAGTCAATAAAATGGGAGTATCCATGGATTGGAAACAAGAAATCACAAGCATAGTGAAATAAAATTGAAGAATAAGTGAAGAATTTGAAGGAAAGTTTGGAATTTATAGAAATCCATGAGCAATCTACAGTACATAGTTGTTTGGATGAAAATATTGGAAATACAAGTTAAGGTGCCAACAAGACACTTTTCTCCATAATTAAAGGTTAAATCAAGTAAATTCTCACAAAGCTGGTGGCCATTGCTTCAAATTTTTCCAATATGAAGTTCACAAATCCAAAAAATTGAAGATTTTAAAATTAAATGGTGGGCATTTCAATTTATTTTATCGAGTCGTATTAACCATGAAGATGTCCATGTGTTCCTTGTAGAAAGGAGAATTAATCTGGTGATGTGGCACACATCGGCATGTGGAGAATTTGAAGGAAGTAATATGTGTGTGTTAAGGCATGCGAATTAAATGCAAAGTATGATGGTCAGGCTTAAGTGTAATCATGACAAGTCTAATGCATTAACGTTAGTGCAATGTCATCAAACTTGAAATTCCTGGCCAAGTTTATTTTAGCAGTTTCCATAAAATTAAAATGGAAGGGTGGTAACTGGCATTTCTAAATTTAAAATTAATTTGACGATTTGATAACTTGCTACTAAATTTTAACTTATGTTTATTTTTTGGGTAGATTGCAAATTGTAGTTAGCTAGAATTTGGAATAAGGGTGATAAAATTTAGTTGGAAATTTGCACACAAGGAATAATCAACTAAATCTTTTTGGAATTGGTGAAATGATGAATGGATTTGCATTGAATGAAAAATCAAAAAGTAACCTTCACTACCACTATAATTCCCAACCTAATAGCAGGCTTCATTGCCTACAAGTTGAAGCAAATGAGCTTACAAAGTAATATCAAATGAAAATTGAAAAGGAATATCAAATAAATATCTAAAGAGAAAATTCAACTCTTTGGGCTATCCAAATATCTCTACTGAGGCTATGGATGCCTTACTGGTAGTAGAGCTATGTTTTGGGGAATTATAAAGATAACCTTGTTGGGGCTATGGATGCTTCACTAGCAACAAGGCTCTATCCAAGGTTATCTTTGGAGGATTACTAAATTATGTAGTTCAATGTCAATGAACTAGTTTTTTCACCAAGTTTTGAAGATTGGAATTAATAAAAGCACACACTGATACTTTCGAACGATATTTTGTAATCTTTATGCTAGAATTCAGGTAAAGGTAAGGATTTATTGCTAAATAATATGCATAAGTTATAATTTATAGTAGGGAATCTTATTTCGAGTTTCTTTTAAATTTAGTTTTTTTGGTTGCAAGTTGTGTGGTCTCACAACATTCCCCAAGATTGTAAGGTTTGGGGACCCAAGTGAAAGAATTAACTCTTATGGTAGGTGTTGGTTGGCAAAGGATCACTAGAAGTTAAGGTAGAAAAGGAAGTCTTTGAAGTAATTAATGATTCTAAATGTATCAAATGTCAGGTGTACCAGACACCGGGTACCAAATCGCCAGTATGTTTGGAATGTTTAGTGTAAGGTTTGGTAAGTTGTTGCGGTCAGAAAGTGAAGGTCTGAGGAAATGTGAAGGTTTCGATGGTAACTGGGATTTGGGTGATTTTTGTTCTGGTAAAAGTTGAAGTTTTTCTAGTACTAAGTATCTGGTAACAATGCATAGAAAATGCTAAAGTTAATTGTAATTTTTTTCTCTAGAGCTTAAGATGTCTGATAACCCACCTACAAGCATTATAATTATGTGAGGATGTATTAAAAGCGTGCACTATTTATGATTTGTTTTAAAATGATGATTTATTAATGATAGTTTTATTTTAATGAGAATTTTATAAATGTTTTGAAAAGGGATTGATATGTGGAATTTTAATTTTATAGGAGGAACAGATTGTGATGTAGTATTCAAGTATGGATGGTCAGGAAAATTTGGACCATGAGTAGTGATATAACCAGGTTGTTTAGTACACTCTAGGAGTTCATGTGAAGGAGGAGCTTTAGATGTCAAAATATCAGGAATCCTATTATTACAAATGTGGCAAAAGAGTGTGCCTAGCTGAGGTGATTTTACTTCCGGAGTTTTAATCCTGAGTCAAAACCTAAGTGTGGGGAAGTGTTGGTGGATTGGAGTCTCTATATCCGGTTCCACCTAATAATTCTGAATATATAGCACATGAAGTTCCTACATTTTGTTTGACAAATCTACTTCCAAGTTAATGTCCTAATTATATTTTAAAGATATAGGTCTCAAAATATTTAAAGTGTGAAGAAGGTTGACATCCATTGACTTATTGAAGTTCTCCTACCAGTTTTCATATTCCATGTGCCTTGTTGTGATTATCCCTTGGATTTCCCTCATGTGTTGATTGAATTTCCCAAGCATCTTGTTCCTATAAAAGACGGAGATGTTTCATTTTAAGTTAAGTTCAAAATTTGTGGATGTGAGAACCAAAACTTTTTCAAGTTTTGTTTTTTTCCTTTTTTTTGTTCCATTTCAAATTAAAAACTTGTATGTTTCATTAGAAGTTAATAAATATCAGAGCCAATTTAAAACATATCTCCTAATATGAAATCTTACGTAGTTAATTGTTTTTTTGTAATGTCCCCTTCTCAAACCTGATCGATCATGTGACCGTTGGCCTTTTCCTTGGGAACCCGAAGGCTAGTCGGAAGATAAATTAGGGTTTCCTATTTTTGAGGAGGTCATTGCTCAGAGATGATGGATTCAATGGCGGATTCTTTATGGGTTTTCAGAGAGCTTCGTAGGGGTATGTTCATCTCGGCATTCAGAGCATTTTCCGGAATTTACTATTTTTAGTAAATTCTATTTTTGGTAGTTCAACAGTCAGGTCCAGCATGGTTGACTTCCTATGTTAGTTTGATCAGTTGGCTTGCTCATTGATGGCTTCGGGGCGCATTTGGAGAGATAAGTTGTATTAATTAATTAAAGTCACGTTTTAATATTATATTATAATGTTGACCCCCTTGGCCTAGTCTGATGACTTAAAGATGTTTTTAAAAAGGGGTCTTTGAGGGTGGCGCCCTCATTAAAAGAATATTTTAATTATTGCAAAGTCAAAGCAAGGATATGAAGGGAGAAATTATCAAAGCATGATATTTATTTAAAATATCAAATCTTAAGCCATAAAGGAGAAGTACGCCATCTTGAGGAGATGAGAGGTTTTGACCTAAAAGCTGATTTTAGGGTTTCGTGAAGTCAAATGAAACTTATAAAGAGAAGCCTTGTGCATCATTTTGGGGATCTTGAGATGACTATACTGTTATGCTGCCGGATTGGCTCTAGGACTGCTTCGAGGAATGAAGGCCTCCTAGCTTGGGCATCACTTCATTTTTGCAAGACAACATCTAGTGGTGAATCATTGTACTGTGAGTTGCATTTAGTTTGTGTTTTGTTCTCAGCTCATTGCATAGTTAAATCAGATTGGCATAGTAGTGTTTCAGCATTTTGCATTGTTGTAGACAGCAGTTTCATGTTTTTATTCATCTATCAAAAAATACAAAAATAGTAGTTCTGGGTATTGCATTTATAGTTGTGTTTAGGGGAGGCGAATGTTTGTCTCAAATCTCAGATTTTAATGTGTTGTATTTAATTTTTAATGCCAAGTCGAATTCTTCAGCTGGGCTGTACCTTTCAGCCTTCTTGGAATTCGTGCATTAATCATTGGGGATAGTTTGATCTATTTTTAGAGTCTTTGTTGAGTCGCCATCATTGCTAGGGTAGTTTGCATCCTGTTTCATGTTAATCGGATGATTATTGAGCAAGTTATGAACATTACCTTGAATTTGTAAGTTGCTGGTTACTCTTTTAAAAGTGCAGATCTGTCAAAAAATAGTATACAGAAATCTGCTTTCCTGATTTGTGGTTTGGACACTATGATCACTTAAGGATTGTAGCTGATTCATTATTGAATGTACTATTTGATAAGTATCTAATATCTTGACATTGTAGGCAATAATAATCTTTGTAAACTGGTAGTAGTACTGACCAGTGTTCTTAAAATTGCTTTGTCTCGATTTGTAATACTCATTCTTATCTTTAGTATTAGTTAAGATAGTTATAACTCCGCCCTATGGTAGCTACTCTCCCATCTTGGGTCAGCAAGCACATTCTGGGTGTTGAGTGTTTTTCAGCTTCAACATTTCTCTTTCAAAGTTGTGTTATTGTAATCACTCCATCATATGGTCGCCCCTCACTCCGCATTGGATTGGGTAGCACATACTTGACGTTGAGTTCTTTCTGCATTTAGAATAGAAGACCCTCTGACCAATGCTCGCCATCATCGGCACCATTCTGGTTAGAGTTACAGCATAAGCAGTTCAATTTAGATCCTCTGACCAATGCTCGCCATCATTGGCGCCATTCTGGTTAGAGTTGCTTTCTTGCACGTTTTGGTTTTCTCCTCTAACCTTAACGGGTGCACTGCTTTGTAATTTGTAAATTGAAAAACGAAAAAATTTGGCTCAGAATATTTCAGTGGTATCAGAGCCAAGATCCTACCATCCTGTGCCCATTAGAGTTCACTTGACAAAGAAAGATGAATACAGAGAAGTCTCTACTTGAGTTAATGCATGATCTGTATATGCTATTGAAGGATCCTGAGTTAAGGTGTGGAATTAGAAAAATTTATGCTAAGTCTGAGAAGTCAGATTTGATTGGGGTTTCTAAAGAATGCCAGTTCAAGAGGAAATGTGAACACGAGGCTGACATACTCTACAGAGATTATCAGAGCATGACAAACGAGTTTAAGAACGGTGTTTCTTTTGATGCCTTTTTGGATTGGATGGTGATTTATCACCCTGGAAAGCGGGCTATGGTCAACTACATCAAGAAAATGATTAAGGAGGAAACAGAACATACAATGGTTGCAGGAGTAAGGAAGGAAGAAGTAGTGTCTGTTTGTGGTTTGCAGCCCACAAATGAACATGTCGAAGAGAAAAATCAGTCAACTAATATTGAAGAAGGCACAAGCAAGGTGCACATGTCACCTCAGAATGATCGTAAGCTTGATATAGAAACTTTGACAGTTGAGGAATGTGTGGGAGAGCTTCATAATACTTCCCTAGATTTGCATGTGACAGCAAGTGATGATGTTGGTGATGAGTCTAAGGAGTCTATACAAGGTCATATTGAAGATTTGGTAAAGAATGATTCTCTGCATGTTGCTGCCTCAACTTTTGAAGAAGTTCCACATGAAGAAATCAGTGACATACTTCCTCATGGTGAAGATAATGATGGTGAAGTTTTCAAAACAACAAGCAATGAAGATTTTTCACTTCATTATGATGGTGACTTTGGGCTTGAGCAGAAAACTCGATCTTTGGAGAGAAATGTTTTTGACGATATCAGTTTGAGGGATTTGGGACTTGACTTATTCAAAGAGTCATCACTACAAAGGAAGCATGATAAGTTTTTCCCTGTTGATCATCTTAATCAACCCACTAGCATTTGGGATCCGGGTGTGTTGGCACCAACGTATGAAAGAGAACCTTTGTGGGACGAATTTCCCTTTGATCCTGATGAAGACCAAAGTTTCGTTTGCATCGCAAGCTATAAGGAGGGCACAAAGGGAAAAATTGTCTTTGATGAAGAAGCTTGCTCTGAAGAGTTCCATGGTGACCCTTTCGAGTTGGTTGCAGCCACCAAGGAGGATGTTGTTTCTTCTAAAACTTTCAGAACAACATTCGATGATTCTTCGTTCAAGTTAGGGGCTGCCATAGCCTTTGAACAAGAAGACCAAGTGGCTCTTGATGATGTAGAGTTTGAAGGTGTTACTAAACACAAATATGATTTTCCAATGCTTGAAGCTGATTGCAAACTTGGGGTCAAAGAATCTGTGAAGTATGATGCTTTCTTTGACAATGAGCACTCTCCACTAGTCAATGGAAAAGTTCATGAATGTTGGAGCAGCAATGAAGGCAGCAAAGACAAGGGACAAGGTTCTGATTTTCAGTTGCAGCCTATCAGCAGTTCATCATCTTTGAATTCTCATGATTGGGACAAACAATTCAAGGTGTCCATTGACAAGGAAGTGCAAGCTTTATCCTTGTTTGATCACACACATGGCTTGGTTGAGGAATTGTACTGGAAGGCTCAGCTTGAAGAGAGACAAAGAGGAGTGAAAGATGAAGTTGCTCTTCCCAATCTGCAACTTATCAGAAACTCTTTGGTAACCTTGAAGTCCGAGTACATGCACTTGGTTGAAGATCGTGATTATGCCATTGAAGTTGCAAAGAAGACCATTTGTGCTTCTCAAGATAGAGTGAGAAAGATTGATGAACTTTCTCTGGAGCTTGGATCAACAAGAGCTACGCTAGAAGAAACTCAAATGGCATTAATGGAAATAGAAAATCAGTTTGCTGATTTCAAAATTTGCACAAAGCAAGAGAATGCACATAAAGCCGAAGAAATCAAGCAAGTATTTTGTGAGCTTGATAGTCTTCGAGAAGAGTTTGACCTTGAAGGTTTCACAAGAAGGACTGAAGTTACAAGTGCAGATTTAGATCAGCAAGATGGATGGAATAACTTTTCAATTTTTGACAATCCTCTCTTTGAAGAAGGTGATGGAGTTTATGACAATCCTCTTTTTCAAGAAGGTGATGAGAATAGTTATGATAATCCTCTCTATGAAGTAGAGGATGAAATGGAGAATGAAACTGATTCTGGTTTCCAGTGCTTGGATGCTTCGATATCACTCCATGAGGATATGCCTCATATGTTGAGTAGTAATAGATGCATAAGTGGGTTTGAGGATGAAGGTTCTACATGGGAGGTGACGAAACAAGGAAATTGCAACATCTATGACATCAAGGTGTTGATGAGACAAGTCTTGGTAGTTGTTGGTAACTTCATTACAGCAGCAACGAGTGAAGATTTCAGACCTACTACTCAGGAGGAATGGGAAAAAGATGAACTAGACTTTGGTGGGTGCACTCTTGACAATCCATCCCTTGGGTGGAATGATGTTTGGAATCATATTGATCAGTTTTGGGAGCTGAATTTGAAGCCACTCTATGTTTCATACTTCCTTAAGGTGGAAGCTTTCATGGTTAAGCTTCAAGGATTTACTAGATGGGGCATCAGTTTCGTGAGAAGGCATGTGGTTCTCACTAGCACTTGGGAATGTGTAGAGATTTCTTTGCAGTGTGTTGAAAATCACTTCCCGTTGGGTATCCATGCTTGGGATTCTCAACTTGGGTTGTCAGAGTTTATTACTTATGAAAAAGATCCTTGGAGGGATAAGGAACAAATTTCCAGACTTGTTGATGTTGTTCCCTTCATTTCCAGCTACTTGATGGTTCCGTTTGTTCATCAACAAATGGATTGGAGAGAAATTTTGAATATGGGTTGGAAAGATCAACGATCGGTAGTTCTTGGAAGTGACTTTCAGCTCAGACAAGGGCTGATTTTGAGACACGAGCTTGCTGGTTTGAGGCAGACCAGCCACCTTACATGTTGCGTTTCTCGCATTCAGGAGAGTTGGTTCATCACTCCTGATCAAAGAGGTGGTAGTTCTCTCATGGAGATGAATCTAGTGTGTTTTCCAACCACCTTAGAGGTGTCACTTTGCAGCTTGATGGTCATCTCACATGCTCACGCTTGGGATTTAGAGTGGTGTTGTTGTTTTCCCTTGGGTAGGACTCGAGAATCAGATTGCACTGCGCTGATCCTAGTCTTGATCAGCAGTAATTATTTGTTCCTTCACACTTTTCCTACCCTCCAAATTCATCTTATGATGGTTGATGATGTAAACCTTGACAGTTTACTCTCAGTATTGATTCATGACAGCAGTAGCTCACATGCTTTGGTTCACCATTCAGAGACTCATGGGGTTGGAACTATGATTGTTTTCTGTAGTCTTCATGGTTGTGCAAGTATAATTCAGATGAGGAATGGTAGCTTTATGCGGAGACATGAGTATGAGTTTGTGGAGCTCTTGCAAAGGAATGCTTCCCTCCTTGCAAGAAGATGTGTAGAGGTCACACTTGCAGGCATGGTCCCATTTGTTACCATGTAGAGGTATGGGGAGGAGTTCGATTTTGATTTGAATAGTCTATCTCTGCTATTGCTCAGAATGGTGATTGACAGTAGTATGGTTGATACTGTTAATTCGGGGGATCGTGGACATGAGATGTTGTAGGATTTTGATTTCCCTCCTTTAAGATCTTTCAGTTTGAGTACCATAGAGGGTAACACTTTGGAGTTACAAGGGGAGTCAGTGCAGCATTGACATAATATTTTCATTAATGTGATCAGAGTGGTGCAGCATCGGCATGGTGGGTTTTTCTTGAGACGCATTTGGGAACCAGGGATCATACTTGTTGCGTATGGATTAGTTTTCAATTTTTTGGAGCTGTGGTGGTATTGCTTGAGGACAAGCAATTTTGGGAAGGGTGGATTGTAATGTCCCCTTCTCAAACCTGATCGATCATGTGACCGTTGGCCTTTTCCTTGGGAACCCGAAGGCTAGTCAGAAGATAAATTAGGGTTTCCTATTTTTGAGGAGGTCATTGCTTAGAGATGATGGATTCAATGGCGGATTCTTTATGGGTTTTCAGAGAGCTTCGCAGGGGTATGTTCATCTCGGCATTCAGAGCATTTTCAGAATTTACTATTTTTAGTAAATTCTATTTTTGGCAGTTCAACAGTCAGGTCCAGCATGGTTGACTTCCTATGTCAGTTTGATCAGTTGGCTTGCTCATTGATGGCTTCGGGGCGCATTTGGAGAGATAAGTTGTATTAATTAATTAAAGTCACATTTTAATATTATATTATAACGTTGACCCCCTTGGCCTAGTCTGATGACTTAAAGATGTTTTTAAAAAGGGGTCTTTGAGGGTGGCACCCTCATTAAAAGAATATTTTAATTATTGCAAAGTCAAAGCAAGGATATGAAGGGTGAAATTATCAAAGCATGATATTTATTTAAAATATCAAATCTTAAGCCATAAAGGAGAAGTACGCCATCTTGAGGAGATGAGAGGTTTTGACCTAAAGCTGATTTTAGGGTTTCGTGAAGTCAAATGAAACTTATAAAGAGAAGCCTTGTGCATCATTTTGGGGATCTTGGGATGACTATACTGTTATGCTGCTGGATTGGCTCTGGGACTGCTTCGAGGAATGAAGGCCTCCTAGCTTGGGCATCACTTCGTGTTTGCAAGACAACATCTAGTGGTGAATCATTGTACTGTGAGTTGCATTTAGTTTGTGTTTTGTTCTCAGCTCATTGCATAGTTAAATCAGATTGGCATATTAGTGTTTCAGCATTTTGCATTGTTGTAGATAGCAGTTTCATGTTTTTATTCATCTATCAAAAAATACAAAAATAGTAGTTCTGGGTATTTCATTTATAGTTGTGTTTAGGGGAGGCGAATGTTTGTCTCAAATCTTAGATTTTAATGTGTTGTATTTAATTTTTAATGCCAAGTCGAATTCTTCAGCTGGGCTGTACCTTTCAGCCTTCTTGGAATTCGTGCATTAATCATTGGGGATAGTTTGATCTATTTTTAGAGTCTTTGTTGAGTCGCCATCATTGCTAGGGCAATTTGCATCCTGTTTTATGTTAATCGGATGATTATTGAGCAAGTTATGAACATTACCTTGAATTTGTAAGTTGTTGGTTACTCTTTTAAAAGTGCAGATCTGTCAAAAAATAGTATACAGAAATCTGCTTTCCTGATTTGTGGTTTGGACACTGTGATCACTTAAGGATTGTAGCTGATTCATTATTGAATGTACTATTTGATAAGTATCTAATATCTTGACATTGCAGGCAATAATAATCTTTGTAAACTGGTAGTAGTACTGACCAGTGTTCTTAAAATTGCTTTGTCTTGATTTGTAATACTCATTCTTATCTTCAGTATTAGTTAAGATAGTTATAACTCTGCCCTATGGTAGCTACTCTCCCATCTTGGGTCAGCAAGCACATTCTGGGTGTTGAGTGTTTTTCAGCTTCAGCATTTCTCTTTCAAAGTTGTGTTATTGTAATCACTCCATCATATGGTCGCCCCTCACTCCGCATTGGATTGGGTAGCACATACTTGACGTTGAGTTCTTTCTGCATTTAGAATAGAAGACCCTCTAACCAATGCTCACCATCATCGGCACCATTCTGGTTAGAGTTACAGCATAAGCAGTTCAATTTAGATCCTCTGACCAATGCTCGCCATCATCAGCGCCATTCTGGTTAGAGTTTCTTTCTTGCACGTTTTGGTTTTCTCCTCTAACCTTAACGGGTGCACTGCTTTGTAATTTGTAAATTGAAAAATGAAAAAATTTGGCTCGGAATATTTCATTTTTCCTATCAGACAAGACTGTGTGTTGCACCATTTAAGAGTGCATACTGACATTATCCAGTGGAAAATAATCCCCCTCTCTTTAAACTCTCACATCATTATGTGCCTAGTTGTGAAGCAATCTGGTGACATATGGAATGGTTTGCTCTAGTTTGGTTTTTTCTCTAGGCA
Organism: Sequoia sempervirens; assembly: GCA_007258455.2. NCBI lineage: Eukaryota > Viridiplantae > Streptophyta > Pinopsida > Cupressales > Cupressaceae > Sequoia > Sequoia sempervirens. The sequence continues at coordinate 92,499,808 of VDFB02281492.1, forward strand.
TGCATGAATAATACCTAGGAGAAATTTTACTTTTCAATAATTTTTTAGGCTTTATTTTAGAATAGATGTTTAAATTTAAAAAAATGTTAACAAAAAGTAATGAATGTATGGAGATTTTATTACAAAACTTTTGATTCCATTGAAATCATTGAATTTTTAAAGATAAATCTACTTGGATAAATGCAAGTTGTTTGAATTTTGTGAAATATTGTTGCAAATTTGTTGATTTCATGAAGTTGTTGAATGACCAAACCAAGATTACTTTCATATCTTATGACACCTCATAAAACCATAAGGATTGTTTATCCCTCATGTGTAATAGAAATATCACAACGAACCCTGAGTGAACCTAGTGCATCAATACCTAACATAAACGATCCTTGGGATAAAGCCGAGTTAACTTTAGATTTAGGTTTCTTGGTGGATACTTTCAAGAAAGATAGGTTCCTATAGTTTTTCTGTGAGAATTTTATCTTCTTGTTGGTGTGCGACTAACATCCATGTCAACAGAAAGTAGACATGAATTTACCTATTCTTCTATCATAGTAACTTTTATTCTTGTCAACACGCCTCTGCTCTTGTCACCAATGATCTAATCTTTAGAATGATTCTTCTGCACATACCTAGGAGTCTTAGGAATCCTTTCTAAAGCTTATTCCTCTTCAACCTACATCTCCTTTTTATTTTCTTCTTATTTTCCTTCTTCTCTACAAGAAAACTCATCAGACTCATATCCTTCTATCAGTACTAAGATTTTATGTGGTTCTTCATCTACTTTGACACTTGCACTTTCAACTATTTTTTTTATCCTCTTGTTGTATCACCGATAAGCCTTACTTTTTGTAGAATATCCAAGGAATATTCTTTCATCTGAACTTGCATCAAACTTTCCCTAGTTTTCTTCATCTCTTTTGATATAACATTTGCTTCTAAACACTCTGAAATATTTAACAGTAGGAGTTCTTCCATACCAAAGTTCATAGGGAGTTTTTGAATTGTTTACTCTTTCTTGTACTCTATTGAATATATGTATATTGTAGTATTAATAGCTTATCTCCAATAGGCATCAAGTAGATTTTTTTCCTTCATAATTTTCCTTTTTGCTTCCTGAATTATCTTATTCTTTCTTTCCACCACTCCATTCCATTGAGGAGTTCTAGGAGTTAAAAAATACCTCTTTATTCCATGATATTCACAAAAAATTTAAACCCATTGGAGGTGAATTCTCCACCTTTGTCAAACCTTAATCACTTGATTTTCATATCCATTTCATTCTCAACCATAGCTATAAATTATTTAAACTTGTCTAGAGATTCTTATTTTTCTCTAAGAAAAGTTACCCAAGTCATTCTAGAGAATCATCAATCAACATTAAATACCTATCACATTGAAAGCTTCATGTTCTTGTAGGTCCACATAGGTTTGTATGCACCAATTCCAAAGGTCCTATGGTAGAATATTCTTTGATATTGAACCTCTTTCTTGTTTGCTTCCCAACCTAACATTCCTTACAAATTGCATTGATAGGCTTTGTAATTCTTGGAATATCTCACAGCTTGAGTAGAGCTTATTCTAATTATACTATCAAAATTTATGTGACACATTCTTCTATGACATATCCAACTTTCATTGATTTGAGTCATAAAGCACTTACCATTAGAACCTTTGAGCTAATAAACATTCCCATATATCCTTATTCCTACAACAACTGGAGTTTCAAAGCTTCCTTTTTTGATTTCACAACCACCATCTTGAAATACAAGATTATATCCTTTGCTACACATCTTTCCTACACTTAGAAGATTATGCCAAAGACCCTTGACATAAAGAAAATCATCTATATTATTCTTTCCATCAAAGCTAATTGAATATTTTCCACACATCTTAGCAGATCTATCATCAGCAAACTTAACAAGACCACCTTCAAAATTCTCAAGTTTAACAAACTTATTCTTATCACCTGTCATATGATTTGAGCATTTGATGTCAATTGTCTAATTATTTTTCTCCTCTCTAGCATGAAAAGAAGTCACTATAGTTCCTTTGATATTGTGACCTATTTCTAGAGTGATTTCCTTCATACATCTTTCAGAGTCAGTAGAATTATTTCCAACATTCAAAGCCATGAACAAACATTAATCATTTTCATCATTTGAGTAGTCAGATTCATCATCATATATGCTAGCATATTCTTTAACATAATAACTTCTCTTGACAAACTTACCTTTATAATCCTTATATTTGTCATTCGAAACTTTGGCTAGAAATCTTGAAGAATAATGACCTATCTTTCCACAATTGAAACACTTGAAAGGAAACTTACCTTTGTATTTTCTAGTCCCCTTTTTCAATCTCCTAGAAAAAATTGCTTCTATCTCATCAAGATCATCCAAATCTAATCTATCATGCTTCTCTATTTCAAACTCTTTTCTTGAATCATTTTAACCAAACCCCCTCAATTCAAAAGTAGTTAATGCACCAAACGACTGATCTCTAGAATAATGATCCAAATTCTAAACTTCCTCAATATCAAAAACTTTATGACTATAAGATTGAAGAATAATTCGTAATACCTTCTTTACCACCTCATATTTTGGTATTTTTCCACCAAGGCCATTGATGGAATTGACAACTTCATCCACTCTATGCATGTAGTCTACAATATTTTCATCCTCTAGCATCCTTAGGGTTTTAAACTTGATCTTCAAATTCTAAATCTTTGCTTGCTTGACCTTATCATCTCCTTCATAGACACTTTACAACTTCTTCCAGATATCTTTAGCAGATTTGTAGCTCATAGCCTTCACAAGTTCTGAATCAACATGACACCTCAAAAGAGCATTCCTTACTTTTCCATTGTTCGCATATGCCTTGATCTCATCATCAATTTACAGATGATTAGTAGGCATGGTATACCCATCTTCAATTTACTTCCAAGCTCTAAATCCTAGGGAAACAAGGAAACCTTCCATCTTGGTTCTCTAAAATGTATAATTTGTCCCATCAAACAAAGGAGCCTCCTTGTGCACCATTTGGATCTACCTCAAGTGGTTAAGCTTCTTCCAAGGAACCTTTCTCTGATACCAATTTTTATATGCATAGGACAACTGAGAAGGGGGTGAATCAATTGTACACTTTAAACATTCAATCCCTCAATATATTATCAAACTCTTATCAACCATTAAACCCTTATTATGTACTAGTTAATAGAATGTAACATGAGAAATAGTAATGCAAACACATCAAACACATAGGAACACCAAATTTACATGGAAAACCTAAGAAGGGAAAAACCACAATGAGGATTAGCTCATAATATAAAGTAATAACAACACCGAATACAATGGGCTCACTGTTGGAGGGCTCACTACCCAAAAGAAAGAAGGGATTATAGTCGAAGGACTCACTGTCTAGAAGAAAGAAGATAGAAGAATGGGTGAATCACTGCCAATTTGAACTGCTAACAATGCATCTCTCTTATTACAAAGGTACAATTCCACTAAAGAACAAACAACTCATTCAAAAAACTAAAATTTAGACACCTTCTACTCACTACATCTAGGAGTCATAAGCATTAAAGCCCACACTCAGATCACCACACTTGATCACTTTAAAATCTTTTGTATCACACACACTCTCTTCTTAATCCAAACAACAAATTTCCTTGTATTTATACCATCCATGACCTAAAAAAATATCAATTAGGTCTCCCTTAAGGAAATGTATGTACCTCAATTGTGTATCATCAAATAGGTCGGCACCAAACACTTCCATGGTATAAATAAGTGAAGGAAGACCACTCCACAACTTAAATGGGACCCAAATCTACATCAACATGTTTCTCAACACTTGCACAATATCCATACAACATCTCAAAATGTTCCATCATCATCAAAATATTCTACAACTCTTCCACAACCACCTAAAACTAAGAACACCATCATTTTGTGCAACCAGACACATTGGCATAGACACCTAACACACCAAACAACCTTGTGGAACACCACTGTACCTAAAATTTCAAGCAAAGGTAGATACATATACTATAAGAATGTTCCCAGATCCACAATACAAGAACCTTCACTACAAATAAATGCAAAGTAATCCCATTCCTCCCAGAAACCATATTTCACCAAACAAGCATGCTATCAAACACAACTTTCACTGTAAAATGATCTAGAACCTAAAACTTTGGATATAAAACCTCTGAACACCTCTAATAATAATATCCAAACCATACAGGCATATCTTCAATAATGAATAAATTCATAGTAGAACACTGAACACTGCTCTATCACCCTAAACTCTCTTTTATTCAAATTTTCTCAAAAGCACTTGAAAACCAAGTAAACCAACTATATCAGCAACATTTCCATCATCTTTGTAGCATCTAAAACACCTCTCATTAACTATATCACATCCAACTATCTCTCTAACCACAAATTTTGTACATATACCAATAACTCTAGGAATCCAACAACTCCAATGCTAAGGGTTGATATCATCAACACCAACAACATTCCAACACTCTATTCATACAAGGGATTGACATTAATGACAACACCCAGATAACTCACAAATAACTCAAGCTTCCAACAATGTGATGAAAATATATAGCACTAAAGGTTGGTGAGGATTAGGTACCACTAATATTGTTGTATTAGAGAGATATTGCTTGATCTAATTGAATGATGAATGAAATGACTAGCCCCTTTTAAAATTGGAATTCTCTTGAACAAGTATGAAAATGGTCAACACTTGTTTGCTAATTAGGTAATGAGTCATTAGATAGCTTAAAGTTACCCTATAAAATACATAGTTTTGTAAGGTTCATAGGGGTGAAATCTTGATTGTATCTTTCACTTTATCAAGATCCATGTTAATGTCATATTAAGAAAGAATAAACTATAAGATATTTCTTGATATAACCCCAAAGGAATATTTATTAGGGTTTAAATATGATTTATATTCTCTTATCCTCTAGAAGATATGATGTAAGATGGTTGATAATATACTTTATTCTTATATTTTCCCAATATATCATCCATATAATCTTAAATTATACATAATTTGGATCATCGGTAAGTGTCACCATCATTATTTAGGCCAAATATCATAACTCTATAATAGATTTTTTGCAAGGTGTGATGAAGGCCATTTTATATTGATACTTAGGGGTAATTTATATCTGATTATACTTGTGATGTGAGAAAAAGGGATCTAGGGTCTAAATCACACTTGTTCCAATATCACAAGGGAAAGGACTAAAATTGATCTCAAATTCCCACTTGGCTACTAACCTCAATGGAAGACTTAGAATAGTGGATTAGGGTTTCATTCCTTTTTATGAAATGATGTGTGATGATAGTGAATGATTTATTCTTAAAAAACTTGATAATGAAAATATGTACCTAGGTTAACTATGAAAAAGAAGAAAACTATTCTGATTTCTTGAAAATACAAAGAAAAGAGATAGGAGCATACTTCAGAATAGAAGAGTGTAGACACAAAGGAACCTAGCATATAAATTTTAGCTTTAAATGGTTGAAAAGGGAACTAGAACCCTAGACCTTGAAGTGCAGATACTTAGAGTTAAATTTCATATTCCTGATGGTCTCTATTTGTAGACTCTCCTCCTCTAGACTCAATGTTGGAACTTCATCCATTGCTGATAAAATCCAATTTCCCTAATTTATTAAATTATAGGACTTGAATGCTTGAATGAACAATTAGGTCTTCAATCCTTTCCAAATTTTCTTCAAATCTATAACCTACACACAAAAATAGGGGAAAGGGTTCACCATATAGGGGCTTTCCTAATTCAAACCCTATTTTGGTATTTCTACCTCTAGAATGGCTATGATGATGTAAAAGAGAGCCTACCTTGAGTAGAGGAGAGGCTAAATGATAAACACATGACAAATTAACAATTTCTACAACTTACCACTTAGATCTGCATTCCTTGATGGACTAAATTTATTGTACTCATTACCTTCAAGGAAAATTAAAATATTTATTTTAAGTCTTGCAAGTGTTAGTACTCATAAAACAAATAGACATGAAACATAAAAAAAACTCACATGAAAACATGATGCATTGCTAAAATGATACTTGAATGAAATAATGTTGTTATATTTATACAAATTATGTTCTTGAATACTTTTAGGATGCTCAATTATGCTTTCAAAATTGATAGCTATTATTAGGTGTTTCAAATGATGAAAAAGACTTGTATATATATGCAATTCTTTAATTTCTCACAAATTAATTACCAATAGCTTACAAATGATTTTGGATTTATTAATGTTAAAATTTTGACAATGACATATTTGAATTGGGGCCAAATAGGCTTGTGAACACCAAATCTACAATAAGCTAACACAAGACCAACAAACAATAGTTAATCATGTTAGAAACAGAAATCAAGCATTCCCTATGAAATTATTCTCCAAATCAAGAAGAAAGCATGAAAATGAGAGCATAAGCAAACCAAAGACAACATGCAATCAACTTAAAATAGATAAACCTTCATCCCACAGGGGGATTAGTGCTCCTTTGATGTGGAAAGAAGCCCTTTCCCAATCCCTTTAATAATCTTCAATGGTATTGTTGATTCCAAGTGCATGAGTTGAATCCAAATGATGATAAAAACTAGGTAAAGTGATGAAAATGGTGAAATTCTATGAGTAGAAATGCCTATAGTAAGAATGCTTCAAGTTCTGGATCCATATTGTGTAGAGGAAGCCTCTATTTATAGGATTCAAGGGTTAAGGAATGAGATAAATTGGTGAATATGGGATAAAAGGAGAGCCAATGAGAATGTGACACTTGTCATAATTCTATTGGATGAGAGTGGAGCACATTTTGGGGAATGTGTTGAGTAAAGTAGGATGTAAGAGGAATAAATGAGAATGGTTGAGGATTTGAAAGGTTGTAAGAAGAATTAAATGAATGTGGTTGAATATTTGAAAGGATGTAAGAGGAGTTAATGAAGATGTAAGAGGCTATTTAAAACCTTTGGAGAGAAATTAAATGAGGAGGTGGTTGGGAGGAATATTCATTGGAATATGCCATTGTGAGGATAAATAGAGGAATTAGATCATTAAAAAAAATTAATTTCATGTCCAACCTGGTTAGTTGACCATGGGTTGATTTAACTCTTGAGTTAAAAACTGGAGGATTTATTAATGATGATTAGAAATTGATTTAGGATTAATTAATTTGAATGGGTTAGGGGATTATGACATTTGATTTATTTAATTTGATAAAATGAGAGGAGTTGGAGAATTTAATTAAATGATTTTATTTAATTAAATATGATGAACATTAGTTAGAAGAAAGGTGAATTAATCTAATAAATTTAATTATTTGATTAATAGTAGAAATTGTTTATTTTAACTAAATAATATTGATTTTTTAATTAATTGGTTAGTTTGAAGTGATTTAGGAAGAAATGGTGTTAATTAATCAAAATCAGATGCATAATATCAATCAGGTTTATTTAAATGTCTACAAGGATAGATAGGGATGCTAGCACCCTAGTCCAAACCTATTTTGGAGCCTTAAGTATTGATAAATGAACATTAACTCATTAAACCTAATTCAACTTCTAATTTTCTAAAGACTATTATAAAATGGAAAAATTAAATACATAATTGGGTCCAAGAATATAATGGGGAGCTAAACCTAGTGTGAAATTGTCAAGGTTGAAAACTTATGATCCTACATTTAGCCCCCACTTTAGTGATAGTATGAAATTACACTCAAAATCACACTAAAGTAAGGATAAGCCCCCACTTTAGAGATAGGATGATATCAAATTTGGGGGATGTGTTATCCCCAAGCTCAAGATCCTATGGAAAAATATTGTAAGGACAAGGGAATATGATAAACATGAATCATACACAATGAATACAAGACACTATAATTGATGCAAACATAATTCAAACACAATGTAAATATGATTCAAACATACAAAAAATAGGGTAGGACAATCACAAACTAGAAAGCTTTGTTGGAAAAACAAGGACAGACAACTTAGAGGGGGGGTGAATCAGTTGTCACAAAGTACTTAAATCTTTTCAAACCTTATTTAACTCGATCTCAGACCTGATGAATAAACAATAAATCATAAACATTCAACACATTAGAAACACAAAGAACACCAAGATTTTTTTATGTGGAAACCCTGTTAAGGGAAAAACCACGATGGAGGTTAGTCCACAATATTATACCCTGTTAAAAGTATAATGAGAAATAATGGGAATGCACATACAATCAGGCACACTGCCTAGAGCTCACTACTCAAATACAAAAGAGGACTCACTGTCTAAAGAAAATTTTGGATTAAAACCATCCAAATTATGAACTAAGAAATAACTTCTACACAAGCCTGATTACAGTTCTAGTTAGGCACATAAAAACCTTCTTCACTCTTTTCTCAAACTTCTTCACACTTCGCTCAGTCTTCTTCACACTCTTCTCTGTAATCAAATGATATTCACACATACACACATGGGAGCACATAGATCACACTTTACACCGATGAAAAAATTGCTCTTATATATCCACAAAATGAGATTACATCAACAACTTAGTCGGTCGGAGATATAAAACATATTTTCAATGTCGGCCCAAATTTACAAATAATTTTTTAATGTGTATCCACCAAGTTTGGCCACAACATAGTGGAGACCCAAATTAAAAACTCCAACACAAAAAGAATACAATTAATTTCACCTCAAAGATCCACTACACGTTACACCCATCATGTCGACCAAGAACATGAAAAATCAAACATACAGAGAAAAATCTTCGACCATGAGCACATCAATCAATGTGGATGTACCACAAAGATAGAGCATGATCTTGAAACATCCAAGAACACCAAGAAACAACAAAGAAACATTCACAACAATTAGAATTACCATAATTACATAAAATTTACTCAGAAACACTGACAGAACCCACAGAAATACTATCAGAACACAACTATTCACAGCATGATCAATTCTTCACACAGAACTCTGAAAGTTTTGAAGGATGGACTAGATACACTTAACAGAAAACCCTTTAATCCACAACAATTTATCTCCAACGTACAGAACAAGACACCTTCACGACCTTCACAATTCCATTGGGAACCTAGAACACTTTCTTCTACAATTTTCTCAATATCCTCAACATATACATCCCTCAATACATCAAATGATAATAGTGTTGACATCAATGACAGCCACATATCAGCCACACAACCACAACATCTAATAATCTCCCCCTTTGGCATTAATGGCAACACATGATGTGAAAAAAACCATCAACCCAACTCTCAATTAGCACTTACTCCTCCTTAGATTCTGACTCTTCTTCCTTGACTTCTTCCGCAAGATATTCTCCCCACAAGACTCTTCACTCTAGATAGGAAGAAATTTTTCACATTACTCTTCTCCCCCTTTGACATCAATGGAAAAGATAAGCATTATCTTTCCAAATTCAAGCTCTGGACCACATATCTACACATCTGACTACTCCCCCTAAGTAGCAACCACGGAAACATTAATCCAAATCAGAATATGATCATGAAATGCACATATTGATGCAAGTTAATGCATCCTAGTTCATATTAGGAGGGGTAATAACCCCTAGCATCCCTATGAGATACTCAAAAGTATCCTTCGGTAATGGCTTAGTGAAAATATCTGCAATCTATTCTTTGGTAAGCACATACTCCATTCTGACTTCTTTTTCACTCACTTTCTCCCTCAAAAAGTGAAACTTGATTGATATATGTTTGGTCTTAGAGTGTAGCACCAAATTATTTGATATGTTGATTTCACTTGAGTTATCATAGTATATGGAAATGGGTTCATCATATACTACTCTAATATCTTTCAGCATTTGTTTCATCCACATCACTTGAGTATAGTTATTTGCAAGAGTAATATACTCTGCCTCAGCAGTAGATAGAGAAATAGAATTCTACTTTTTTCTCAACCAAGACATCAACTTCTTCCCTAGGAAGAAAGCACCACCACTAGTACTCTTTATGTCATCTACATCTCCTATCCAATCCACATCATTATATGCATTTAAAGTAAGATCATCATCCTTAGGATACCAAATCCTAAAATCAAATGTTCCTTTCAAATACCTGAAGATCCTCTTAGCAACAGTCACATGAGATTCTTTTGGATCAGCCTAAAATCTAGCAACCATACATACAACATTCATAATGTCTTGTCTAGTTTGAGTTAAGTAGAGCAATCCACCAATCATTGATTTGTACCTTTTTTTATTTTCCTTAGGATAATCATCATTCTGTGTCAACTTACATCTGATTACCATGGGAGTACCAACAAGTTTTGAATCATCCATGCCAAACTTCTTCAATATTTCTCTCACATATTTGGACTGAGATATGAAGGTCCCTTTTTCTAACTAAGTAACTTGCAATCCCAAAAATAACTTCATCTCTCCAATCATACTCATCTCAAATTCACTCTTCATTTTATCAACAAACTTCATAAATAGATTATCATCTCCTCCAAAAATAATGTCATCAACAAAGACTTCAATAATTAATTCTTTGTCATGATCCAAACTTGACCATGTCTTCCTTATCAGTTAGTTGAAATCCATCTGGTTGTTCAATGTATACTTCTTCTTCTAGCTCACCATTCAGAAAAGCTGACTTCACGTCCATTTGATAGAATTTATACTTCTTGTATGCAGCATAAGCAAGAAATAACCTTACAGCTTCAATTCTAGAAATAGGGGAAAAGGTTTCTTCAAAATCAATACCTTCCATTTGTAAATACCCTTTACATACTAGTCTTGCTTTATTCCAGGCTGCTTCACCTTGTTCATTTAGCTTATTCCAAAAGATCCATTTAGTACCAATTACATTCTTATCTTTTGGTCTGGGAACTAGTATCCATGTATCATTCTTTTCAATTTGCATTAGTTCTTCCTTCATAGCTTCCATCTAGTGTTCATCATTGCAGGCTTCTTTGACATCTTTAGGTTCAATCTGGGAAATCAGGCAATACTCTTCTGCAATCATTCTTCTAGTTTTCACACCTTTATTCTTATCTCCTATAATTTGATTTTTAGAATGATTTAGCTTTACATACCTTAGTTTTAGGATTTTCTCAAACTTTTGATTCTTCTATTCTTTCTTTTGTACTTGCACTTGTCTTTGCTTCCTGACTATCTTGATTTACTAAAACAAATTGAACTTGTCTTATCGGAACATATGGCACAATTTGAAGTTGATTTTGTGTATGAACATTCTTCCCTTTATTCATATTGTCTTCATCTAAATCATATCCATAATAGTTGTATGATTTGGCAGAATCTTCATCAACTCTGACATTTGTACTCTCAACCATTTTTCTCAATCTTCTGTTATAACACCAATAGGCCTTGCTTCTAATAGATTAACCTAGAAATATTCCTTCACCGCTTCTTGCATCAAACTTTCCTATATCATCTTCTCTCTTGATGTAGCATTTGCTTCCAAAGATCTTGAAATATTTAACAGTAGGCTTATAACCAAACCATAATTCAAAAGGAGTCTTACCAGAATTACCATTTACATTTACTCAGTTCAAAGTATACATAGCAGTGCTTACTACTTCACTCCAGTAGATGTGAGGCACATTTCCTTCAATCATCATTATTCTGGCAGCATCTAGAATTGTTTTGTTCTTTCTTTCAGCAACACCATTTTATTGAGGGGTCCGGGGAGTAGATAATTGTCTTATGATTCCATGTTCTTCATAGAAATAATTAAACTCCCTAGAGGTGAACTCACCACCTCTGTTTGACCTTAGGCATTTGATTTTCAAACCTTTATCATTTTCTGCCAGAGCTTTGAAGCTTTTGAACTTTTCTAATGCTTCACATTTTTCTCTTAAGAAAGCAACCTTTATCATTCTAGAATAGTCATCAATAAGCAACATAAAGTACCTTTCACCATGAAGACTTCTGACTCTGGAAGGACCACATAGATCAGTATGCACAAGCTCTAGTAATCCATTTGAGTTATGTTGTTTGCTCTGAAAATAAACTCTAGTATGTTTTCCCATCTGACACTCTTTGCAAATTGTTCTAGCATGCTTCACTAGATTAGGTAGATTTCTTACTACTTGAGTGGAACTTATTTTGACAATGTTATCAAAATTCACATGACACATCCTTCTATGCCATAACCAACTTTCATCTACTTGAGCAATTAAACAACTTTCACTAGCAGCATTTAGGTGAAAAATATTACCTTTTGTCTATTTACTTGAGGAAATTACATTTCCAGAGCTTCCATATATCCTGCATCTTCCATCTTTGAACTGAAGATCATAACCTTTGTGTATCATCTGTCCAACACTCAACAGATTGTGCTTCAAGCCTTCAACATAAAGAACATCATCAGTGTTATGCTTACCACCAAGATAGATAGATCCTCTGTCACAAATCACACAAGCATTGTTATCTCCAAATCTTACAACCCCACCATCATACTTCTCTAGACTTACAAATTTTCTTTTGTCACTAGTTATATGATGTGAGTATCCACTGTCAATGACCCACACATATTTTTCTTCAATTCGGGCTGCAAGAGCTTTCTCAACTTTAGTAGATTTAGTAGCCACTGGACTATTTTCCTTGATAGCAATGAAAACCCAATCATCTTCATTTCCATTATCTTTATCAGACTCATCATCAGTCACACCTTCTTCAGCAAAGTAACATTTCTTTTGGAATCTATATTTTTTAGGCTTGGATCTAGGAACTCTTTCAGGACACCTTGATGCAAAATGACCTATTTTAATGCAAGAAAAACATTTAATAGGCAACACTCCTTCATACTTACCTTTTCCTTTTCCTTCTTTATTTACAATTAGTGCTTCCAATTCTTCTACCTCTCTTTCTTTATCTTCAAGCTATTTTAATTCTTCATCATATTTGGATGTCTTTCTAGAAATTTCTCCTGGATCATATGTTTACTTTTTTCTTCTAGATATAGTAGCCTTGAATGTAGTTTTAGTCTTTGGAACAGAATCACCAAATTCACTCAACTCAAAAGCAACAAGTTTACCAATCAGTGTATCCCTTGTCATATTTTTCAATGATCTAGTTTCTTCAATAGCATGAGCCTTGGCTTTATCAGAGGGAGGTAATGATCTGAGCACCTTAGCCATAATTTCTTCCTCATCCAGCTTACCACTAGCACATCTAATACCCATCACTAGCTCATTTACTCTGCATAAAAGAAGAAATATTTTCATATTCACCCATCTTCAGATTTTCATACTTACCTTTCAAACTTTGTAGCTTAGCCATCTTCACATGTATATCTCCTTCATACAAATTTTTCATCTTCATCCACATCTCATGAGTTATCTTCAGACCTAACACATTTGTCATTTCCAAATTTTTTAAAGCACTCAGCAAATCTTCCATAGCCCTAACATTATTCTCAACCTGTTTAATCTCATCAGCAGTGGAAGGACCATTCTGAGGCATAACATATTGATTATTTGTAATTTTCCAGAAGGGTTCACCAATACACTTCAATGACACTCCATCTGAGCTTTCAACAATGAGTAATTTGTTCCATCAAATCTAGGACTGTCCTTCTTGTACAATTCCATCTTGGATCACCTCAAGCTTTTAAACTTCTTCAAAGGAACCTGCTCTGATACCAATTGTTGGAAAAACAAGGACAGACAACTAAGAGGGGGGTAATCAATTGTCACAGAATACTTAAATATTTTCAAACCTTATTTAACTCAATCTCAGATTTGATGAATAAACAATAAACCATAAACATTAACACATCAGAAACACAGAGAACACTAAGATTTTTTTACGTGGAAACCCTATTAAGGGAAAAACCACGGTGGAGGTTAGTCGACAATATTATACCCTGTTAAAAGTATAATGGGAAATAATGGGAATGCACATGCATTCAAGCACTCTACCTAGAGATCACTACTCAAATACAAAAGAGGATTCACTGTCCAAAAAAAAGTTTGGATTAAAACCATCCAAATTGTGAATTGAGAAAATAGCTTCTACACAAGCCTGATTACAGTTCTAGTTAGGGACAAAAAAACCTTCTTCACTCTTTGCTCAAACTTCTTCACATTCTGCTCTGCAATTGAATTATATTCACACATACACACATGGTAGCACATAGAGCACACTTTACACTGATGAAAAAATTGCTCTTATATATCCGCAACATGAGATTACATCAACTTAGTCGGCCAGAGATATAAAACATATTTTCAATGTCGGCCCAAATTTACAAATAAATTTTCAATGCATATCCACCAAGGTCAGCGACAACATAGTGGAGACCCAAATTAACAACTCCAACACAAAAATACTTCAATTAATTTCACTTCGAAGATCCACCACATGTTGCACCCATCATGTCGGCCAAGAACATGAAAAACTAAACATATAGAGAAAAATATTCGACCATGAGCACATCAATCAATGTGGATGTACCACAAAGATAGAGCAGGATCTAGAAACATCCAAGAACACCAAGAAACAACAAAGAAACATCCACAACAACTAGAATTACCAAAATTACATAAACTTTACTCATAAATATTGATAGAACCCACAAAAATATTGTTAGAACACAATTGTTCACAACACGATCAATTCTTCATGTGGACCTCTAAAACTTCCAAATGATGGACTAGATACACTCAATAGAAGAACCTTTAATCCACAACAATTTGTCTCCAATGTATAGAACAAGACACCTTCATGACCTTCAAAGTTCCACTGGGAACCTAGAACACTTTCTTCTACAATTTTCTCAATATCCTCAACATATACAACCTTCAATACATCAAATGCTAATAGTGTTGACATCAATGACAACCACATATCAGCTACAAAACCACAACATCCAACAAGCTCCACAAAAATATTACTAGGATCCATATCCAACGCTTCCATAAATCATAGGCTATCAAATTCCAATATTTTATAGGTAACCCATGAACCAAAATAATCATAGGCTAGTGAAGTGTGATATTCACTAAGTGAGCTTTTACAAGAAACAACACAAGCTAGTGAATTTTGATATTCACTAGGTCAATTTTTTTAATAGTAATAAATGAGACACACAATGACTAGTGAAGTATGATATTCACCAAGATAATTTTTATGTCAATCATACCAAGAATTATAGTCCCAATAATTTTGATAAGGTGCTACAAAATGATCAATATGTCACAAATGCATCATAAATCTCAACACATGTGAACAAAGTGAAGCACATAATGAAATGCAAGCCCCCACCTTAAAGTAGTTATTAGTTCCAATCAAGAGAAATTTCCTTTAAGGTAGAAAAAATAATATATACAACATGATAAGGCCATGAGAGCTTATTGCAAAACCCTATGCCAATGATATGTTCCCAACAAAACTAACTCATGATAAGTAGTTACCCCCAAAACAAAGCTACATAATTAATAAGAAAAATATAGCACATAAGGGATCCACAAATATGGGGTCATTATAGACTAGAGATAATATATAATATTATCATGCTAAAAATCAAAATCATTCCCCAAATGCTTGTGGAATTATGAACATAATGGAGGAATAACACATGAAGACAACAAAGCTTTTGGTTCGGCATGGAAGAGCCCTAAATGTCTCAATGCCTTGCATCATCCCAAAAGAAAGTACTAGACAAAACTGCTCACAACATAAAGATGAGTGGAGATACAAGTAAACAAATGTCATGATAGATTAATTTTCTTTGTATCATTATGTCAATGAGAAAAATAAGGGTCATCCAGAGAACAAGAATAAAAAAATACACAAAAAGAAGCACATCATGGCGAATCACATCACATGCAATAAAACGCACAAAGACACACAAGAAGTACTACACATGTGAGCCAATCTAAAAAAAAATATTTGTATCCCAATATTGCTCATCATAAATGGAAGGTGAAAAATACACTAAAGGAACTACAACAAGTACAATACAAGGAGAAGCACTGGGTTCAATGCATGGTGGATCACTCTCCTCGAGAGGATTATCATTGTTTCCCCCATCTAAATTCATTGATTTAGAAAACATAAGAGATAATTCGTTATGGTCTTCTTTTTGTTATTCTATATTATCTTCTTCTTCACTATCTGAATGTATCACAATAGGCTGCATGGTAGTGCTATCAACAAGATTATGAGCAATATCATTTTTATGAGCCTCTTTAAGTCTTTTCTTAGGCTAAGATACGTAAGGTTTGACTTCATGGTTTGGTGAAGTTGGTGGAGTGGATTCAAGTGATGATGAGGATAGATAGGTGGGAGGTATTTTATCAGGATTGAGTTGGATGGATGGATGATTATTAAGAAAGATGTTATGCTTTGCAACAATTTGATGAGCCATAATATGACATCTTCATTTACACTCTTTTATAATTTTATTTCTTCTCACACACAAGTTTTAGCTTTTGAAGGGGTAATTGAGGTGTTTCCCAACATTGGTCTCTTTTCTTCCTTTTTAGGAGGAATCAAAGGGACCATCACTAGAGAGACCATTAGGTTCTTTAGTTTCATCCAAAAGACTTTTTTTTGGAGGCACGAATTTAACTACATGATCATCTCTTGGCCTTTTATAGGATGGAAGAGGTGGAATCACAAGAACATGCTAGGTGGTTGGGAGAGGATACCTATTTGAAACTAAGGTTCTATTGTGCTTATAGCACACATGCCCTATTTGGAACATGGACCCTCTCTCTTTTTTCCTTCGTCGGGTCACTTTTTCCTTTGCCTCATTTTGCATGCCCTTAATTTTAAGCCTCAAGATGGTTAGGGACCCTAAAAGTCATCATTCTCAATTGACTAAAATTCATCACCCTAAATTTTCTATGTCTTTGGCTTTTGCGGGATTTCCCTGGCATCCTCTAGCTCATATGGCTCCGCCCTTGTGGGCTTCCCTTTATGCATAGCTATCATGTCTTTGTTGTTTCATCAGGGGCCAACCTAAGATATTCACCCACATGGAGGGTCCCACACCCTTTATGGTAGTCATCTTTCTATCGCTCATCGGTGGTGAATCCTAGACATCTCTTTGTAGTTTGAGCTTTTCATTTCCCATCGTTGGACCATCGAACTTTGTGCCCAACTACCCTATTGGTTGTTTTACCTACATTTATTGTGGGTAATTAATGACCTCTTTCCTATAAATAGATCTACCTGACTTGTCATTTTCACCTTTTTCCAATTGGAAATTTGTCAGAGCAAGTAGTAATCACACCCCCTACGCCCGCACGAGCTATTGAGGGATCTTAGACTTAGCCTTCACCAAAATTCTTCGTGCCTCCCAGGTATGTTTGCCACCAGCCACTCAAAACATGTCTTTTCTTAATAGGGTTCTTTTAAATTAATTGCAAATCTTAAGAGGAACCCCATGATTTCACCCATCAGTTGTTTAAACTAATAGCCCTGTACCTAAATCATTCAAAAACCTAGCTAAAACACTCAAATGACACCATTTTAAACAATGTGGAACTTTACCTCATCAACTTTTTTCTTCACAAGGCCTTGACTCCCTTGTGGCCTGTGAACTCCTTGTCGCCATCCCCAAGCAAAAACCCAAATGTTGAAACACTTAAGCAAAAAACTCAAAGGATTGAAGTCCTTGTGGGCTACCGCATGCAGACAACCCTCATTTCATAGCCGTTCTCAAATGGCTTATCCTTTCCAACATCCCACATCGCGAGTTGCACCAAAACCGCCTCCATCGAACTCCAAAACGCCAAGTGTTAGCATGCAAAATGTTCCTTGTGGGCTACCACTCATGGATCACCACCCCATGGATGTCATTCCTTTAACGTCCAAGTCAAAGCTCCTCCCGTTTTGTGGTTCTCACTACCCTGATTGGCCATCCACCATTTACAAGAGCAAATCTAAGATGAGTTTTCATTGCAGGCCTTTGTCCACCCTTTGTCATCATCTGAACACCTTTCCCCAGCGGCTAAGCCATTGCTACTGCCCACTTCATGGACTCTGCAGACCTCCTCTCTATCCCAAATGATCAAACGAAAATGTAAAGTTAAAACCCTTATGCAAATAAAACGTCTGTGAGGGTCTGTCTACAAACCACCTGACCTTTGTCGCCACTTTGAGCATTAGAGGAACCTCGTCTTCCTGTGTTACGGATATCGCAAGACCTTTTCCCTTCGGGATTCAATGAAAAAAAATTTCATGTGATTTGTAGGCCTTTCCTTGCGGCCCAACGCTTATGGGCCTCCATTATCCAATTGCCACTTCAAACGGTCATTCCCCCTCTTCTTCCCATGATACAGACTTTGCACTCTCTCGTACTGTCCAAACTCATCCAGAGAAAAATGATTAATTTAAGTACTTTATGGGCTGCTCCTTGTGGACCACCGCATGCAGATTGTCATCCTATCTTTGTCATTCCCCAATGGCCTTCACATGATGTTCATCCACCAATTCATCCCTACACGCCACAAAGGAACCAAAATGAAGGAGGTCAACTTGAACCATCCTGGCCACCTGTGGATCCCGCACTATGGGATTCCCCTTGCGAGTTGTTGTGCCTTTTTTTTTGTTTCTCAACGGCAAAGCCTTGAACGTCCATGAGGCCTCCTACCTTCATGCTCCTCAAACCCGCATGAGCCTAGTGACCAATCAGATAATTCAAAGGACTTTATAACTGCCCCCCTCACCTCACATGCCAAATTCCTTTTTGAATAACTCGACCGAGTTCCTAATGCATAACTTTGAGTGCGGGTGACTATCTGCGAGCTGTCATGACCCTAGTGCCATCTTGCTCCTGACTACTCTTGATGGCTCCCAACCTAAGGAAACCCACATCCCTGGGCCTGCATTCTTGAATTTTATCCAAATGAGATTTGAATTATGAATGATAATGGATTTTATGATCTCTTGAAGATGAATTGTCGAATCTAGCCTTCATTTTGTAGGATTTGACTAACACTCCCCTAATTTCTTATGTGAATGCACTTACTACATCTTTGCATGCAGGATTTATGGAATCTGTTATAGGACCATTGGGGAAGTCTATTGAGAAAGAGAAAGGAAAGAAACCTAAAAAGTCACCAAGAGGGAAAGAGGAGAAACATCAAATGAAGTACAAATTCCACGGGGTGGAGTGCATCTCCAAACTCACTTCCACCTGGGATTCAGTATTAGACACCATCCTTGGGCATGTGGATATAGATGAATTCTGGTGAAGGGTCATGATCAACCCTACAATTGAAAATGCATGAAAGATAAAAAAAGAGTAGCCTCGCTAAGGTAGTTGGCTTTCCACCTGTGCTTGTAGCTACAAAACTAGTGATGGTATGCAGAGAGTGATACCATAGTAGCAAAAAGATCAAAGATATGATGGTAGAGTGTTGGAAGATTTGTCTGCCAGATCCATACGCCAAACATTCCATATTCCTACATTTTATGTCATGGAGGAAATAGAGAAGGGATATGTTGAGAATATGTGGAAGGAGGATCCCCTAGGATGCAAGAAACTGATCAACCAACATTGGTTGAATGAAAAGAGGGGCAGTGCTGCTAAGGTCCCCCAAGAGATATTCAGGAGTGACTTCCACGAGGAGTATCACGACTTGGTTACCTTGTTGAGTAGAGTTATGGGCCTCCTAGTACTACTTTCTTTTAGGAGTGGATGTTCTACTTTATCGAGGAGATCATCCATGGTAAAAAAAAATTACACTGGGCAAAGATGATCAATGACAACATGCACAACTAGCTCATGGTTGTGAAGAAAATTTCCCAGTTCTACATGACCTCCTAATTGGTGCACCTCCTAGAAAAACCATTCCCATACAAAGGCCTCTTTGTCACTAATAATTTGAATCTAGGGAGAGGAGAACTCAAAGTATACAACCACTACCCTCAGCTACAATATAGAAACTTCAAGAAAGAGTATCAGAGGGTAAATGATGCCTTCATTGGGAATATCATCTAACTCTTGGGAGGGGAATTTGAGAAAAGAGTGTCTCATAGTGCCAGAGCTTTCATTTAGTGGTTTGGGTATTTGTTTATACAATTCCCAAAATTTACATACATCAGAATAGAGGGATTCTCTAAAAGGCCCTACATACTACCAAGATATCCCAATGACCAAATGATCTTGTTGGTCTCCAGACAATTATAGAATTCTAATTCCCTACTAAGCGACAAACACATAGTTGGGATCCCATATCCCTTGACATTTGAGCAAGGAATGTGTGTTGTTCTTGCTGCCCAATGTGCGAAATATTCAAAAAAGGAGATAGTGGAGTACAATTTGGGCCTTCACACAACCCGACCAAGAATGGACTCATATGGGAAATTGAAGAAACAAGTTGAAAAATAGTATGCTCATTGGCCCCATATTGAAGACTTTTGTGCCAATTCCAAGATGACAAGGAAGTGTGCATGAGGCACTACATGTGAATGACAACCCAATTTGTAAGATCAATAAATTTGTTTCTAGTGCCAGATCAAATTTTGGAAGAGGAGGATACCATTGTTGATGAAAGGTTCGATGTTTTGGCCAACTTTCTATTGCAATTGATAGATTGGGATGAGGAAGAGGTCAATGACCTCGATATAGTAATGCTACTAGTTGAAAATAGAACAAGGCAATGGGTAGATGTCCAAATTGCCTAGCTTAAATTATAGGGTGTAGTGTTAACATATGGTGAGCTTAAAGATGAGCTTAAGAGTGAAACTAATAGTGGAGCAACTATTTCCCCAATAGAGGAAGCACCTAAATTTCCTCTGGTAACAAGATCAAAGAAGAGGAAGGATGCAGCTAAGTGCCATCCTAAACACAAGATATACACCCAGAAGGTTGCAAATGGAGAGTCCCCATAGAAAGCAAAGAAAACAAGAGGATTCATCAATGAAATAACCACAATTGAGGATCCTTAGCATGAGGAGGAAGAAGCTGAGCGACCGCAATCACCACCTACCACCTCTACTCCTGTCCCTATTGCTACCATTGCAACTCATCCACCTCCTGTGTCTCAGGCGCTACCTATTTCCTCTCCACTTGTCACGGAAATTTTAGTCCACCTCACTTCCACCTCACCTACAACCCTAATAATGGTACTAGATTCCCCTTCAGCCACAACATCCCTGTTGTCTTCTGCCTCACTGCCTCCTCCACTACCCACTCTCTCTACTCCAATGCCTACAGTTGCTACAGCCACTATTCCACCACTCACCTTTCCAGATGCTTTTGCAAAATATATGCAAGGAATACCTACTAAGATCTCTAGGGTGATAATGAATCCCATGGTTCATGCCTTCATGGCCTAGATTTTTGTTGCCCTACCTATTCCTCTACCACCTACAAAGCCACCAAAGATGGAGGCCACCATGTAAATCTTCGAAGAAATGGATAAATGTCAAAGGGAATAGTTGACGAGTCTAAGGACCCCTTCAAAGATGATTATTTCAAACATCCAGAGGGAATATTAAACATAAACTTGGACAAGGTGGTGTTAGATGAACAAAAGTCACACTCTTTTGAAGAGGATGTTGAGGCTCTCAATGCCAAATATATCATAGAAATCTCAGATCAAGAGTTAGAAGAGGAGTTGTCCCAGCAGCTCAAAGGGATAGGTGAAAAGGCTGAATCTGATCCGGAAAGGAAGCCTTCTGAAGAGAAAGATGATAATGATGTTAACATGGAGATATTAGAAGAGCATCCACTGATAGGCCAAGACAAGGGGGCCATCCCTGAAGAAGAAGTGCCTCCCAAAAAGAAAGGAGAAGAGAAAGAAAGTAGAAAAGGAAGAAGATAAGAAAGAAGATGATGCACCAAAGAAGAACCCCGAGCCTACACACCATGCTGAGCTCGAGCATCCAGAAAAGGAAGTACCTCAAAGGAATGATGCCACTAAAGAGAATATAGCCTCCATTGAGCTAGACATAGAAAAGGCTATACATATTGAGGACTCTTAAAAAGAAGAAAGAATAGAGCAAGAAGCCCTAGGCCATGAAGAAGAATAGCCCCAACATAAGCAAAGAGAGGAAGGTGATCATGAATCACCAAAATGGGAAGCTCAAGTGCCTGATTTACTAGATAGGTAGCTACAAAAGAAATCCCATGCTCTCGTTGATCCAAAAGCTAGACTCGAAGCAATACTAGCTAGAGTGCAAACGAAAATAAAGAAAGAAAAGAAGCCAAGAGTTTGCTCCCATATTACAGTTGAAGCCTTTAGATTGAGAATGATACAAATTGCTACCCCCGTGCCAAACAAGGGTGAGGGAGCTAGTTATAATATCTCCACCATCAATTTGGGCCCAACAACCAAAGAATAGAAAATTGATGAGTTTCAGGGGTCGGTGGCGACCATCGTGCAACAAATGAGTAAGGATCAGTCCTCTAAAGAGGAATTAAAAGCACAAATGGTAGATCTCACCACTTATATTTAGCAATGGATATCCTTGGAGGAAGAGGCCCTAACCACATCATTTGTGCCCCCTCTTCTCTCCCAAGAAGAGCTCAATAGAATGGATAAAATGAATAACTGGACCAAGGCCACAGTGGATTGGTTCTAATGAGTGCTCTACAATGGCGACATGGGCATCTGTCACACTGCTCAAATGTCTAATAAATTTTGAGATTTGTAGATGTAGCTAGAGGCCATAGAGAGGACATCTCATGGGTTCACTGAGCTATACAAGATCATGTATCTTAAGCTTGAGACCATTCTTAAGATGCCTGAAAAGACATGGGAAAAGGAACTAGCGCTTGTAAAGGAGTATCACTAGCTAGTAGAGACATGGAAAATGGGGTTGGATCATAGGAGGGAGGTCTTGGAAAGGGTGTTGAATGAGGCTAAACTTGACCTCAAATGGGTTGTGGAGCATAGAACAGACTGCGAAGACTATCTCAAGATGATGACTGATTATGATATACCCGCCCTAGAGCTGGATCTAGAGAAAATCAAGCCATTCTTCCATAAGAAGATGGAGCAAGGGGAAGCAGATGCACTATCATTAGATTTGATGGTCCTCATTGCAAGGGCATTCACTTAGTCTGAGTTGGTAATCAAGGCAATGCCAAGATGCACAAAGCACTGGGAGCAGATCACAGAGAGATTCAAAAGCCTAACCTTTCAAGTCCTCCAATCAGACATCATGGAATGGAACAAGCTCCAAGCTTTAATTGGAAAATTTTTGGAGTATGCCACTCTTCAAAAAAATGAAGGAAATCCAGTGATTGATGATGAATTTATGACAGTATAGCTGGAAAAAGAAGGTAGTCACTAGAAGACAAAATTGCTACAGTGTCAGAGCCACTGGTGGACAAAATAGGAATGAGACAAAGATGTATTTTATAATATTATATTTTGGTGTAGTAGGTGAAACCCTAATGTAAAATTAATATGTGCCACACAATGAAATTAAATCCTAGTCCTTCATTTCACTTTTAGAAAACTATAAATACCTCTCATTTTCAAAGAGAGATTGAGTTGTTGTGTAAAGACATGCTGCAGAAATTTCAATAGAATTACATTGTTTTGGCGAATTCTTGTGTTTCTGACATGTTGCATGATTCATCTTCTCAAATTTAGAATTTAGTTTGTTGTTCTAAGTGTTTCAAGCTACTTTTAGTAGTTTAGTTCATGCTGCACATTGATAGTGAATAATTTTATTGTGTTGATGTGTTCCATGTTCATGCTTTTTGTTGTTTGTTGATGATGAACAATAGTGTAAAGATAGTATCAACATTAACTTATTGTTTCAATTAAAATTCTTTTGTTGTTCATACTTTATGGTGAATGTATTGTTGAAAATATGCAAACCTTAGAAGATAGCACTAGTTTCATGAGACTGTTAACTACTCTGGTTAAGTGGAACTTAGTTTTAGGAAGGTTGTCCATTGTAGCATCCTCCATTGTCACTATTCATCATTAGTAGCAGGTCTAGGAATTCTTCTATCCCTTTTACTTTTTGACTTTTCTTTGATGTAGAGGTTAGGATAAAGTTCTAGCATCGTTGTAAATCCAAATCTAATGTTAGACATGGAGTTTTACACTGTTGTTTTGAACTTGCAGCAATTGCACCTCACTTCTAGAATTTCACAAAACTTGCAACTTGCTTGTAGGAATTTATCTTTCAAGAGAGGTAGTGCATTTGTGTGTTTCCTATGTTGAGAAGTGAAAAAACACCCATCAACAAAATTGGTGCTAGAAGGAGGTCCACCGTTTTGCTAAGTTGGATCAAATTGGTTACTTTTCCCTTGAGAGGCTCCAAAGAGTATTAAGATATACACCAAAAAAAGGGGGATTCTAAGAGCTTCCACCCCCTACCAAGGCTAAGAGAGCCAAGAGAGGGGAAGAATTAGCCTCATCCACTCAGCCCACTTCACCTCCATTCTCATCTCCTCCCATCCATTCACACCACTTCTCTCCTTCACTTTCGACAACACCTTCCTCTTCCCAGCCGCTTCAAACTACCTTCCACCTCTTCACTTCCCATAGCTAGGGAATTTTCCCTCTCCTAGCACATCACATCCAAGGCACTGCCCCAACTACTACTACTCCTTTGTAGCCTTAAGTAACTGTAGCACATCCAGTCCAGCCTCCACCTCATATCATGGCTTGGCTAGGTATAAATAACCCATCCCCTCTATCCTTCAATTACTATCATGATATGCCAAAGAATCTGAAGGGATTTTGCAATAAGTTCCATCCTCATGATTGATAGAGAATAGCTAAAGAACATATCAAAAAATTTCAAACGACCTTGATGGACATGCAAATAGATCATGAAGATGTGGCTTGCAGGCTCTTTCCTTACTCTTTGGGGGAAAAATCCTTTTATTGGTACATCGGTTTGCCGACTAGATCTATCACCACTTGGAATCTATTAAAGAATGCATTCCTATAGAAATTAAAGATTTTGATCAGCCCTTCTAAGTTGTATCAGTAGTTCATGTCCATTTGAAGGGAAGTTAATAAACCAATCAGTTCCTTCAATGATCAATTCCATCATTCTTACATGAGGTTGTAGCCACCCTACGTAGTTGGTGATCCCTCATATTGTTTGGTCTACTATGCTACCTTGGACAACCTCACGTCAGCACTGGTGAAGTGAATTGGCCCACCGCCTGCCAAGCTAGTGGATGCCTATGCAAAAGCAGTCATAGCAAGCACTAGTCTGGGACAGAACATTGCTGGTCCACTTCTGTTATTGGGACCAATTTCCCATCCCATGCAAATCCAAGGACTTACCCAGGCCTTAGTACATCAAACACCAATCATGAATCAAGTTCCTCAGTTGTCCATGGTTCCTCATTTGAGGCAGCCATTGAATCAAGCACCTCTTGCGCCCCATTACTTGCAATTGCAATAGCAACAAGATTATTCGTAGTAACCCTAACTTCCTGCATACTTGTAGGGATCTGAGTTTCCACCCACTTAGTACAATCAACCTACAGTACCACCATTCTTCCTCCATAATCAAGCACCACAATCAAACAACACTGAAAAGGATCGCATTAATGAACTGATAAAGTTGTTAAAGAGGATGTCTATTGAAATGACACATTTAAGGAATCAGAATAACCAACTACAAGCCTCCCAAAGAAGCATCCAAGCTAATCTCAATTGAGACAACCATGATAACCATGATGCGGGTGCTTCCTCCAAACATAATTATGAGAGAGGTCAAAGTTCTAACCAAGGATTTGAAAGAAGTCCTTCACAAAGATAGAACCGAACATGGAACATGAGACCAAACAACGAAGGCGTTCCCACACCTCTTGATCAGCCAGCCAATATTGACAAGTCAATAAGTGGAGTGTACTTGGCAGAGGAAGCCTTATCTGGATGGTGCTGCATCCACAAAACAAGTAGGCATTCTGAATTGGACTACCCAAAATTTCAAACTACAGCAAAAATTTTCCAAGTGGAAGTTCAAAATGTGGTTGATGGCGTTGGTTGTAGAGACATAGTCCCATCTGAACCATATGATTCCTCAGTGCTCATGTTAAATCAAGCTCCTTTCCTGCGAGGTGAAAACAACGTACCTGAGAAGGAGACTACTGCTACAAAGGAAGAAGAAGCAAGAGGTAAGTAATGAAAGCCTTTTAACCCAACTCTTCAATTTAGTAGATAATGGTCTAGTAGATGAGGAAGAGCCTTGTGAGGATGAGCTCCAAATGTTCCATCAAAGGGCGACCCCTTACAATTTGATAAATAGACAAGTAGGAGGCCCTTTCACAACCTCTACCCCACCAAACAACTTTAGCACTCCGCTTGACCCAAATGCTATTAATAATTTAGGTTACCCTTACATGCCTACCCAGTACTTCAACAAGAATAGGAAATAGAACCAAACCCAAAGTCATCCTGCTAGCTCTTCTTAAGATCAATCTTTTGAAGAAAAAATAGAACAAATGGGGGAGTATGTGGCGGAAGAATTTAAGAAAGATAAACTAAGCTTATTAGCTTTTGAACTCCTTAGAGTCCCAATAATTAGGAATGCCTTCTTCAGAATGTTCAATGGGACTGCCTTATCCAAATCAACTCAAGAAGTACCTGCCAAAATGCTCTCCTTTGAGGAATCACAAATGAGCCTATGATCAAGGAAATTTTAGGAAGGAAGCTAGATCAACCTTTAAATCAGCAAGCAAACAAATAACCTGCCAAGAAGCAGAATCAAACACAAACCTGGGATAAAACCAACAATAAGGATAAGGCTCAAGTAGCCCAGGCCGATGCATCAATGGGGTTGTTCCAATGAAAGTTGGAGACTCCTCCCTTCCTGACCACCATCAAAATATTTGGAAAGAACCTACATAACTACTTGCTCGATTCAGGAGCCTCAGCCAATGTCATATCTGTGGTAGTATGCAAAGCTCTGGGAATAGTCCTAACTCCCTTCCGACGAAAGGTGACTCAAGTAGATAAGACGGAGATCAATATTGTTGGAGAAATAAATAGAATACACATGAAAATTTTGTTGATCTGAGAGTGCAGTAGATGATTGATATTCAATATGTAGATATTCCTAACACATACGACATAATATTGCATCAGGATTTCACCTAGGCATTGAACAGATATGCTGCGATAGATTTTTCTCACCTACGGCTACCATGGAAAGGATTTCCAAACCATATTTGCATGAATCGGGAGCCTTGTATGAAGTTTATGATCATGGAATACAACAACACAAATGAGGTTTTGTTTGTTGAAACAAAGTTAGGAAACTACTATCCCGTGGCATATCAGGAAGAACAAGATTTCCATGAAGAGGAAGTGACTAAAGAGGTCCTTCTTGTATTATGTAGTTCTCCTACCAACCTGACCCATACACCTGAGAGTACAAAGATGTTGATAGAATCATATGATGAAGAATCCTATGAGGATTGTAACCTAGTATTGTTTGATGGTTCCAGGAATTTATGGAGAAATGCATGCAAGATCAATTATGCTTGGGAGCAAGAATGGACTTTTAGGAGCTCCTATTACCCAAGTGATGCAGGGTACACAATGTTTCCCACTCAGACTTTGAATGTTGCTTGTGCTAGACAATAATTGAACATATTAAGGGACAAGTCACCCCAAAGGGGGAACTCCAAATAGTGCATCCAAACCTAATCCATGTTGAATCCATGTAGCCATCCAAATTTGTTGAAGCAAATATACAGTCAAGGAGGGAAGCATGCTCCATCAGCTCCAAGGTTGAAGATTCATCCAAGTTTTGGACACTTCGCTTTGATGGATCCAAATCCAAGTAGGGAGCTAGAACTAGCTTCGAACTTATCATCCCCACATGTAAGATGTACTTTGCTACCATAGGCTTCAATTCTATTGCACAAATGATGTAGCAGAGTACGAAGCACTAGTCCATGGGCTCTTGATGGCCCTAAGAAAGAAGGTCAAGATGTTACAAGTCTTTGGTGATTCTGAGCTAGTAGTAAAGCAAGTCAGGAAGTTGTACTCTTTCCATGATAGGAGGTTAGAAAATTATAGGCATAGAGTATGGGATCTCATAGAAGGATTAGATACATTTAATATTCATTTGATCCCTTGTTCCAAGAATCATACTGTTGACACCTTAGCCCATGTAGCTAGTACCCTTTAGCCCCTTTCCCTATCTGGATTAAAGAAGTTCACTATTGAGCTCACTTCCACCCCATCAGTGCCAAATAATGTCACCAATTTCCAAGTGTTTAATGATGACAAGTATATATTTGATTTCATCATGAGCTTCGATGTGTTTACAACCCAAATCATTGATGAGACAAAACCTGAAGAAGTTGAATTAGACATAGAAGGGTTTATTAACCTCAAAAAAATACAATACCATGAGGTATGGTTCAAATGGAGTGGATATTTGACTTAGATCAGATAATGGATTAGGATCATCAAAAAAAGAAGGATTCAATCAACAACCAGTGTGATGCTCACAACCTAGGAACGGCTGAAGAAGTCAAGAACATATTCATCGGAAAAGTCTACATGATAGAAGAAAGGAAAGGGATTATTGATACCCTCTGCATGTACCATGATGTGATCACCTGGAGCTATGAATACTTGAAGACATGTGATACCTCAATCATCATGCATACCATTCCTCTTAAGTCAGATGTGAGACCTTTTCGGCAACGACAACAGCCAATCAACGCATTGCTTGAGCCTATCATTTACAAAGAGGTCCAAAAGCTTATGTCCACAAGGATCATCTTCCCAATCAAACATTCCACATGGGTGGAAAACTTGGTCCCTATCAGGAAGAATGGAGAAATAAAATTGTGCATAGATTTCAAAAACTTGAACAGAGCCTTAGAGAAAGACAACTACCGAGTTCCCTCACTAGATGAAGTATTGTAAATAGTTAATGGGTCTCAGATAATATCCTTTTTGGATGGGTACTCAGGATACAACCAGGTGATGGTGCAGTATGAAGACAGGCATAAAATGGCCTTCACTACAAAATGGGGAACCTTCACATACTAAAGAATGCCATTTGGGCTAATCAACGTCAGCGCAACCTTCCAGTGTGTCATGGATATCGCCTTCAAGGACCTAATTGGTAAATTCATCATCATCTATATGGATGACCTCATGGTGTTTTCAAAGAAAAGAGGATACCACATCTCTGATTTATGTAAGGTCTTCCAAAAATGCAAAGAGTTTGGAATTTAATTGAATCCAAAGAAGTGTATTTTTGGAGTCATAGAAGGCAAGTTGCTCGAGCATGTGATCTCAGCAAAGGGAATCTCAATAGACTCTAAATGTATTAAAGTTATTCTAAAAATTTAGCTTCCAGGCAACAAGAAGGAATTGAAATCTTTCTTTGGAAAGATCCACTTTGTCAGAAATTTCATCACAGGCTTTGTTGAGATCGTCAAGCCATTGAATGTTATGTTGAAGCAGGATGCTAAAGTTGAATGGATGCTTGAAGCCAAGCAGGCTTTCAAAGAAAGTAAGAAAGAAATTACTGATGTACCCGTGTTGGTCAACCCAGACTACCTGGATCCACTTTATATCTATTTGTTAAATAAATATCTGAGCAGCTCCCTTCGGGTTTATTTTTTCATTGTGTGTGCGCCGGCATATGCATCTCTGAGTTTGCTCGATTTTTTATCAAATTTTTGATCTACCACTTTGGGCATCTACTCTTCGCAGCTTCGGGTATCGGCTTTCTTTTCTAATCTTGGGAAATTACATTGTGCCTCCATGTGTCGTGGTTACGAGATGTTTTTGTTTCTTGTTTCCTTGAGGCCTCGTCAGGCTGCGAAAGGCTTCCATGAAGTCGTCATTCCTAAAAAGTGTCAACGGGCCCCACATCTTGCTACATGGCAACCATTCACAAATATTTCAACGTGGGGATGAAATAAGCAACCGTGGGTAGCGAAATGCTGCCACGCATCTTTTACGCCCAGCTATGGAGCATTCCTTCCGTTGTGATAAAGTCCTCAGCCCATTCGACATGTGTTGCATTTTCACAAATCGTCGGCAACGATGGGAGAATGGTTCACGCAAGTAGCAAAAGGCTACCACATGCCTAACAGCTGATCTATTATGTGAGTGATAGGTCGGATGAGCTAAATAAAGCTATTGGTTGCTGCTTGTCATGATCATTCGCAGCAATGGATGACACTTGTCTGATCGAGCCTGGCTGGGACCACCACCATCATTATAGAGAATGCACCTGTGCCCGGGATGATTGGATGTTGTGTTCTGGCTTGATGTTATTGTAACGGCCTTGGGAATATTCTGATTTAGGCATCATTGCAGAGGATCGCGAGATCTTTTCTGTTGCTATTCTCTAAAGCGGTGGGAGGTTTTCCTGCTGTATATACTTTCTCTGTTGAAGAGAAAGGATCCAGAATTTGGAGAAAAACACACTGGTATTAGCAAAAATACACCAAGCCTCTATTAATGTTTTATTTAAATTGCAAAACTTTCAGATTATGCCAATTGTTCAACCTTTCTATTTTTCATGCTTTGATTAAACTATGAATTGTGCTTTATATTGTCTTGACATTTCATTTGAAGAACTTATATATATGTTGGATACAAGTTTTCTTACCTAAATCATGTCTAATGACTCTTCTTAGTAGTGAGAATGTATGCAACGTTATTTTATGTCAATAAATGAATTGTCTATGCTATAATCTTAAGTCTGACGTTTTGGAACACAACACTATTTAGGCCCTTAAATCTATGATTTATCATGCCCGTCAGCAAATTTTGGTGCATCACCTTAGATTAGACTTTACTTTATTATATCTACTTCATTTTCCCTTTCCAAACCCCATTATAGAAGAAGCTGACTTCTCTAAAAATTTGGAGGTTACTCAGTTTAGTGCAAAAGGCCCCCCTTAAACTGAGTTTCCCATAAGACTCTGTTACCTCGTCAATTTTTGGTGTCAACAGTTTGTTCTTTTTCTGGCATGCCCGGTAGGATCCAAACTTAATGAAATTGCATTGTAAAAGGGTGTATGAGCCATCAGCCTGTAACTAGATCCCAAACTACAGGTAACCCAAGTTTACTAGTACCTCCGCTAGGGACAGTCCAAGTCGCTAATCACCTGGTAACCATTCCATTCCCACCACCCTTTCCTCTTATTATGTTGTCGGCCGCCAACAGAAACTACATAGCATGGGACACCGAAAGTCTCCTGGTAGCCCTGGTAGCTCCCGTTGTCTGGGGCACTATCCCGATTTCGGCTATGAAAGCTATCCCCAAATTTGTTGGAGACAGCTCCAAAATGCCAGCAGAATATTTGCAGGATGTGGCCGACGTATGTCTGGTACACAGTATTACAGCACAGAATGTATCCCTGAAGCTCCTCACCACGTCTTTCAAAGGCACGACTCTAGATTGGTACCAAACACTGACTCCTAATTCAATTCACACTTGGGATGAGCTCGGAGATCGATTCTATGAAAGGTTCTTGAATGAAGGAGATCGTTCTTCATTGTATTACCAGCTATCCGTCATAAAACGAGCCCCCCAGGAGGCTCTGACGGACTTCAATGCCCAATTTCACGCGAATTGGTAGAGGATCCCTGTTACCATCCGCCCGACTCCTGAATTGGCCTTTATATTTTATCTAAAGTCCATCTATTTTGATATTTTTGTGATGATCAAGTCTTTGGGAGGATCTACTTTACCAGATGCTTATGGAACCACTATCAAAGCTGAGAATCATTTGATAGATTATGGAAAATTGCCTCCTCAACCTATTATGTCAATATTCCCTTAAATATTAAATTTTGGGCAAGAGGTCGCATCGACTAGTGCGCCCGCAACTGCCCAGTCAATGTACTCATATGCGGCCACTCTTAAAAATGTGGCTTCTACATCAGGATCTTCTAAGGATAAAATAAGCGACCTTAAGGAGATATTGCAAACCATGGCAAATGACATAATGACTCTTAAGCGAAACCAGGAAATGCCCCTGCGGCCCGCATATCATAACTATCAAGGCGGGTGGTCTACTTATCAGCAAAATCAATATCAGGGTGTTCCTCGCACCAATCCACCAACGCTGACTACAAACCAAATGGTGTTGGTGTTGTCTTCATTGACGAGTGCGTCGCCAAGCTCGAGCAGGGAATTAACCGCAGGGCAGAACAACCTTATTAATGGCATCAATCTATGGTGTTTCCCCTGTAGTGATGCGCATATGCCTCGGAACTATCCATGTGGCAACCTACAACAAAAGGTGGTGGAGCAATGCAGCCAAGGCATGGCAATAGAAAATGGAGGTTATATATATGCCTCACCACAAATGGAGAGCGCAATCCTTACCGCAAAAATGCAAAGAATGTCTTTAGAACAAGAATCAGATATTGCTCTTGATCATGCACTTTTCTCCTGGATGGAAGAAGAAGAAGCGGTGTTTTCTAATGACGCATTCACATCCAAAACACTACAGGTGCAGTCTGACTATAACACACGTTCAAAGAGAAGATTCACCGGTGAGCCAGTTGTTTCAAATCTGGACAGCCCGCAACTTAGAGGCATGTCCAATCAAATTCTCAGTTCTTCAATCATCCCTTCACCTTCTCAACCATGGAAGGAGATTATTATAACAAGAGCCAAGGAGCAGAAATCTCTGAGTTTGCCACCTTTTAATGTGGTGGAGAAATTGAAGAAATCATCCGCTAATGTGTCTTTGTGGGACATTTTAGCTATCCCAGAACATAAGACGTTATTACAAAAGGTGTTTCAGGAAGAGATCAACCCAGCATCAACAAAGCCATCTGCCAGTGTAGAGGTTGTTTGTCTCACACCACCAGCAAAGGTTCTTACAAATAATACAAAGGAATCTCCTGCCAAGGATAGAAGTAGGCTGAAACATCAGCCCTTCTTCTTGACTCGCATTATAGGAAAGAAGCTATTACACAATTCTATGATTGATTCTAGCACTAGTACAACAGTTATGCCTAAACAGATAGCTGAAGCTTTGGGACTCAGCTATGAACCTATGAAAAGAGGGGTGATGCAACTTGATGGTGTAACTAAGGGTAATTTCTAAGGTTAGATTCAATCAATAAAATCAATATAAAAACCCAAAGTCCTATCGAGTACAAAGGAATTCAAATAATGAAACAGTTATACCTATTTTTCGAAACTTCCATGATTAACTCCATAGTACCTTCTTACTTGCTGGATGATGCTTTTCCCTTAGATTCGTTGTGCGAGCAATCTGCAAATGTCTAAGTCCTACACCAAGCTTTGAAGGATTTATGCAATGTCTAAATGCATATGCCTATGACTATGATTGCCAATGTCTATGCCTAAACAATGCTATGACTTGATCAAATAAAAATAAGAATTGCTATGAGAGTATGAGTGTGTAAGTGCAAGAATGTAATACGCCTATAATATGTCTTCTTGTGTGTGTAATCGAAAAGTGAGAGGAAAATGCCATTTTATAGAAAATGCCATTTTGAATGGACGGGTGAGATTAATTCATGATGAGAACCTAAAATGAAAGGTCCAAATTAAATCTGAGAATCCCTAATTAGGGTTAGGAAAAATTCATTAATCAAACGATCAAAATAATATCTCAGATAATTGGATCGACGGTGGAGAATAAATGAGATAAATTAATTAGAAAATAAAGATTTTCAAAAATGAAGAAGATAAAGACTGAACTGAAGATCAGATTCGAAAAATTAAGAAGATAAGAGTTAGACTGAAGATCAGATTTGGAAAATCAAGAATCTGCCCGATTACTTGATTTTTAGAAGATTAGTTACTATTTTGAATTAAATTAATTCAAAATAATGATTTTTGTGAGATAATAAATAATTGATTTTCAATTATTTACCAAAGTGGACTGACAGTTAAGATTGATGACATTTTAAATAATTTCATTTATTTAAAATGGGAGGAATATTAATTGACAATTAAATAATTAAAGATAATTATTTAATTTAGCGATAAGATTAATTAATTAAATAAATTAATCAATTCATTTAATTATGACAGTTAGTGACATATTAAATAAATAAATAAAATTTATTTATTTAATAATCAAGAAGAAATATATGACGAAGGGTAATTAAATAAATTAAGAAATTTATTTAATTAAGAGAAGACTTAGACAATTACTGACGTATTTAATAAATAAATAAACTTTATTTATTTATTAATCATGAAGAATAAAAGACATTAATTAATTAAATAATTATGAATTATTTAATCAATAGTCGAATGTGGACCAAGGACATAATTAAATGTATTAATTATGCTAGGACGAAAGTGGTAAAAATGAAGCTTGCAGGACTAGGTCATTTTTAGGTGTCATCAAAGCACTTCCTTTAACTCTATTTTCCTGCCCTAGTATCACGGTCCTATAGGACATAGTGATCATAGATGTCCCTCCTATGTTTGGTCTCTGTCTATCCTGAGAGTTTACTTCAAAGGTGGGCGGATACCTGTCCTTAGATTGGTCACATCTGATATTTAGGACCAAACACGATGCAAAAATGAAGATAGAATCAGAGGCTTTGCATTCTAAACATGTGGCAGATGAGGCCTTGATCAATTTTGAAGCAGCACATACCTCTATCACCAAGCAAGAAATGTATTGCGTTGAATTGCTAGAGGAGAAGGTGAGCGAAGATCGAAATGATAAAGAAGATGCTTTGTTGAGTGAACACATAAACAATGATCCTTTTGAAAATTATCATGCTACAGGACTGGGCACGTATGTAATTTATGATGAAGACCAGGTGCTTCTAAGGGTCGCTAAAGAATTCGAAGGTAATAGGCAAATGAGCTATGGACACTGTACTTTGACGGAGCAAGAAGCAAAGTAGGTGCTGGAGCAGGGGTATATCTAATATCCTCACAAAATAAAAAATGGTTGAGGCCTTTCTGCTTTCATTTCGCTTGTTCAAACAACGAGGCTGAATATGAAGGGTTAGTCCAAGGCTTAAGCCTTGAGGAACAAATGGGAATTAAGCAATTAATTGTGTTCAGAGATTCTAGACTAGTAATTAACCAGGTCCGAGAAATTTTTGCAGCAAAGAATGTCCTCATGAGATCCTATTGACACCGAGTCTGGGACCTAATTGAGGGTTTTGAAGCTTTCAACATCCAGACCGTTCCTCGAAGACAAAATAGCAATGCAGATCGCATGGCTGTGATTGGTGCTCAGTTTGATCCTGTCTCTGACTTGCTTTAGAACGAACATTCAATATGAGTACTAGTCCGACCAGCGATCCCCGACAATGATCAGAGTTGGAAAGTCTTTGAAAGCAATGAACATATAGCCTCATTTATCCAACACTCAAAGGAATTTTCCGATCAACTTCAACCAAAGATCGTCGAGGCTTATGAAGGACAAATTATGTAGCTCAAATCTAATAAACTTCTGAAAGAATTGGTTACTCTTGAAAACTTTTTTGATTGTAATGATACCCGAAATGATAAGTGGAATTTCATGGTGGACAAAAGTGATTATGAGGAACTTCGGGTCTCCGATGGTAGGAATCTCTGAGTCGGAAAAGATGTCCTGCACCATGATAAGGAAAGGCTCATCAGTTTCTATGAAAAGTATGGAGTAGTGGCTTGGTCCTACGATGATCTGGAAGGTTACGATCATGTCATCATTCAACACACTATTGAGCTAATAGAAGGTGCAAAACCAGTCCGATAGAAACAAAGGCCAATGAACCCTAAAATTGAGGCCCTAATGGCACATGAGCTAACTAAACTCATTGAGTCATGCATTGTCTTCCTAATCAAACATAGTACTTGGGTATCGAATCTGGTCCCATTCCAAAAGAATAATGGAGATATCTACTTGTGTGTGGACTTCTAAGACCTAAACAGAGCATCTCTGAAAGACCACTATCCATTGCCTTCTATGGAGTCAATCCTACAAACTATGGTAGGATTAGAAATATTTTCTCTGCTGGATGGTTTCTCTAGCTATAATCAGATCCATGTTAAAGAAGAAGATCAACACAAGACTACGTTCACCACAAAGTGGGGAACATTTGCATATGCTAAAATGCCTTTTGGCTTATCCAATGTAGGGGCAACATTCCAGTGGGTGATGGATGTCACATTTAGTGAACTAATCAATAAGTTTATTCTAATCTATTTGGATGACCTTACTGTGTTCTCTAAATCTAAAGATGATCATTTTGATCATTTGGAATTAGTTTTTCAAAAGTGTCAAGAATTCAGAGTTTCCTTAAATCCAAATAAATGTGTATTCGAAGTGTCGCAGGGTAAGTTGTTAGGGCACGTTGTGTCTAGAGAAGGTGTTTCAATTGACCCCGAATGAGTAAAGGCTATCAAAGATCTTTCCCTTCCAGTAAATAAGAAGGGTGTCCAGTCTTTCCTGGGCAAGGTCAATTTCGTCAACAAGTTTATTTCCAATTTCGCGGGAATGATTAGGCTGATCACCCTAATGTTGAAGAAAGATCAAGCATTCAAGTGGACAATGGAAACTTGGGAGGCTTTTGAAAGGGTCAAACAAACTATTTCCATAGCTCTAGTGCTAGTTAATCCAGAACAATCCAAATATTTTATAATGTATGCTTTCAGTAGCAAGTCCAGTATTGCTACTGTTCTAACCCAAAAGGATAACGAAGAAAAGGGAGAACATCCAGTGGCGTTCTATTCACGAACCCTAAAGGAATATGAGACGAATTATAATTTTGTTGAAAGACGGGCCTTTGCAATAATAAAAGGACTTAAAAAGTTTTGCCATCTAATTTCGTACAACAAAGTGCCAGTATATGTCGCACATTCGAGTGTGCGTGAATATATCATGGAGGGGGAAATCATAGAAAAAAGAGCTAATTAGATCACCAAGATCCTTGAATATGACATTGAAGTCAAGCTTACTAAAACTATTAAAGGAAGAGGACTATGTGAATATATGGCACAAAGCATGGAGGTACCTGTCACAGAGGAGCAGCCAGAGCTCATCTTGATAAATGAATTAGAATCAAAAGGCGGTTGGCTAACTGAGAGAATGAGGTTCATGCAAATCGAAAAGTATCCTCCAGGCCTCTCATCCCAAAAAAGGAGGTATTACCGGTTGTAGAATTGCAGGTATACGCAAATAGGAGTCCTTTTTAAAAGGAATTTCAATAATGTTCTCCTGCGATGCGTTACTTAGAAGCAGGAAAAGAGGATCCTCGACGCATTCCACAATAGCGCTGCAGGCAGACATTTCTATGCCAAAACCATCACAATTAAAATCATGTGTGTTGGCTATTATTGGCCCACACTTTTTAGTGACTCCCACTCTCTAGTAAGGGCTTGTAAAATATACCAGTTCTTCACTGACAGAAAGAAGAATTTTGAAATGCCCCTCAGACCTATAGTGGCGGACGAACCGTTTGCGCAATGGGGCCTGGACTTCATCATAATGATCAACCCAATTTCTAGTGCCAGACACAAGTGGATTATGACTGCTACAAACTACTTCACAAGGTGGATAGAAGTTGTTCCCCTTAAAGGTGCAACAGAAACAGAGATTGTAGATTTCCTCAAGGAATTGGTGACAAGGTCTAGCCCTCTGAAAACTATCATTTTGGACAATGCCAGAGCATTCCTAGGTGCAAAGGTATGTCACTTTGCATTAAAGAATGGCATATTCCTTAAAACATCATCAAACTATTATCCACAGGGAAACGGTCTAGTGGAGTCAACGAACAAAAGCTTAGTCTGACTCCTTAAAAGGATTGGCTCAGAACGCCAAAGGGAATGGCATAAAAACCTCCGAACGGCACTTTGGAAAAATTGCATAACTCCTAAGCAAGTCATTAAGACTTCGCCTTATGAATTGGTATACAGGAAAGAGGCGTTGTTACCTATCTCTATAGAGATTCTGACAATACAGTTGTTGAAATCTCTTGAGATAGAACAAAATGAAGCCATGGAGGTTCGGCTCACCGAACTATTGGAAGTACAGGAAAAAAGGGAGAATTCCCTAATAGCAATGACAAGCCGTCAACAGGTAGTCAAACGATGGTTTGATAAGAAGGCTTCTGACCAGGGTCTAAAATGAGGAGACTTAGTGCTAAAGTATGATAGCAGGGCTGCAAAGCCAGATCAACATGGTAAATTTGATAGCCTATGGGAAGGTCCCTTTAAAATCATTTGGTGCAAAGAACACAATGCTTTTGAGTTGGAGAATATGGAATAGGAACCATTGGGAATCCCGATTAATGGGATTCATCTTAAGTTGTTCCATTAGGCATTAAGCTATACTTTGTACATATTTAAATAGTACTTTTATTTTATTTTATTTCCGTTTCTTTGGCCGGTCTTTTTCTAAATTAGTTTGTACTTCTGCGGAATTAACCCATTATTATTGGCAGGTGAAACACCAGAGTTGCTTTACACAGAACACGCCCATGTGCGGAGAAATAGCAAGAAAAGTTGCAAGCCCAAAAAAAATTAAATACAGAATAAAAAGAAAGAGCATAGATTTTCTTTAAATGATAGATATCTATTCATATATGTTCTTTTCATTACAAAAGTGGCTAGGAAGCCATATTTCAAAATTTACAAACATATTGAGCTATTATATATATGATAGCCTTTTTGTCAGGCTTATTTACAGCTATGGGCAGGTATTTTGAGCAGCAGGCAAAGAGACATATTTTGAGCAGGCAAGGAGACATTTTGAGCAACAGGCAAGGGTTTTTTATCTAAAGGCATGGCTGGTGACAATTAACGCATTAACTGTAGCATCCACGGGTTCCTCGGTAACACTAGCAACATTATTTGGCACAACTACCATTAGCGGGGGGAACACCAGGTTCCTGAAATTAGTATACCAGTCTATGTCATAGAAAGGTATCATGTTGTAGCTATGAAACAGGAAGTGTAGGGCCTGAGTAACCCTCTACTGGTGCTGGTCATGGGTCTGTAGGTAGAATCTGCTGAGGAACAATAGCCAAACAACAACGGCTTCTTCCTCAATAAAGCGACATAGGTTGCTGGCTGACGGCAGACGTACCCCATAGGCAGCGTGAGCAACGACCTCACCGAGACCATTCAAGTATTTTTTGGGGAAGATTTCTTTAACCAGCTTCAAGATAAGTGGTTGGGGAATGCTAATGTCCAGCATGGATGCTACAAAGTGGGAGCATATGTCGGTATTCACCCGATACTTATCCTCATATTTTATACAATCTTTGCCTAAAACCCACTTTATGGCTACCAAAACTAGAGAATGCTTATTCTTCGTCATACTTTTCAGTCTCCTAGTTGAAATTTCCCCTAGGAATGTCGTCTACGACTTATACGAAGTCAGGCGAACTGGGGTATCCATTGCTCTGACACTATCCCTAGGCTTCTGAGCTAATGTCGAACTTATCTACCACCTAACCTATGAGAGGGTTTGCTTAAGACTCTGTTACTGACCTATCACTTCTCAAATGCTAAGTATGTTTTTTCCACTGCTTACTAGCCTATTTATAGAAAATTGACAAGACGCATGCTAATTTGCTTCAAAAAAATGTGATATTATGCTAGTTGCTATCTTGAAAGGTGAGTCTACATTTGCTCACATTTCTGAGCCAGTTGCATCTGTGATAACATGGCCCGATGCATGCTTGATTAAATGGACCTGATTAATTAGCTTTAAAAATGTGGTGCTCGTTGGCAGTAAGACGTATGGTTGTAGGCTATTGTGTCATCTTTCAAGCGCGTCCCAGAGCCCAAGGCGATATTCATATATTTTCAAGCCGTCATCGTTTGCTTGGCGTAATCATTCCAGCCGGGATATTAATTGCCAGCGCATGCTAATGCAGAGTTAGCAAGCCAATTGTCAACTCAAGTTTCAAGGAGATCACAGCATATCACACGATCGCCAAATACAATAATGAACTCTGGCTGCCTCGAAATAGCAATCAGTTCATTTTGTACGAATTGCAAAATTAGCGGTACATGCCGAATTAAATGTAAAAGGCTTGTTTTCGCCTACCACCTTGAGAAAAGTTGCTATTATTGCATGAAAAGGCTTAATATTTCAAATTCTTTTCACAAACGCCAAGGATAAGTGCAGAGTTATTTTTTGTCTGTCTATCTAGAGCCAAGTATAGTTGCTGCCAACCAGGAACTTGCAAAAATTTCAGAGAAGGAAAATGTCAGAATCTTCAGCTCAGCCAATGCAGGAGGAAATTAGCCAAGAGCTATTTACAGCTATTTGTTCTTTAGTAGAGGTATATGTCTATGAGGATGTGGCATATGCTACACCTGGCATACCCAGCAGGACAATGAGAACCTACACAGAAGAGCTGAATAGACCCAAGAAATGGAGAAACCAGAAAAAAGGTTGAGAAAAAATGGGATAATATCTACGACCCAAAGCTCACGAAAAACCCTAAGTCCCTCAGAGAGGCAGCTTGTGCAAAGTTATCGGCACCAAAGGAAAATCAATTTATGGTGAGTAGAGTTTGGTACAGTGGTCTCCCTCAATACATGGTCCCACTAGTGCACTATTGCCCAGAAGTGGTTGATGCTGCTATTCAGCATTATAATCCTGATACCCACTACATTGAAGTCCGCAACTTAAAGGTGCATATCACTCTAGAGGCCATCTAGCACATGTTATGTATCCCAGATCCAAGTAAGAGGAAGAAGAATATCGAGACATTTCACCCCAGCAAAGGAGAGAAAATATGGAGGAAGATGAAAACTAGCTCAAAGTTCTTG
This sequence comes from Sequoia sempervirens, assembly GCA_007258455.2. NCBI lineage: Eukaryota > Viridiplantae > Streptophyta > Pinopsida > Cupressales > Cupressaceae > Sequoia > Sequoia sempervirens. The sequence goes on from VDFB02281492.1 coordinate 92,540,530, forward strand.
ATAGAGGAGACTGGTAAGAAAGGTGTCCCAGCCACTAAAATACCAAGTATTCTATTATCGTGCGGTGCATTTCACGACGATCTCCAGGATGCCATGTCCATGCTAGCATTTGTATGCGGTCGAGACTCTGATGAGAAAATAGAGACCTTTCAATTGGGACCGGAAATATAATTTTGCAAACAACATGAACTCTTCTGGTATGATTTTGTTGAGTTTATAGTTGAAGAAATGAAACAGCAAATTGAGAATTATCAGGCGGAGAAAAAATTTAGATTTCTTTCCTTCCTGGTCCACTTGTTTCTACATCAGAACCTGGATTTCTTCACTCGGTATTTTCCGCTATCAATTTTTGATGAGCAAAATAAAAGGAAGCCGGTATCCACATGGATGCCTTTTCTTTCCACATCATATGATTATTATGCATTTGCAGACTATTTCATAGCCCCGATCTTGAATGATTTGATCGGAGAGGGTGATATTATCCAGCTTGATAAGGAGCAGGCTGGATTTATGCAGAGCTTCACCCCTGCTTGTGACTAGTTCTTGGGAAAGGATTTTATGATCCTCTGAATGCGGGGCTTTACTAGCAAACATTTCCTACTCCTAGCTTGCGTCACGGATAGAGTGTTCATGCTGGAAATGTTCCGACAGGTGTGTATCATTGATTTTACTTTTTGTAGTAGCGAAAAGGTCAAGAAGAAGGGATTCTTCACTTGTCTAAAGAATTTCAAGTCAGTAACTCTACTAAAAAAGCAATCAGACCAGTTGTTAGAGGACAAGATGGCACATTTAGGGTTGGTATTGGTAAATGATAAGTGGGAATACAACACTTTTGACAACTTTTCGGAGCCACATATGAGAGTTACCCATGTTTTTTGACCATACTGGGAAAAGCAGAGTAATCCGCGAACGGAAAAGATGAGGATTTTGTTGAATTGGCGCAAATCCCTACACCGGACACTGGAGGCCCATGGCACAAATTCTACTTTTCTGTGGTTGTGGCCCAGGATAATGTCCCCATGGAGCGTGGCATATACAATAGGTTAAAGAAGGATGAGGAATGGAGTGAGGAAAAAATAAAGGCTTTCTCGAAATATCGCCAGGAAATAGCACAGTCGGATGCTCCTTACAATCAACTAAGGGATGACCAAGAATTTGAAAGATGGTGGAAGGAGGGCCATCCCAACCTGAGCTCTAGTACTAATAGGAGTGAAGAGAGGGAGGAATCTAATGAGCAGGAGGAGGAAGCGGCAACATCGGCTTCCTCTGCGCAAAAGGAGAAAGTTTCCAGACAGCCTACCTTTGTGGCCACGAACGTACATTTTAATATATCAAGGGGCTCGCATACACTCACTTGGGCTGCTAAACCAGCCAGGCTATCACTTTAGCAGAAGGAAATGACTACCGAAGCTAGTGAGATTCCACCTACAAAACGGCAGTGTATTATCAGAGTGGGTTCGCAAGAACCCGCCGGAGGAAGAGTATTCACTGCTACTCAAGAGCCAGAGGTTGCAACGGAGCCTCTAACATTTTTGGAGACGCTAGAAACCAATCAACAAGTACAATTCACTCCTTCTTCTCTTGCATCTCATTCCTTAGTATCTGCCCATGCCCCTTTACCGACCCTTGCCAAAGATACTAACCCTCTACCCTCTACTTTTAGTCTGACATATTCAATTGGATTCACCCAATTTTTGTAGGGCCACCTGCTCATAATTACTCCTCCACGAATGCTTATGCCCACTACTATCGCTTGACCCTTTCTCACCCTGCTTTCGGAAAGCTTTCCCCTTATGAGTGCCCATTCTTTCTCCGATATGATTACCAATCCTCTTCCATTGCAATAGACTAACACCTTATTAACAACTCCCCCCTCCCCACCAATGAGCCTTACAGTTGATTCCTCAGTCCAGTCATTACAAATGACTAACCCTGTTGTTGGTTCTCAAACCAAACTATGGAACGTGCCTCATTTCTCTCCACAAACTATCACTCTCTAAAAGAAACAAATGTCCACACCTATGAAGGTTACCTATCCCTATGTCCTGCCTTCCAGTGCTCCTTTCGCAGGTGGACTGGTTTCATCACTAGCCGAATTCATAGCACAGATAGATTGTGGAAGGGAGGCACGTGTGAATAGAATGAGGAAACACAAGGCAAAGGATGACAGTGTTTCCGCTGAGCCAAGAGTACAAGCTCTGTACGATGATGCCCGACAAGAGTTGAAGTTCGCAACCATGTACCCGAGGGTAAGCAAGCCTTAGGGAGAGATGCAACCAGAAGACTATGAGATATATGTAGTCGGACTCGACATAAAGGTAGCCTGACCGCATGATAAGGTTGAAATCATGGAGGAAACACAACGGGTAGTCACTTTCGACTTCCTCAAAACTGGTCGCTAGCTAAAAAAGAAAGATGAGTAGCTCAAGGTAGCCAGGGAAAGGGTTAGTTTTCTAGAAATGAAGGATAAATCCTTGGAGGAAGATATTGCTCGCATGACTGAAAGGACCCTGACAGCAGAGGGTGAGAGAAATAGGCTTCAAACTGAAATTGCAAAAAAATCAGGTTGCTGACCCTAACATAATAAAGGAGCTACAAAGCAAGAACCAAGAAGCACAACAAAATATACAAATGAAAAATGAAGAGCTAGAGCACCTCCGCTTTGAGCATACTTAGGGGATAGCACAAAAAGGGGAGGAGTTGGAGCGCCGACAACCTCAATATGAGTAAAGAATACAAGAGAAAGAGGCTAAATTTAAAGGCCTAAAGGCTCAACTAGAGGAGGAACTCTGAGAGACAAAGGCTTCTCTAGAGGAGCACTTAGCAAATCACTCCCGAGCCGAGCAGACTTGGAATAAAGAAATGAGCAACTATGCGGAGCAGCTGGCGTCCGAGAAAAGGAAAAAGGCAAAATTGGCTGAGGCCATTATTTTAAGAGACGCAAAGATTACTTCGCTTAAAACCTCTCTCTTTCCTTCCCATACACAACCTAATATCCTTCTGATGGTTAGGCAATTATACATTTCTCACTGGAAGAAAATTAAAACTTTTTGCCTAACACTACAGTCTACCCTTCAATTTATCGACAAGGCATCAAGGCTTAGCTAGGCGGCTCATGATACGATTGAGTAGTTCCCACGATTCATCTTGGAGAAAGTTCCTGAGGTGAAAGACTTGCTCAACAAGTTATACTCTGTCTCTGACAAGCACCTTGCCAGAGTGGGTATTGAAGATCGAGATGCTGCTACTCAAACGGAAAACAAATTTATCCATTGCCACTCTGCCTTCTAATGCACTAAGTCAGTCATGGCTATTCTGAGTAAAACACTAGATAGCATACAAGGATGTTTCTCTGGGTTAGGCAGGATGGGACTGCCATCCCCGTTCCTCGACAATGGCTCTATTGCCACGACTGCGTAGATTGCAGAAATTATTGAAGAGAAGGAAAGCGACCCAGAGGCTTTTAGGGAGTTCAGCCACCCTCCAACGGCAACCGACATTGAGGTAGTCATTCATCCACTCTCACAGCTGCTATTTCATATACAAGCAAGGGCTAGTTTACCCGATGTGTTGCCGCACAAAGAAACTATTGATCTACGTGGAGCATAGGATAATTTGTACAACATAGTGAAGCCGTCTGAAGAGGAGTGGTCACCTTTGCAGGTGGCTCTTTCCAATCTTTGACTCCATTAGCCCTTTCAATAAGGCTCTGGTCTGTAGAACCAAAAAAAATTTGGGTTCTCCGTTCCTTAGTCGAAACGCCCCTGATAGTCGCCAAAAGTTGTTAAATAAATATTTTTGCAACTCCCTTTGAGTTTATTTTTGCATTGTGTGTGCGCCGTCCTGTGCATCGTTGAATTTTCTTGGCTTTTTATCAAAGTTTTGATCTACCACTTTGCGCATCTACTCTACGCAGCTTCGGGTATCAAATTTTTTTTTGGATCCTGGGAAACTACGGTGTACCTCCACGTGTCGTGGTTATGGGATATTTTTCTTTCTTGTTTCCTTCAGGCCTCGTCAGGCTGCAAAAGGCTTCCACGAAGCCGTCATTCTTAAAAAATGTCAGCGGGCCCCACATCTTGCTACGTGGCAACCGTTCGTAAATATTTCAATGCGGGGATGAAATAAGCAATTGCGGGCAGCAAAATGCTGCCACGTGTATTTTACGCTCGGCTGTGGAGCATTCCCTCTGTTGTGATAAAGTCCTTAGCCCATTTGACACGTGTTGCATTTTCGCAAATCATTGGCAGCGATGGGAGAATGGTTCATGCAAGCAGCAAAAGGCTGCCACATGCCTAACAACTGATCTGTTACGCGAGCAATAGGCCAGATGAGCTAAATAAAGCTATTGATTGCTATTTGTCATGATTATTCATAGCAATGAATGACACTTGTCTGATTGAGCCTGGCTAGGACCACCGCCATCATTACAAAGAATGCACCTGTGCCCGGGATGACTGGATGTTGTGTTCTGGCTCGATGTTGTTGTAACGGCCTTGGGAATATTCTGATTTAGGCATCATTGTAGAGGATCGCGAGATCTTTTCTATTGATTTTCTCTGAAGCGATGGGAGGTTTTCCTACTATATATACTTTCTCTGTTGAAGAGAAAGGGTCCAGAATTTGGAGAAAAACACGCTGGTTTTAGCAAAAAGACACCAAGCCTCTATTAATGTTTTATTTAAATTGCAAAACTTTAAAATTGTGCCAATTGTTCGACCTTTCTATTTTTCATGCTTTGATTAAACTGTGAACTATGCTTTATACTATCTTGATATTTCATTTGAAGAACTTCTATATATGTTGGATACAAGTTTTCTTACCTAAATCATGTCTAATGACTCTTCTTAGTAGTGAGAATGTATGCAACGTTATTTTATGTCAATAAATGAATTGTCTATGCTATAATCTTAAGTCTCTGACATTTTGGAACACAACACTATTCAGGCCCTTAAATCTACGATTTATCATGCCCATCAGCAAATCTTGGTGCATCGCCGTAGATTAGACTTTACTTTATTATATCTGCTTCATTTTTCCTTTCCAAACCCTATTATAGAAGAAGTCGACTTCTCTAAAAATCTAGAGGTTACTCAGTTTAGTGCAAAAGGTCCCCCTTAAACTGAGTTTCCCATAAGACTCTGTTACCTCATCAATTTTTGGTGTCAACACTATTCATTTGCTTTAAATCACTCTTGTGCTAGCATATTGACCCAGAAAGATGATGAAGGGAGTGAACACCATATTTCCTTCATGAGTGCTTCGTTGAAAGATGTAGAGTTAAGGTATCATAAAATTTAAAAGAAGGTGTATGCCTTGGTTAGAGGAGTTAAGAAATTTTGGCATTACATCTTGCGTAATAAGGTGTTCGTAATTGTGCCTGATCTAGTAGTTAAGACTTTATTAATGCAGAATGAGCTAGGAGAAAGAAGAGAAAAATGGGTCACTTTATTATAGGAATATGGCATGGATATTCAACCCATGAGGTTAGTTCGAGGGCAGGCCCTCACCCGAATGATAGTTGAAACGATAGTTGAAATAGAACCTGAACTCATCATGTAGTAGTACCAACTAGAGGATGTCTCTCCCAGAGAGTGGTATGATGACATCATCTACTATTTGTTGAACAAGTGCCCATCTCGGCTACAAGGAGTACAAAAATGTGCTATCAAACTAAAGAGCAGCAGCTACACGTTCAAGGATCTATATTGTACAAGATAAATCACGAGGGAATCTACCTTAGATGCTTTGGGAAAGATGAAGCAGCCAGAGTATTGAAAGAATTTCATGAAAATTTTTGCACTAGTTAGCCATGAATTTGGTCCCTCAACTACTCACCAAATTTTGTGGGATGTATATTACTAGTTAGAACCTATCACATTTTTCAAACTATTGCTACCAGAGAAAGAAATGTTTTTGTCCTGCTACAACCAATCCTAAAAGTAAGATTGTTCACTTAGTGGGGACTTGACGTCATTGGTCTAGTAAGCCCACCATCCTCTACAGGCCACAGGTACATTCTAACCACTTCTGATTATTATACTAGATGGATAGAATCAATAGCATGTAGGAAATACACTACTGAAGTGGTTATTAATTTTTTAGAAAATTTCATCTTGAATCACTTTGGTTGTCTATTTTCCCTTATGTGTGATAATGGCCCTACCTTTTCCTCACTTAAATTTTCTTTAGGGCCTTTGATTATGGTATTTTGCTTAAATTTTCTTCCACCTATTATCCTCAAGGAAATGGCCTAACTGAGTCAAAAAACAAAAATCTAATAACTATGATAAAAAAACTGCTTGATAGGAATCCCAAAGACTGGCCCACCCAATTGTTTTTTTCCCTCTAGGCAAATCGTACATGCCATAAGGTTGCTTTGGGTGATTCCCTGTTTCATCTGGTTTATGGCCTCAAGCCAATCTTCCTTGTCCACCTCAAGATCCCCACACTATAGTTTATCAACATGTACTATGAGGAGGGAGACCATCAAGAGGCCCACCTAGCTAAGTTGTTGCATCTAGAAAAAGTCCATGATAGAGTAATTGAAATTTTTTCCAAACACCAGGACATAATCAAAATATGGTTCGACCGTCGAGCCAAAGTAAAGGCCTTTAGAATTATTGATTTAGTCCTCTGTTGGGACAAGCCCCATGAAAAGAAAGGGGGACATGAAAATTTTGACAAGCTTTGCCTTAGCCCCTTTTAGATTTTAGAAATCCTAGGAGATAATTCCTTTCAGCTCAAGAAGCTCACCAAAGAGGATGTCTCGTTGCCAGTCAATGGTTAGCATCTCAAGCATTATTTCCTTGCCTCGTCTTTCAAGCTCTTCCTTTGTATATAGTTGTATATAGGTTAGCTTAGGTTTCTTTTGCTTTGTTGTTGTGCTTGCGTTTCTCTTTTTGCTTGCTTTCCCAGCTACTCTTGTTTTCGCTAAGAGTGTTCCTTTGTTCTTGATGTGCTGGTCATGCTTGGCCTATCAAATAGCCTACTTTACTATCCACTCCTATTTGTTCTCTGGATAAATCTTCATTCAAAACTATTGATTTCTAACTGCTTCTGTGGAGCAAGTTTCCTTATTTGAACTCTGACTTGACCTAGGACTGAACCCTTGGTTGAATCTTTTTACATTTATCTTAGATCATGCACATAACACACTTTAAATGTTTCTGATGAGCCGTACAATAGCTGCTATGAGGGTTGGGAAAGTAAAAAATTCTAAGTCTACTCTAGTGACCACTGCGATTCCAAACCCAGGGTAAGCTTCAAGGCTTATGCGGTTGAGTAAGAAGAAAAGAGTGCAAAAAGAAAATATCATGGAAAAGAAAGAAAAGAAAAAAAAAATTAAAACAAGCAACTATGTGGGTGTGTGAGAAACTCTATTAGGGCTATGGATGTTTGGTTGGAAATAGAGGAATGTTTTTCGGGTCACAACGACAACTCTGTCATGGCTATGAATGCCTGACTAGCAGCGGAGCAATGTCTAGGTTACTTTTGGGGTTGGACATTTTATGTAGCTTACCTAGACCGATTAACTATTATCTCTTATGGTCTCTAAGGAGAGGGAATGAACTCACCTTGTACACACTTCTAAGATACCCTGTGATTTGATTCAAATAAGGATCCTATCCTCCTTTGATTTTTTAGTTCACTTTGGGAAACTAGCTTCTAGTCTACAAAACTAGAGATCCTAGGTTTTGAATGAATCTTTACCCTTCGAATGCTTAGGAGTATTCCCCAGTAGAGTTTCCATTTGTTGTACCTATAGCACACATGTCCCATTCGAAAAGGGGACCCTCTATCTTTTTTCCTTCATCAGGTCACTTTTTCCTTTGCTTCATTTTGCGTGCCCCTAATTTTAAGCCTCAAAATGGTCAGAGACCCCAAAATTCATCATTCCTAGTTGACCAAAATTCATCACCCTAAAATTTTCTAAGTCTTTGGATTTTGTAGGATTTCCCTAGCAGGTTTCCCTTAGTCTTTTGCTCTAGCATCCTCCAACTCCTACAGGTCCACCCTTGCAGGCTACTCTTTGCACATAGCTATCATGTTTTTTGTTGTTTCATTAGCCGACAAATAAGGACATTCACCCGCATGGCCAATCTCACACCCATCCTGGAAGTCATCTTTCTGTCGCTCATCGGCGGCGAAGCCTGGACGTCTCTCCACAATGCGGGCTCCACCTTTCCCACCGCCGGCTCATCGAACTTCGTGCCCAGCTACCCTATCGGCCACCATAGTTGCATTTATTATGAGTAATTAATGACCTTTTTCCTATAAATAGGTCCATCTAACCTATCATTTTCACCTTTTACCAGTTGGAAATTTTTTAGAGCATGTGACAATCACACCCCCTATGCCTGCATGAGCTATTGAGCAATTTAAGTCTCAGCCTTCATTAAAATTATTCATGCCTCCCAAGTATGTCTGTCACTAGCCACTTAGAACATGTCTTTTTTGAATAGGGTTCTTTTAAATTAGTTAAAAATATTAAGAGGAACACCCTAATTCCACCCGGTGATCATTTAAACTGACAGCCCCGCACCCTAAATCATTCAAAAACATAGCTAAAACACTCAAACAGAACCATTTTAAGTGATGCAAAACTTTACCCCATCTGTGTTGTTCTTCCTAGGGCCTTGACTCCCTTATGGCCCGTGAGCTCCTCATCACCATCCCCAAGCGAATACCCAAACGTTGAAAACTTAAGCGAAAAACTCAAAGGATTGAAGTTGTTGCGGGTCCACCCTTGCGAGCCACCACATGCGAGCGGCCCCCATTTCACAACTGTTCTCAAATAGCTTATCCTTGCCAACATCCCACATTGTGGGTTCCATTGAAACTACTTCTATCAAACTCCAAAACACCAAGTCTTAGCAGGTGAAACATTCCTTACAGGCCCCTGCTCACAGATCACCACCCCATGGATGTCGTTCCTTTAACGTCCAAGTCAAATCTCCTCCTTGTGTCACTTATCTCCCTACCCTGATTGGTCGTCCACCATTTACAAGCGAAAATCTAAGCTGAGTTTTCATTGTGGTTCATTTAGTACGGGCCTCTGTCTTCCCTTCATCGTTGTTGAAACACTTTTCGTCGATGGCTAATCCATTGCAACCGCCCACTTTGCAGACTCCGCAAACCTCCTCTCCATCCTGAATGATCAAATTAAAATGAAAAGTAAAATCCTTCTGTGGGGATCCATCTATGGACCACCCTACCTTCGTCGTCACTTTGAGCATCCAAGGAACCCTATCCACCTGTTCTACAAACTCCACCTAGACCTTTTCCCTTTAGGATTCAATGAAAACCAAGTTTGTTTCATTTGCAGGCCTTTCATTGCAGGCTGTCGCTTATGGCCCATCGTTATCCAATTTTTGCTTCAAATGGTCATGCCCCCTCTTTTTCCTGTGATGCATACTTTGTACTCTCCCCTACCATCTGAACTCATCCAAAGAAAAATGACTAAGTTAAGTGGTTTGTGGGCCACTCCTTGCAGACCACCACATGCAGATTGTCATCCCATCTTCGTCGTTCCCCAACGGCCTTCACACGATGGTCGTCCACTAGTTCATCCCCGCATGGCATAAAGGAACCAAAATGAAGGAGGTCAACTTGAACCATCTTGGTCACATGTGGATCCCGCACTATGGGATTCCCTTTGTAGAATGTTGTGCCCTATTCATCGTTTCTCAATGATGGAGCCTTGAACGTCCATGAGGCCTCCTACCTCTGCGCTCCTCTAACCCGCATGAGCCTAGTGACCAATCAAATTATTCAAAGGAATTTATAACTAACCCCCCCCACATGTTCCAAATACCTTGTTCAAGACCTTGACCGAGTTCCTAATGTGGAACTTTGAGTGTGGGCAGCTATCTACGGGTTGTCGTGACCCTACCATCGTCCTACTCCTGGCAGCTCCTAGCCCAAGGAAACCCACATCCCTGGGCTTGTATTCTTGAATTTGATATGAATGAGCTTTGAATGATGAATGATAATGGATTTTATGATCTTTTGAAGATGAATTGTTGGATCTAACATTCATTTTGTAGGATTTGACTAATGCTCCCCTAATTTCTTATGTGAATGCACTTATTGTGTCTTTGCAAGAAAGATTTATGGAATTTGTTATGGCACCATCAGGGAAGTCTGTCGAGAAAGAAAAAGGAAAGAAACTTGTAAAGGCACCAAGAGGGAAAGAGGAGAAATATCAAATGAAGTACTAGTTCCACGGGGTGGAGTGCACCTCCAAATTCACTTCCACCTAGGATTTAGTATCAGACACCATCCTTGGGCATGTGGATATAGATGAATTCTAACAAAGTGTCATGATCAACCATACAACTAAAAAATGCATGGAAGATTAGAAAGAGTGGCCTTTCCAAGGTAGTCGACTTTCCACCTACGCTTGTAGAAAGATCATAGAACATGATGGAAGAGTGTTGGAAGATTTGTCTACTATATCCATAGGCCAAACATTCCATATTCCTACATTTGATGTCATGGAGGAAACAGAGAAGGGATATGCTAAGAATATGTGGAAGGCGAACCCCCTAGGATGTAAGAAACTGATCAACCAACATTGGTTGAAGGAAAAGAGGGGAAGTGCTACTAAGGTCCCCCAAGAGCTATTCAAGAGTGACTTCCATAATGAGTATCATGACTTGGTTACCCTAGTGAGCAAAGTAATGGGCCTCCCTACTACTGCTTTATTTCAGGAGTGGATTTTCTACTTTATCGAGGAGATCATCCATGGCAAAACAAAGTTCCACTGGGAAAATATAATCAGTGAAAACATGCACAACTAGCTCATGGCTATGAAGAAAACGTCCTAGTTCTACATGACCTCCTACTTGGTGTACCTCCTGGAAGAACCATTCCCATACAAAGGCTTATTTGTGGCTTATAATCTAAATCTAGGGAGAGAACTCAAAGTATATGACCACTACCCTCAAGTACAATATAAAAAATTCAAGAAATAGTATCGAAGGGTAAATGATTCCTTCATTAGGAGTATTATCAAACTCTTGGGAGGGGACTTTGAGAGAAGAGTGTCTCACAGTGCCAAAGCTTTCATTCAACAGTTTGGGTATTTGTTTATATAGTTCCCAAAATTTACAAACATCAAACAAAGAGATTCTTTGAAAGGCCCTACAAACTTCCAAGATATCCCAATGACTGAATGATCTTGTTGGAGGTCTCGAAACAATTGCAGAACTCCCATGCCCTATTAAGTGACAAACATGGAGTGGGGATCCCATATCCCTTGAAATTCAGGCAAGGAATGTAAGTTGTTTCTGCTGCCTAGTGCAAGGAATATTCAAAAAAGGAGATAGTGGAGTACAATCTAGACCTTCACACAGCCCAGCCAAGAATGGACCCATATGGGAAACTGAAGAAACAAGTTGGAAAACAATATTCTCATCAACACCATATCAAATACTTTTGGTTCAATTTCCAAGATGACAAGGAAGTGTGCATGAGGCACTACATGCGAATGATAGAACAATTTTTAAGATCAATAAATCTATTTCCAATGCCTAATCAAATTGTGGAAGAGGAGGATACCATTATTGATGAAAGGTTCGATGTTGTGGCCAACTTGCCACTGCCATTGATAGATTGGGATGAGGAAAAATTCAATGACCTTGATATAGTAACATAGCCAGTTGAAAATAGAATAAGGAAATGGATAGATGTCCAAATTTCCCAGCTTAAAGTATAGGGTGCAGTGTTAACTTATGGTGAGCTCGGGAGTGAAACTGATAGTGGAGAAACTACTAGCCCAAAAAAGGAATCACCTAAACCTCCTCTGAAACAAGATCAAAGAAGAGGAAGGATGCACCTAAGAACCATCCTAAACACAAGGTATACACCTGGAAGGCTGCAGAGGCAGAGTCCTTAAAGAAAGCAAAGAAAATAGGAGGATTCATTAGTTAAATGCCCATAATTGAGGAGGATCCTCAACATGCGGGGGAGGAAGAAGTCGAGTGACAGCAATCACCACCTACCACCTATGCTTTTGCCACTACTACTACCATTTCTACTCCACCTCCTGTGTCTCAGGCATTGCTTGTTTCCTCTCAACCTTCCATGGACATATCAGTCCACCTCACTTCCACCTTGCCTATGACACTGATAATGGTACTACATTCCTCTTCAGCCACAACATCCCTGCTATCATCTGCCTCATTTCCTCCTTCACTTCCCACTCTCTCTACTCCAATGCCTGCATTTTCTATAGCCACTATGCCACCACTCACCTTGCTAGATGCTTTTGCAAAATATATGCAAGGAATACCTGTTGAGGTCTCTAGGGTGATAATGAATCCCATAGTTCAGGCCTTGATGGCCCAGATTGTTTTTGGCCTACCTATTAGAGCCACCAAAGATGGAGGCCACCATAAATTTTTTGAAGAAATGGGTAAACGTCAAAGGGAGGTCGTAAGAGGAATAGTTGAGGAGTCTGAGGACCCCTTCAAAGATGATTATTTCAAACATCTAGAGGGAGGATTAAACATAAACTTGGACAAGGTGGAATCAGATGAATAAAAGTACCACTCTTCCAAAGAGGATGTTGAGGCTCTCAATGCCAAATATATCATAGAAACCTCAGATCAGGATTTAGAAGAGGAGCTATACCAGTAGGTCAAAGGGATAAGTGAAAAGGCTAAATCTAATCCAGAAAGGTAGCCTTCTGAAGAGAAAGATGATACTAATGTTAATGTGGAGATATTAGAAGAGCCTCCACTAATAGGACAAGACAAGGGACCCATCCCTGAAGAAGAATTGCCTCCCGAAAAGGAAGGAGAAGAGAAAGAAGTAGAAAAGAAAGAAGATAAGAAAGAAGATAAGAAAGAAGAGGATGCACCAAAGAAGAGCCTTGAGCCTGAGCACCATGCTGAGCTTGAGCATCCAGAAAAGGAAGTACCTTAGAGGAATAATGCCACTGAAGAGGATATAGCCTTCAGTGAGCTGGATATAGAAAAGGCTATACATATTGAGGACTCCAACAAAGAAGAAAGAACAAAGAAAGAAGCCCCAGGCCATGAAGAGGAATAGCCCTAACATGAGGAAAGAGAGGAAGGTGATCATAAATCACCAAAAGGGAAAGCTCAGGTTCTTGATTGGCTAGAGAGGTAGCTACAAAAGAAAGCTCGTACTCTCGTTGATCCAAAAGCTAGACTCGAAGCAATATTGGCTAGAGCACAAACGAAAACAAAGAAAGAAAAGAATCCAAGAGTCTGCTCCCATATTACAGTTCATGCCTCTAGATCAAGAATGATACAAATTGCTACCCAAGTTCCAAACAAGGGTGAGGGAGCTAGTTTTAATATCTCCACCATCAATTTGGGCCCAGCAACCAGAAAATAGAAAATTGATGGGTTCCAAGGGTCGGTGGCAACCATCGTGCAACAAATGAGTAAGGATCGGTCCTCTAAAGAGGAATTAAAATCACAAGTGGTAGATCTCATCGCCTATATTTAGTAATGGACATCCTTGGAGGAAGAGGCCCCAAACTCATCATCCACTCCCCCTCTTCTCTCCCAAGAAGAGCTCAATAGAATGGAGAAAATGAAGAACTGGACCAAGGCCACAAAGGATTAGTTCCAACAAGTGCTCTACAATGGCGACATGGGAATTTTCCATGTTGCTCAAATGTCCAATAAATTCTAAGATTTGCAAAAGAAACTAGAGGCCACATAGAGGACATTTCATAGGTTCACCAAGCTATACAGGATCACGTATCCTAAGCTCAAGGCCATTCTTAAGATGCCTGAAAAAGACATGGGAAAAGGAATTGGCGCTTGTCAAGGATGATCACTAGCTAGTAGAGACATGGAAAACGAGCTTGGATCATAGGAGGGAGGTCTTGGAAAGGGTGTTGCATGATATTAAACTTGACCTCGAATGGGTTGTGGAGCACATAACGGACAATGCAGACTATCTCAAGATGATGACTGATTATGACATACCCACCTTGGAGCTAGATCTAGAAAAAATAAAGCCATTCTTCCATAAGAAGATGGAGCAAGGGGTAATAGATGCACTAATGTCAGATTTCATGGACTTCATTGCAAGGGCATTCACTCAGTCTGAGGAGGTAATCAAGGCCATACCAAGATGCACCAAGCACTGGAAGCAGATCACAGAGAGATTCAAATGGCTGACCTTTCAAGTCCTCCTATCAGACATCATGGAATGGGAACAAGATCCAAGCTTTGATTGGAAAATTTGTGGAGTATGCCACTCTTCAGAAAAATGAAGGAAAGCTAGTAATTGATGATGAATTTCTGACAGTATAGCTGGAAAAAGAAGGCAATCACTAGAAGACAAAATAGGAATGAGACAAAGATATGTTTTATAATGTTATATTTTGGGGGGTAGGTGAAACCCTAATGTAAAATGAATCTAGGCCACACAATGAAAGTAAATCCTAGTCATTCATTTCACTTTTGGAAAACTATAAATAGGGGTCTCCTCTCATTTTCAAAGGGAGAGTTAAGTTGTGTAAAGACATGCTACAGAAATTTCAATAGAATTACATTGTTTTGGTGGATTCTTGTGTTTCTCACATGTTGCATGATTCATCTTCTCAAAGTTAGAATTTAGTTATTTTTTCTAAGTGTTTCAAGTTACTTTTAGTAGTTTAATTCATGTTGCACATTGATAGTGAAGAATGTTGTTATGTTGATGCTTTCCATGTTCAAGCTTTTTGTTGTTTGTTGATGATGAACAACGGTGTAAAGCTAGTCTAAGCATTAACTTATTGTTGCACTTAAAATTCATCTGTTTTGTGTACTTTATGGTGAATGGATAGTTGAAAATATACAAACCTTAGAAGATAGCACTAGTTTCAAGAGACTATTAACTACTCTGGTTAAGTGGAACTTAGTTTTAGGAAGGTTGTCCATGGTAGCATCCTCCATTATCACTATTCATCATTAGTTGCAGGTCTAGGAATTCTTCTATCCCTTTTCCCGTTTGACTTTTCTTTGAAGTAGAAGTTAGGATAAAGTTCCAACATCATTGTAAAGCCAAATCTGATGTTAGACATGGAGTTTTAGATTGTTTTTTTGAACTTGCAGCAATTTCACCTCACTTCCGTAATTTCACAAAGCCCCATTTGAAGATCCAATTCCCTCTCAACTTAGTAAACTTCCCATGCCATTTTTGATTACCATTAAATCACATCAATCAACTGAGTTTTTTTTGCAAGTCATGACCTGACACCCAAGAGACCTTGGGATAATTTTCTGCAACTTTCTTCTAGGAAGTTGTCTTTCAAGATAGGTAGTGCATTTGTGTGTTGCATGTGTTGATAAGTGAAAAAAAAACCATCAAAAATTTTGTTCACTATTGGTGGGGTGGGAGGAACAACCATCAAATTTGTTAGATACTAAGGAGCCTTAGTTGAGATATTACTAAGGGATAATTCAAAATATTCACGCAATTTAACAGGTTGAATGGGTTGAGGCCAAAATTAATCTAGTGAAAAATTCAATGAGAGGCCAAAAGTTTAAATCCACTATGGTAGATAGTGTTTATTTGTTCTTCAATTATAAATTTAAGAAATTTTTGAATAAAAAATGGGAAAGTATTTATGGAGCTTAGCCATGGATGACCTAACTTCACACAAAAAATGGTTCCATGTTTAAATTATAGTAAATTAAACATCCAATTATTTAGGTCCAACCTTTATTGGGAGATGTATCAAACCAATCATAGGGTGAATAGAACTGTCATGAGCCTTTATCCATGCTTCTGAATATTCATATAAGAAATCTTTGGTGATCACATTCACTACACACATGGGATCAATGAGTATTCCTTGTGTGGGCTTATCATTAATTCTATTGGTGGTATAAAGAGGATTATTGGGTATAATTATAGAAGCATCAATATGTGTGAAATCAATGTCAAGAAAAAGATTGGTTTGTCCCTTATGAGATTGAACTTCAATCATGTTTACAACAGTGGATAGATCATTAGCATCTTCTTCATTATCGTTGTATTGAACAATATTTTTTGAATGACTTGGTAATGGCTTTATAAATATTTGCAAGTTTTGATTAGGTGGTAGACAAATTTATTTTATTGTCATTAACACTAGCCAACTAGATTTGAATAGATTTGATGAGGTCTTTCACTTAATTCTTAAGATACATACATATTTTTTTATTGTGTCTAGGTGTATGATGATATTGACAACTTTGTGTTAAACTTTGGTGGTAACAGTTTAGTTGTGTCAATAAGCATAATTGGAGGAATGTGAATCATATTCTTATTTAACAATGGAAACATGATTGCATGTAGAGAATTAGGAAATTGTGAAAATTGCCTATCTCTTAGCCTAAATTGGTGTGGTGTTGGGTTTGCAGTGGCAACTTGTGGTTCAATTTTTTTTTGAGCAAAAGGCAAGATGCCTATAATTATATTAATATAATATGATAGATAATTACACAATGCATATCAACTATAGAGCTAAAAGAGATGTGAAAAAAATAACCTAGTTTTCCAAAAAACATACAACGTTGTTGTAACCCATATACAAAATTACTACTTCCCATACCCTTACATTTCAAACCCTACCACCATGTCTTAACATGACCAAATATACTAATATATACGTTGTATAGTCAAAAAATAGAATTTACAAAACAATAGACTAACCACCCCTTTATGCCACATTAACCGAATTTTCTCCTTGACCCTCACAAGCTATCATCTGCACTTGACTTGCAACATGTGCTTGAGAATGGAGTGTAATGTTGATTTCTAGAATCTGAAGATTGACCCTATTTTCTTGACAAATTGGAGGAAGAATGTTCACTTGCAGACCTTGGATACAGTTGTGTGACAAGAGAAATGAAAGAGCATGAAACTTCCTTTTAAAACTATCAATTTCTTCCCAAGAAAATTCAAAATGATACATGTTCAAAGATATGTACAAATAGCTTGATGAACCTTTGAGTAGGGAAAGTTTCATTACTTCATAGGTTTCCACGTACCTTTGCTTATAGAGAAGGTAATGTCTCAGGAATAAGCCCCCCACAAACCCTTCTCCCTAAGTAAATTCATAAGCCTGAACGCTTTACAATAAGGTAACATCTTGCAAATAAACTGCATTAACAACTTTACTTGCCACATTCTGGAGGGACTTGAAATTTTTCAGCAAATCCATTACAGTGGAGAGAAAATTTGAGAGAACATTCGTAGGGAAAATTATGCATTAAGACCCAGTATGCAAAACCTCCTCATCTATCATTGATTTGACACAATTGAGATCTGACGAGCAGTTTACCTTAAATGGTTGTTGTAGGTGTTCTTTTTCAAAGCACTCAGAGAAAGGAAATTCTCATGGGTGGACTGCAATAGGCACTCTATAATAGCAAGGACAAAACTCCATGCTGGTAGTGACAATGTTATTAGTAGTTTGAGGACTATTTATCTTGAAGAAATTTTTGTTTTAATTTTTAAATGATTGATATTTTTTTGATGCATGGCATCGGATTGACCAATAGGAGTCGATGAAGGTGTACCTTCATATTGACTAACCGATATCTAATAATCATGAAGGGTCATACACAAATGTGTAAAGGATGGATATTTCATCAATAATATCTTATCTTGAATATTAGGTTATAAGTTCTCTATGAACACCCTTTGAATGTCAACATCTGGAACACTATAGGAAATTTGCAAATAAAATGATTGGTATCGTCCTATAAATTATATTATTTTCTCTTTAGGTCCTTGTTTATAGTGAACTAAATTCATTAACCTAACTTGAGGTCCAATGTTTTCTTGGAAGTGTTGGAGGAACTCGCTAACGAGCTATGTAAAGGAGGTAATTGCATTGTTTGGTAATGAACAAAACCAATCCAAGGCCATATCTTTCAATGATCTAGGAAAGATTTTTTCTAGGAGTGTGTCTTCAAAAATGAAGTTACTACACAAGGTGCTAAAAGCTAACACATGGTTATTAGGACCTCTTTGACCATTGTATTTTTCAAAGTGAGACATTTCAATTTTTTATGGTATAGGTGTATTTAAGATAGAAAATAAAAATGGGTTATGTGTGAGGTATTTTGGAGGTTTACCAATGGTTTGATTTTGGTTTAATTTTGAAATTTGTTATTGTAACAATTTCATGTTTTACAAAATTTTATTTATCATAGGATTGTTAGGTGACATGTTTTGACATGTTCGATGAAGGGACAAAACTATACGGATTTATACTAAAAATCCCTAAGTTTGAGTTTAAACTATTGCTATATTGGATTTTTGATGTTATGACTAGAGGGGTAAACGTAGGAATAGAAGGCATTGTTTTAGGGAATGAAACTTATTTTCCTAATTAGTTTTGAGTGTTAATCGTGAAGCTTGAACACAACTAGCTATAGTATGAATATTAGTATCCACTATATGAGCTAGGATATGCAAATTTTCTATCCCTCATGAATAATTTACTAACTTCCTAAGGTTGTCCAAAAGAGGAATTATTTCTCTAGCCAAAGGTTCAGTACTTAATAATTGTTGGAGTCCTTCTTGGTCCTTATCTAATTGTTTCAATTTATCATTAGGGACATGGGAAACAACATCCATCAAATACAAATAAATGCTAGGTTGTAATGAAGATAGGATAAATGTAGGATTAGGAAGATAATCAAAGATGAATTGAGTAGACATAATACCTTGAGTGAAAGAGTTATAAGACTCGAGCTCATCATGTTGGAATTGGTTATCATTGATGTCAACACTTAGGAAGATTGTTGCACATATTTTTATGAGATTGTTGCACATGTATTTGGAATTTTTTGTCATTGATGTCAACACTCATTTTGTTACACCCCATCTCTTAGTTATCAAGTTACTTTTACCTTCATGAGTAAAAATGGTGATAAATGTAAATCATGACTTTGATATGTTTAATAAGTGAATGAAATATTGAAATATGCATTAAATATGTTATTTCTTTTGAAGGAATGATTATATTTTGAATATACACAATTATGGAAAATGTGGTGAATGAATGTACAATGCAATATGATTACTTAAATTCTTTTGACGATGCAAATAATTTATTTAATATAAATAAATTACATGAGAACAGCTAACTACCTTTGTGAAGCACTAAGTTGGATGCAGGAAGGATTCAAGTCCTCGGGTACAAGAGGGGGAGAATCACTCAGGAGAGGAGCTTGGTCTGGTATCCCTGATGAACCTAATTGAGCATACACACACTCACTTCCTAGTTGGTCTAGATGATTAAGATAGTTTAGAAAATGGTAAGTAACCTTCTGTTAGGGTTTGTGAATGATTTTTATTGGGTTATGGTCTTGTTATATGAATGTTTTTATTGAGTTATCATGATTGAATCTTTGAGTATTTGTTATGTTTTGAATAGTTATCTTTACATCGATATGCATGAGTCATTATATATTAATACATACTTACGTACTTTCATACGTGGGAAATCTATATATATATATATATATGAATATATATTATATATACTTTAAGAATATGCCTATCAATGAAGATATTTGTGTGTTTATGTTTATTAAGGAATAGTAAGTATGATATGTATATATTTATTAATATATATATGTATGTATCAGTAATGTATACATATGTGTAAATGTATATAATAATATACGTATATATATATATATATATATATATATATATATATATATGTATATTTATATTTGTTAATATTAATAATGAAAGGAAATTAATAGTTTAATATTATATATATGTTAATATATATTATAGTGAATAGGCATTATAACATATATATAATGTTATATGCATTTGAGATAATGTAAGTGTATATATAGTTGATGTGCATGGAGATAGCCTTGCACACCTATGGCATACCTTGTAGATGTTGCACATGAATAAAATGTTTAAAATAAGAATCTTAAAAGTTGCACATATATTAGTGAATGCAAATAGAGTAAGCATAGTTCCTTAAGTATCAATTGGATTGGATAAAGCTAGCAGGAAATAAATATGTGGTTGTGCATAAGATAAACTAGCGCTTGCATAAGTGAGTGCATAAGATAAGCCAGTGCTACCCCATATGTAAATGCATTGCCAAGCTTATAATCTACCAATGAAACAAACTTGGACTAAGTCAAATACTTGTGCATGATAAAAGGCATGAAGTTTATACATTGGCAAAGAGAATGAATGCAAGTTTGAATGGGTAGAATAAGTCATTGACTACGCTACTCTTGGGGGTGCTAAAACATGAAAATATGGTGCTAAACCTATAGTATGTGGAAGCAAATAAGAATTCTTAAACCTTGGATATGCATAAACCCAGTCAATGTAAAGTTGGAAGCAATGTAAGAGGGTAGTTGACTTGCAAACCAGGTAGGAAACCTGTTGAAAGGCATTTTTTTCCCTTGACTTAGTAAAAGATTCATGTTGTCTCTAATAAAGGGGTTGACTTAGTCATTGGAAGAATGTGAACTGTCATGTGTTGCAATATAAGAGTTCTATCAGTTGAGTCATTAAATGTGAGTAGAAAGGTGGTAGAATTACTAGCTTGTTTGTAGCCTTTGGAAGCTCAAATTTTAGTATATATAGAGGTGCTTTCTCTACCATCTGTTACACTTCTGATTCTAATTTATCTATTTCTATTTTGTTGTATTTTATGTGCAAGTGAATTAGAGAGCTTGAGAGTTAGTGTGCTACTTTTTTAGTTTTCAATTGCATTGTTGAGAGAATTTGTAAAAGGCTAGTGTTTGGAGATTAGTTGAACTTTGGAGAAGTAGCATTCATGGTGGTGAAGGCTCAGATTGGAAAGCAACATTATCAAGTTGGAACTTAATATCCAAGCATGTCAATTTCTATTCCTACATTATCTATGCTTGAAAGGTTATTTGATTGTAAATGCCTTTGTTTGGAAAAGATTACTTTTTGGATTGCATGATATACTAGTTCTTATGAACTCAATTATTTCCTAAGTTTTGGAATAATCTTTGAATGCATGGTATGTGTGTTCTGATGAACTTAGTTATTTCCTAATAAGGAATATTCTTGTGAGATTCTTGTTTGATACTCGAACTAGTGAAACTCTATCATTTAGAAATACTTTTATATTATGTTGAATTATGTGTGGCTTAAATGATATTAGAACTATACTTAGTTCGTTAAGACAATATGGATATTGCATGAAAAGTGAATGATGGAATATATTGCTATCTTGATATGTTAGCTTATGATGCTAGGTAAACCTTCTGGATAAAGAGGTTAGTAATGCAATGGGAATGATGGCATGATATTCATGTCATCATTGATAGGTTGTGTCATTATGCAAACCATGTTGTTAGCCTATACTTGATTGTTTACTCATATCTCCTTGAAGTAGGAAGATAGTCTTTTCCCTAGGGATAGGGAGTATAATTGATTATAAAATCAATATTCAACAGTAGGGTTGAGAAATGTATTTTCTAATTATGCAATAATCATATACCTGATTAGGAGTCTATTTCTATTTACGAAATTCTAGAAGAGGACTCATGTTCTGAAAACCCAAAGCCGTGTAGAGAAGAGGACTTGTAGGTGCAAAGGCATGAACTCCTCTTAGGCTAATTCCCTCTAATTTATATACAAATGTATTGAACATGTGAATATTTTAGGTATATTGAAAGAAATGCTTTATGATTTTTTTATGATCACTTGATCGTTACATCACTTTTTATTGAAACCCTAGGGTGGGAATAACCTATTTGGTTGGGATTTTTACTTGATTATTGAATGAAGCAAATAGGTTGGGACTAACCTATATGATTTTATTGATCATTTGATTGTTGATTATATCTCTTGAATGGATTCATTTATTGATGAGATTTTACCCTTGAATTGAGTCATTTATTGATGAGATTTTAATCTTGAATGTAGTCATTTATTGATGAGAATATACTTTTTAATGAGGTCATTTATTAATGAGTTCATACTTCTAAAAAGAAGGCACTTAATATTGTGATCATACTTTGGACTAGATTCATTTAATGTTATGATGTTATGAATACCCTGTTGGAAACAAGCAACACTGAGAGGGGGGTGAATCAGTGTTGTGCAAAAATTAACTTTATTATTCTGATCATTAACCCACTTGAAACATTCAACCAAGAGAAATATACAAAAATAGAAAGCAATTAATCACAACACCATAACACAAGAATTTTTACATGGAAACCCTGTTAGGGGAAAAACCATGGTGGATGGCCAATCCACAATATAATCTGAGTATACTCAAAAAGAAGTTTACAAGATGGGAATGCACTTGCATTCAGGCACACTACCTAGAGCTCACTGCTCAAAATAGGAAGGCACACTTCCTTACAAAGATTTGGATTAGATCCAAGAGAATGAACTGAAAGAATAGCATCTACAAATGCTTGATTACAGTTCTAGTTAGGCTTAGTTGTCAATCTTCTATCCTTCTGACTGATACTACACTTCTACTCTGCTTTGCTCTAACTCACACCATACAATCTTTATGTGCAAGTGAAACTATGCATAAAATTTCTCTAACACTCTTTGGATATTTGCAATACACATCGACACACCACTTACACACACCAAAATGATATAATAGATCACACACACACACACAATATATATATATGTGTGTGTGTGTGTGACTAACAATTTAATCACAACAAGTCAGCTTTAATAAAACTTAAAAATATTAGCAACTATCAGCTCAAATCTTAAGAATTATCCAATGTACATCCACAATGGTCATCCACAACTTGGCTTGGACCCAAAACATAATGATAAACACAAAAGTATTCAAATAAGCATTCCTTGAATATCTGCAACACATAATATCAACTAATTTGGCCCCAAAATACTGATAAATAAAAAAGTATCAACCGGATCCCAAAACTTACACATGACTTGGTACGAGGCACTAAGATTTCTAGATAACACAAGAAATACACATGCACCTTTCGTGAGATCCATAACTCAAAATAACAACTAAAAATTTGCACATGAATCATTGAACACCAAACTGTTGAATGTTTTGTTCTTCTTGACTGTCCTCAATCTGATTGCTAGTATAAGAAAATGATGTCATGCTGATCCAATTACCTACTAGGGTTGCCATCAATGAAAATACCAAAACATAATTTCAATGTCTCTTGCCAACATACCCAAGGTGGTTAATTAAGTTATTCCTTGGATTATGATAATCCATAGGAAAGGGGATAACATATCTAGACACTAGTATCTGTGCATGTATAATTAGTGTGGTTATACCTGGAGTTAGAGGAATCCATGGGAAAGGGTGTAACCTAGATAACTAGTTTGTTATGGACTTGGATATTCCTAGGGTTAGGGTAATCCATGGTTAAGGGAATTACCTTGTTGAACATTTTGTTATGTTATCACCTTAGATTGAATGTGTGTTATGTTTAGGGTCAATACCAAATCAAGCTCAAAGGTGGGTGGACAGATGAATCTCACTCGAAGTACTAGGTGTTGAATTCTTTAGCCAAAGTAGTGTAAGTAGCCACTGTTTACACTATCAGTTCATTATGATCCATGATTTCATTCTAGGTAGGGAAACCAAGGTATGGTAGCTCTAGATATGTAGGACACAACATTATGCTCAAGAAGGCAAAGATTATGAGGTTATCAAACCAATCTCTTCTTCAAAGGGTAGGGCCATCTTACCAGTTAGGTAGATGTGTGAGGGACTGCAGTAAGTCTATGGTTGGCAGAAAATCAACCGAGTGATGCTCTTCCTTATACAGTTGGCAGTCGAGATTTGAGTATGTGTGTGTCAGTATTGGGGACAACTAGAATGTATGCACCAGTGACAGGGACATTAAGAATGTATACACCAATGTAGGGGACATCAAGGATGTATGCCTAGGTAGAGACATCTGGACCATTTATATATCTAATTCATTAAGCTCATGGAAGCTATGTATGCATACATGTATCTCTATTCTTATTGAGAAATTGTAAATTGGAAAAATGTTATCATTACATAGGAGTATGTAATAGATACCATTACTTGGAAATTATGTAATGCACTTTATGAAAATCCAATGGGAATTTGAAATAGGGTTAATTTCGAATATGCATCTTTTATTATTGAAATGAAGTGGGAGTTTGGAATGGGTTTATTCCAAATGTACATCTTATTATTGAGTTAGAAAAGAAAAAAATTATTGCTATATTTTGCAAGCATATGTAATTTACATGTGGGTAAAAACATGGTAAATTATTTGGGTTAAACACTGAGTATGTTACACAATTAGGGTTGTCATTGATTTTGTGCTAATGGTGTTGTTTATGTTCATGGATTTTCATGGTTGGATGTAGTCATGCTTTGTTTAAATGAATTTTTTATGGTTGGATGTAGTCATGCCTTGTTTGGATGATTTTTTGATGTTCATGGTTGGATATCATTCCTTTTTTTATGACAATTAGAGTTGTATTGTGTATGGTTTTTTGACAACAAATATGATATCATGATGATATATTAAGATGAGTATTAGAAACATTAAAATGAGGATTAGAAGAAATGTTGATGTTGGAGACATGTTGTTGATGGTATCTAGTATGGTGTATTCTCTCTCCTATTGTTCATGTGGAAGTATGTGTTGTTGCAAGGAATTTTTGGTCTTTGTATGTTGGTGAAAGTTTCTCTTGTGTTTAAGACTATTTGGGATAATTCTTCGCATTAATCTTTCTTTGAATATATGGTCTTGCAATTTGGGATTTAGTGTGTATGATTTGTGGATGTTGTACTCCTATCTTTTCAGGTCACTAATGTTGTCAAGGAGGTTTCTAGTAATTGCAATATATTGGAAATTTTCTTGGTTGTCTAGAATGATCTAGAAAATACTTTGTATTTCTCTGCATTGGTATTTTTGTTCTTGTGGCTTGGTGGATGTGCTCTCAGTGCTTGTGCAGTGTCTCAATTCAGTTTTCATGTGTTGGAATATACTACAAACTAGTTTGTAGTGTTCTATCTAATTATTGTGTTTTATGTGCTTGTAGGATGAAGTGTTTTGTCTCTATTTGGGTTTGCAGTGGTTGTTTATGGCCTGATAGTATGAAGTAAGGGTCTAAAAGTGTTTTTGGATGTTCAAGGAACATATCTTTGTGATCTACACATTAATGGTTGATCTCTTTGGTTCTGTATACTATGTTGTGTTTGTTTCCTAGAAAATTTATGGATATATGGCTGATAGGGTACACCATTATATAAAGTTGTGTTAAGATTCATTTAGGTGTTGACCTATCTTTTTGAGAATTGTGTTGAGTAAATTCAATTGAATGTGTGTTTTTGGGCCGACGGGTATTATATTGCATGTTTCATCTACATGTTTCCTTGTTTCCAACTTGGGTTGATGTGTGCCAACATGTGTGTTGTTTGGGATCACATTAGAAGATGTAATCAGATTTTTTTTAATCCTATTTATCTTCTAGATAAGATTGCATTATGTTTTTTTGGTTGAATTGTTGAGATCATTGTTTGTAGTCTATTTTAGCCGACCTAATTGATGTTTTGAGATCTTGAAGAGGATATAAATGCAAGAAAAAATTAGTTACAAGAGTGTGTGAGAGTGGTTTGGTGTGCAAGTATGGAATGAAGAAGTGAGTTGTAAAAAAGAAAAGAGAAATAAGCTTTAACAACTTAGTCAGCAAAGTGTATTATTGACATATCTTGTAATTTCATATTTTCATTTATCCTGCTATCTGACAGTGAGTCGCTTCAATAGGTCCATGTAATTTTTAACTTTCCCTAGGGTTGTGTGCCTCAGTACTATAAGTCCTTTGTATCTTTCCCTAAGTTTGTACACCTTAGCTTGCAAGTTCTTATGGGATCAGTGTGCTTCCTTAGGGAGTGAACCTTAAAATAAATTGTAATTTTATAAGTTATGATCTTCCTATATTGAGAGATTTCTCTCCATGGTTTTTCCCTTCTTGGATTTTCCATGTAAATCTAGTGTTATCTTGTGCATGTGTTTTCATTGTCTTATCTTTTATTTTTGCTAATTTATTTAAGTACTGTTGATTTATTTATAAGTTGTTGATCTTGTTAAAAGTTTGAATTTGAATATTACTAAAGGGTTTAAGATTTGAAATAGTTTAATTTTTTGAAGATATTGATTCACCCCTCCCTCTTAGTATTTGGGTGTGTTCAACAATTTGTATCAATTCTAATTTCCTATGGAGAAGCTTAACCACTTGAGGAAAGGTTTGGGATGGTGCATGATGGATCTTACAAGGATCGTCCTAGATTTGATGGGAAAAATTCCTCCTTTTGGAAAGTAAGAATGGAAGGCCATCTAAACTCTCTAGGTTTTGGTGTTTGGAAATATGTTAAGGATGGTTGCATTGTACCTTCTAATCCTCTAACAGATCTAGTTGAGATTAGGTTGTATGAGATCAATGCCAAGGAAAAGAATTATATCATGTGTGGGTTAGCTAATTTAGAACTTTTGAAGGTGATGAGTTATAATTCTTCTAAGGATGTATGGGAAAATTTGATCAACATCTATGAACAAGATGATGAAGTGAAGCAAGCTAAGATACAAATCCTCAAGAGCATATTTAAAACCCTGAGGATGATAGAGGATGAAGAAATTGCTAGTTATATGCTCTGGGTGGATGAATTAGTTATTGGCATCAAAGGTCCTGGTGGAGAAGTGAAAGAATATGATATTATTAAGAAATTTTTGAGATCTCTCCCTAAATATTATAGTCATAAGGTATCTACTATTGAAGAGTCTAAGGACCTAGATAAGTATTCAGTAGATAAAATATTTGGTGCTCTCACTACCTTTGAAATGAGAGAATTTGACAAATATGTTCCAAAGAAGGAAGCAACATTCAAAGTCAATAAAAAGATAGAAGATGATCCAACAAATAAAAATGATGACTTTGATGAGGTAGAAGAAAACTTTGTGAGAAGATTGAAGAAAGGCACCGAAAAATACAAAGTTAAGTTACCTTTCAAGTGTTTCAATTGTGGGAGGATTGGTCATTTTGCATCTAAATTTACTTATAAAGAATTATAAGATGGTAAAAAAATAGAGAAGTACAAAAGGAGTCTCTATTCCAAGGAAAGTATTTTTTCTTCAGAATATGAGGACAATGATCAAATGATGAAACCCTATTCATTGCTATGAAAAAAAGGATGATATTGGAGAATGTAAGAAGTCTAGTACCTTGCAAGTTGATAAAGGTAATGAAAGATCAATGGATGTGTGGACTTCTTTTCATGCAAAGGAAGAAGAAAATATGGGTGATTGACAGTGGTTTCTATAATCACATAACTGGTGACAAGTGAAGGTTCATCAACCTTAAGAAGTGTAATGGTTGAGCTGTTAAACTTGGTGGTGATGAGTTAGCACAAATTTGTGGAAAGGGTGCTATAATAATTGATGGAAAGAACAAGACTAAGGATGTTATCTATGTCAAGGGATTGAAGCATAATATTCTTAGTGTTAGTTAGATGTGCAAAAAAGGATATTACCTTACATTTCATGCCAAAGGATGTGAGAATAGGAAGGCGGGATCTGGAAGACTACTTGAAGAAGGTACAAGGAAAAATGGAAATTTTTATCATCTAAGGAAGCAAATGGAAGAGTATGCTTCTTGGCTCAATCCGG
This sequence comes from Sequoia sempervirens, assembly GCA_007258455.2. Lineage (NCBI taxonomy): Eukaryota > Viridiplantae > Streptophyta > Pinopsida > Cupressales > Cupressaceae > Sequoia > Sequoia sempervirens. The sequence goes on from VDFB02281492.1 coordinate 92,568,192, forward strand.
TGAGTTTTTGTTGTGGCACAAGAGAATGGGATACATAAATTTTAAAAATATGGTAAAGATCAACTCTACTCATGCAGTGATAGATATGCTAAGCATGAAAATACTTTATGCAAGGAGTGTCAAATTGGAAAGCAACATGGAAAATTTTCAAGAGCAAGGAGTGATTTGCTACAATTCCATTAGAGTTTATTCACACTGACCTATGCAGACCTACAAGAACAAGGATTCAACAAGGTGAAAGGTATTTCATGTTTCTTATTGATGATTATTCTAGAATGATGGGTTACATTTTTAAGAGAAAAAATGGAATCTTTAGGTAAGTTTAAAATTTTCAAAGTAAAAGTTGAGAATGAAATAGATGCTAAGATCAAATGCTTAAGGAAAAATAGAGGAGGTGAATTTACTTCAAATGAATTTGAAAAAATTTGTGAAGATCATGGTATTAGGAGACATCTATTTGCTCCTATGACCCCTCAGCAAAATGGGGTAGTGGAAAAGAAGAATAGGACTATCCAAGAGATGGCTAGGGATATGTCGAAATATGTTGATCTAATTGATATATATTAGAAGGAAATAGTTCATACTACTATCTACTTTCTTAATAGAGTATAGTTGAGGGTCAATATCACTAAGACCCCTTATGAGCTATGGCACATGGAAGGCCTCCTACTGTTAGATTAGAATCTTTGGCGGAAAATGTTACATCAGGAGAGATGAAGAAGACCTTGGAAAGTTTGATTCAAGGTGTGAGGAAGGGATCTTTCTTGGTTACTCAACTAGAAGCAAGGCCTATAGATGCTACAACAAGAGATTGGGAAATATAATTGAAATAAAAAATGCTAAGCTAGATGAAGACTTGTTAGATCTCACAAGAACCAAAGGTTTGTGGATCTAATATACCTCCCTGCATTAAAGAAGAAGAAGAAAAGAAGAGAAAGAAGAGAAGAAACAAGAATCAAAAAAGGTTCCTAAGGCTCCAGAAAAGTATGTTCAGAAGAATCATTCTACAGATCAGATCATTGGTGATAATAATGAGGGTGTGATGACCAAGAGAAGGTTTGCAAAAGAAAGTGAGTAAGTAAATTTATGTTTATTGTCAAAGGTAGAGCCTAAGAATTTTTTTGATGCTAGAAAAGATGATGGTTGGATAAAGGCAATGGAAGAGGAATTGAATCAGATAGAAAATAATTAGACATGGGATTTGGTTCATAGATCAGCCAATAAGAATGTGATAGGAACAAAGTGGGTGTTCTGGAACAAGTTGAATGAAGATGGTGAAGTTGTGAGAAACAAATTTAGATTGGTATGTAATGGTTATTCATAAGTTGAAAGTATTGATTTTGAGGAGACTTTTTCTTTGGTAGCCAAAATGGAGATAATAAGGATGTTTCTTTCCTTTGCTACTCACAATAATTTTAAAACCCATCAGATGGATGTTAATGTAGCCTTCCTGAATGGTAATTTAGAGGAAGAGGTATATATTGAGAAATTAGATGGTTTCCAATTATCAGAAGATGCGAACATGGTATGCAAACTCAAGAAAGCTTTGTATGGACTCAAGCAAGATCCTAGAGCTTGGTATTCTCAACTAGATAAGTATTTAATCACTAAGGATTCAAGAAAGATACTAAAAATAGTAATATTTACATTAAGGTTGAGGAAGGAAAGATTTTGATAATTTTTGTATATGTTAACATCATCTTTGGTGGAGATGATAATATGTGAAAGAGGTTTGCAGAAGATTTGCAAAAAGAGTTTGAGATGTCTATGAATGGTGAGTTTTCTTTCTTCCTTGGGCTTCACATTGTTCAACTAGATGATGATACATTTATTTCTTAGGCTAAGTATGTTATAGAGATGTTGAAGAAGTTTGGCATGGAGGATTCCAAACCTGTCAATACCCCTATGGTTACTAGTTGTCACTTGAGCAAGACTGATGAGTCTCCTGGATCAGACTCTTTATAGGTCTATGATTGGAGGTTTAATGTACTTGACTACTTCTAGCCCTGATATTATGCATGTAGTATGTTTGGTTGCTAGATATCAAGCTAATCCTAAGCAAACTCATGAGAAGGAATTAAAAAGAATATTCAAATATTTGAAGGGAACTCTAGATTATGGTTTGTGGTATAAGAAGGATGATAAATTTTCTTTGAGTGCCTATACTGATGTTGATTAAGCAAGATTTGTGGATGACAAAAAAATACACTTCCAAAAAAGCACTTGCATAAGTCCATTTTTCTTAAGAGATAGATCGGCCTCTTGGTTCAATAAGAAGCAGGACTTGGAGGACTTGGTGTCCTTATTCATAGCAAAAGTTGAATATATAGCTACAACATCTTGCTGCACCTAGGTGCTTCAAATGAAGCAAACTTTGAAGGACAAAAAGGTGGTGTGTGATGTACCCATTCCTATATTGTGTGATAATACTAGTGTAATTAACATTTCCAAGAATATAGTGATGTATTCAAGTTCCAAACACATTTATATCTGATATCACTTTCTAAGGGAGAAGGTTGTAAAGAAAGAATTCATATTGGAGTATGTGCCTACTAAGGATCAGATTGCAAACATCGTCACTAAGGTGCTTTCAAAGGATACTTTTGAGTATCTCTGATAGAAGTTAGGGGTTACTGACCCTCCTTTTTCTAACTAGATGCATAGATGGTGCATCTATCTAGGGGTAGAAATTCACGTCATATCCTTTTCTCCTATATTGATTTGTGGTACCTCTCATGGGGGAGTAGGTAGTTGGTTGGTTGCTACTAATAGGGGGAGTGTGTATAGTTGTTTGAAGAAGTGTTGTTGATCAAGGGGGGAGAATGTGAAAATGTTTGTTGCCATCAATGCCAAAGGGGGAGATTATTGGCATTGGTTGCCATTGATGTCCACACTTGGGAAGATTGTTGCACATATATTTATGAGATTTTTGCACATGTGTTTGCCATTGGTTTTCATTGATGTTGTGCTAACAGTGGAGTTGTTGATGTTCATGGATGTTCATGGTTGGATGTAGTCACACCTTTTTTCAATGAATTGTTGATGGTTGGATTTAATCATGCCTTTTTTGGACAAGTTGATGATGTTCATGGTTGGTTGTCATGCCTTGTTTGATGATAATTATAGTTGTATTGTGTATGTTTGTTGACAACAAAGATGATATCATGATGACATATTAAGATGAGGATTAGAAGCAATTTTGATGCTAGAGAGATGTTGTTTATGGTCTCTAGTATTTTTTATGCTCTCCCCTATTGTTCCTATGGAAGTATGTGTTGTTGCAAGGAAATTTTGGTCTCCACATGTTGGTGAAAGATTTTTCTATGTTGAATACTATTTTTGAGAATTCTCTACATTCCTCCACCTTTGAAAATATGGTCTTGTGGTTTGGGACTTAGTGTGTATGCTCTTTTTATGTTTCACTTCTATCTTTTATGGTCACCAATGTTTTCAAGGAGGTTGCTAGTAATTGCAGTGTATTGGAATTTTTTTTGGTTGTCTGGACTAGTCTAGAAAATGCTTCATATTGGTGTTTATGTTCCCGTAGCTTGGTGGATGTGCTCTTAGTGCTTGTGTAGTTCCTTAGTTCAATTTTCATGTGTTGGAATGTACCACAAATTGGTTTGTAATGTTCTATCTCATGGTTTTGTATTTTTTGTTTCTGGGATGAATTGTTCTATCTCTATTTAGATTTGTGGTGGATGGGGTTTGAAAGTGTTGTTGGATTTTCAAGGAACATCCATTTGCAATCCACACATTAGTGGTTGATCTCTTTGGTTTCACATACTATGTTGTGTTGGTTTTCTATGAAATTTGTGGATATTTGGCCAATAGTGCTTGTTATCTTTCTTTCATTTTGTGCTTGGGGGTTTGCGCCAACATATGAAGTTGCGTTAATATGTATTTGGGTCTTGACCTATCTTTTTGAGAACCACATTGAGTAAATTCAGTTGTTAGTTTGTTTTTGGGTTGACCGGTATTGTGCTACATGTTTCCTTGTTGTTGACTTGGGTTGATGTGCGCCAATGTGTGTGTTGTTTGGGATCACGTTGGAAGATGTGAAATATTTTTTGGTCCTCTCTATCTTTTGGATAGGACCACATTATGTTTTGTGGCTAACTTGTTGAGATCATTTTTTGTATTCTATTTTGACTGACCTAATTGAAGTTTTTAGATCTTGTAGAGGATATAAGTGCAAGAACAATTCAATTGCAAGATTTTTTGAGAGTGGCTTTGTGTGTGAGTATGGAATGAAGCAATGAGTTGTGGTAAAGAAAAGAGAAATGAGCTTTAACACCTCAGTCAGTAGAGTGTATTGTTGACATATGTTGTAATTTCATATTTTCATGTATCCTACTATCTAATAGTGAGTTGCTTTAGCAGGTCCTTATAATTTGTATCTTACCCTGGGGTTGTGTTTCTTAGTACTACAAGCCCTTTGTATCTTTCCCTAAGGTTTTTCACCTTAGATTCCAAGTCCTTTTAGGAGTAGTGTGCTTCCTTAGGCAATGATCCTTAAAACAAATTATAATTGTATAAGTAGTGAGCTCCCTATATTGAGAGATTTCACTCTATGGTTTTTTGCTTCTTAGGTTCTCCATGTAAATATGGTGTCATCTTGTTCATGTTTGTTCATTTCCTTATCCTTCATTACTACTTATTTTTTAAATACTATTGATTTGTTTATAAGTTGATCTTGTTAAAAGTTTGAATTTGAATATTGGTAAAGGTTTTAAGTTTTTGAAGATATTGATTCACCCCCCCTTCTTAGTATCTGGGTGTGTTCAACACAATAATATTTGTGATTGTAGCATAGGAACACCAAGTCGTGAAGCTCATAAATTTGTTATGATATTCAAAACACTTTAGTTCTCATACAATAAAGGGAAAACATGTCATAGTAACAAAAATGGAAATAATTTTAAAACATAGAACCCAAAATTGCACAAGGGTGTTGGTTTTGTTGGCTCTTTTAAATACCAACAAGATCCTTAAGGGAACCTATGGATTTTCCAATTTCAATATTCAGCAACCTTAAAGAGGGTTGGCCAACAAATGAGAGATAGCAACTTAGCTTTCCTCTTGCACTTCGGGCTCTGCAAAACCTAGGAGGGTGATCCTATAATACACTTACAACATTCCTCTAAAATATCTCCATGTACATTGCACATTAAGAAGATGCATTCTCATATCAATGACTCTACAAGTGACAAGTTGCAAGGAATTGGTAGATCCTTTACACCATTATAACTTGGAGCAAAGAATGGACAATTGAAATGAAAACCATAATAACCATCGCCACAGTGAAGATAAATTTAACTAAATGAATGGTTCTCTAATATGATCTAGCTAACCCGATATATTTGAATTTACTCAATGTATAGAATCAGTGCATTATCCTAGGGTGACGAGGTCAAATTCACAACACACCGTAATGCAATAACTAAAGCATTCAATACTTATAGACCATTATGAATTTTCATTACAAACTCATAACTTAGACTTTCCATACAAAACATACTTAAAGGTCCTATAAATTAACTCATAAACCTATGATTGCATTAAATAATTTTAATCAACTACTTGAATTGAAGCAAAAATGAAAACACACATCCAACTACATGAATTGGAGACCAATAAGACAATCCTTGATTATTTCATTGTTGATTTATGAACATATACATAGGAGACAATTTGCATGAAACTTCCCATTATTGATTCTCGAATGTTGTAATTGTTGCAAATCATTTAAGCTAACTGTGAATACAAACTCATATACTAAGACTTCGCAAGCAATTCTATATCCATTATATGCTTGTACTCAAAAAAAAATCGCTATAACTATCTAAGATCAACCAAAATTTCAAAGACCCTGTACAATAGCCTTGAATTCCCTTTTATAAGATCAAGGGAGCAAACAAACATCAGGCTATTAGATAATTACATTTCATTTCATCTCATATTTCAAATATAGTTCACTTCATTTCAACCCCTAGGCAGTTATATTTACACTTTGAAGAAATGGGGGGAAAATATAAAAGGACAAAACTTGTAAAATCTTGTGGAGCACGTATACTCATTGTTCAAGAATTCCATGTCACCACCCATTCAGAAAAAGATGTGAAGCATGAGAAAAGAGGAAAATAAAGCAAAAGGAAAGGCTTGGCCGAGTTACCACGTGCATTTTCATATTGGGAGGACATAGATTTCCTTTACATAATTATTTCAAAGGTTGGACATGTACTATACTCAACCATGCTCTATATCCTTCTCACCACCTTTATGGCTTACTCGGCATATTTCTCCAGCTAATATTTATATTCATCTTTAGTGGGACAATTATTATCAAGCAATTTCTACACCTTTGTATTGTCTGCATTGTACCTTGCATCAATTACTACTCTAGATTCTTTCACAAAGGTGTCCATGTCTATTTGGATTCCAATGAAACTATCAATAATTCCATTCAAGATAGTTAGGTCCAATTTCTCATCAACATATCCTATTCATGGACCTATAGCAATTTGATGCTTGAAAAATTCCCTCCATGGTTCATCTTCATTAACGATCTTGGGCATACCATGTTCCTCCATACCCCTAAAGGCCATGATTTTACCTTGTAATTTCCCTCCAATTCATTCATGAGAACTTGTGACCTCACCAATCATCTCAATTCCCCTTATGATATCCAGGAGATTTTCTCGAGCTTCAAGGTCATCCTTTTTGTTTGCTTGTATCTCCCTTAAACTATTAAATCTACTGCTCCACTTATTCCAAGTGTTTTGGAAAACCTCCTGAACATGTTGGAACCTTTCAAAAGCCTCATGTGTACCCTTATATCTTGACCATGTATCTTTTTCTCTAAGGGTTGCCTTTTTCAATCTATGGCCTAAAATCTCATCAGCTATACCCTTTGTGATCTTATTCATATCCCCCTAGAGCTTAATATTTTTAGACTTGACTATTTGGAGTTCATTCTTCAGGGAAATAATTCTTGACTTGACGGTTTCTTTTTCTTGCGGTGAGGTACTAGCTGGAGAGGTAGGTAGGGTCTTCTGGCCTACACTAGCTGTAGTAGCCTTTAACTTATTGTATTCCTCAACCAATTCATTATGCTTTTCCAAAAATTTCATGTACCTAGCCTAAGAGATTTCTGAAGTGTCCACACTCAACATGGTTGTGTGCATTGTTAATCTTGCAACTTGTGGGGTTGTCATCTTTGAAGATCTACCTATTAACAAATCTCCTAAGAGTCAAGTCATTGTTTTACTAAGTCTACATCTTCCTAAATCTGGCATCAACTACCAAATATCCAACGCATGTAGACTGGGACTAAACCATGAACCAAAAGTTATCTCATCAAAAGTTTCCTCTGACACCACAACACTTGGGTCATTTTTGATTGCATCTAGGGAAATTATTGTTGACAAGCTCCATCCAAGAATCACAAGCATCCCATTGTCCTTGACCAATCTCCTAGCTTCCACAGGATTCATTTGTGCAATTTCCTTAATGATTTCTTCTTCAGTATTCTTTCTGACTTCCTCTAGTTGGGAAGGGTCTACTCCCTCCTAAGCCTTCTTTATCCTATCATTTATTTCTTGATCCTTGAGCTCAGCCATATATTCCCTAAATTATCTTGTTGTCACAAAAGAGTCATCTTGTAGAAACTTAGCACAAGCTAGTACCCTTGCATCATTATCTCGGCTTTCATCATATTCCAGAGGTACTAGCCTATCATTTGGGACAAAAGGTTCCATTCCATCCCCAATATTAGGGTTTGAAAATTCAGACTCTATTCCTTGTTCAACAGGCCCTAATTCAGTGGATGGAAGTTGCATATTATCCACAACACCCTATGCTTCATCAACGTTCGCAATAGGAAATTCCATAATAGGAGTATCTCCTACATCCATTGGTTGTTGCTCTTCTAGTGTTGTGGGATCCTTTGGTTGACCACCATTTTTTATTAAATCCTGTTGTAGAGCCTTATGAGCTAGTTGTTGTGCTTGTTCCACCTTTTCCACGAAATTTCCATCCATGAAATCATTGATGACCAATTCCATCCTTTTATATTTGTCATTGATGTGTTTCTAAGGGCTTTCATAGTAAGAATTTTGAGTAGAATCCCTACACTCAACCTCAAAAATATTCATCCATATCTTTTCTCTATCCTAGACAACATCAAGTGTTGGAAGATTCCTTATCACTTCTTCCCTAAAGATAAAAGCATGAGGTCCATATCCTGAGATTCCCCTCTTTAACTTTTCTTTGTTGATATGTCCTTCTGGATCAAACTTTCTAGTAGAGGCTACTTTCATTCTTAGGTTACTAACTACTATACCAAATACCTCATATGCTTCCTTTTCCAATACAACAAAATAATGAAAGGGGAAATTTGATGCAATGATGAAGGCCTTTCTAAACAACCTAAAGTTCTCTGCATCAAAGTGGTCCATTTGCCACATTATCTCAATGAAGGCCAACCTATTAGAAACAAACCTAGGTAACATATGCAGTGCCATAGGAGTCCCATAGCATCTTATGACTGTGCAATCATTATACAAATACCAATCTCCCCAATTGCACTCATAGTCTGAGTCATCACCAAATTCCTTTGGCCTTAACAATTCTTGAATTGTTCTAGAAATCTGTTCAGTAGGGGCAACACCCATTTGTACTAAAGTGGTGTGTTTTATAATGTTACAAAATCCAACATAATTTGAGTTTTGGAAATGTAAATCCCAAATGTGCATCCACATTTGAATAGGAAACTTATTATTCCTTTCATCTATTTGTCTTAGTCTCATGGCCTTGCCAAATACTTCCTATCCTTGATATAATATCATATGCATCAACAATGAATAGTGTTTGAATGTTAATGGTGTTCTCTCCTTTAACCTTACCAAATCATAATGCAACTATTTTGCAACTTTGTGGGAATAGTCAAACCCTGTGTACTTGTTTCTATGATGAATATCCATAATTATAAACAATAGGGATGATGTTATCCTTCCATCACACTTTACTCCAAGCATGTGACATAAAATATAATATGTGTATCTGAAATAGTCTACAAACTCTTCATAGTCCAATGGTTCAACCTTTTTGAGTGCAAGAGAAGTACCCTTTTCTTGTCTATGTCTTGGTATTTCACCCTTTCAGAGTGCCACCCTGTGTTTAGCATATTCCTTCTGTAATTTCTCAAAATTAATCTTTTCACTAGCATCAGGCTTCATTCTGAAAACCTCCACAACTTTGCTTTCCTTTATTTCTAGAATGTTCTTACCCTTAGTGTCTATAATTACCATGTTTATGTCATCATATCTATCTGAAAAATGTAGCATCAAGTCCACCTCAACAAAAACATTGGGGACAACCAATTTTCCTAAATCATAACCCTAGACATTTTTACCAAGATGTCGAGCATCTCTCCTTGTAAAAGCATATAGGAACAATTCCCATCCAGTCTCTGACACGGCAATGTCACCAATTCCCTCTGCAAGTTTCTTGAAACTGATGATGAGTATTCCTTCCCCTGTAGCCTTCCTACCACTTTCCTTGATATCTAGCAGTTGGAATTTATCCATGAAGCAGGTATACTCCTTAGGTTGGCCCTTTTTCTTCTCAGTCACTTCAGACGTTTGAGGGGGGTCATGGGAGACCTACTTTTTCTTCTTGGGTACAAGTTTTGAAGATGATGACTCACCAGGTTGGCTCATTTTAGCTTCTTCAGGGTTTTTACTTAGTTTAGAAGTAAACTAGGTTTGGGATTGTTACCCTATTCTTAACAGCTCAAACTCAAATTCTGATATGATTCTACTCAATTAGGAAACTGTACTAACTCAAGAGAAACCAAAAACCCTAAATAATTCCTGAAATTAACTCAGACCTTTTGGTTCAACACACCAGCTCTTGCAAAGAAACAAAAGAAACCACTGGGAAATTGATGGAAACTTACCCAGGAATGAACTTCTCTACAACTCCTTTAGCTTCAACTCTGGTTACCTTAAATGTTCCTTCAACTCCTCAGATGTTTAACTAAGATGAAAATAAAAATTGTAAACCCTTATCTATGAATTCGGCCTAGTACACACCATTAATGGGGCAAGAAAACTTGTGTGAGTGAACAATTACTCCTCAGGTTGGTCATTCCTATTTTAATTCAAACCATCAATGCACTTAGATGAAAAACTCATCCAATGGCTCACATTGTTTCCTACTCTCCACAAGGCCCTACCAACGATTTGATGTGTACTTGATGAGCTAGTAAACTACCATGCATATCTCCCCACATTTCACAAGTATCGTTGTTTACATGTCTCCTTTCTACAATGGGATCTCATCAACTCATCAAGCAATGGCTAGAAGGCCAGCGATGAGACATCAGCCCTTGATCTTGAGCGTGAAGAAAATATTGATCAAAGACTTGAATTACATCACTCATTGTGTGTCCAAGGTTCATTAAGTAATCCCAACTAGTGACAGACCAAAGCTGCACAATGGGAAGATATTCCTCCCATCCACAGTCACAAGTTTTCTCTAGAAAGTTACAACATAACCAGTGATAGTGCAAGGTCCAACGATGGGTTAGGACCTTAACCATATCGCTCATCGTGAGTTACCTTCTCATAATAACAATGAAACATGTGATGGGTGATGAACTAAGAATTGAAGGATAGACATTACATCACTCACCGTGGGTTAGAAGAAACATTTCACACAGCAACACGCAATGAGTGATAAACAGCGAGCAGCAAGCTTAAACAATGTTGAAGACACGTGTGCAAAATTTGTTCATAAAAGGGACCTTGCTAGGCCCGATGATAACCAAGGCATTGGGGTCGGTTAAACAACAATAATAAAAACCGTGAGAAGGAACTTAAGTGACTAGTAAATTGGTTCAGCTAGTCAATGTGAGAACATAAATAGAAGGATAATCAAGGGTAGCAAGATACATAAAACTCTTAAACCCTAGACCCTAATGTCAAAAGATATAAGCGACCAATAACATGACCATGAAGCCAATGGAACCATGAAAAATGTATGGGTTCCACCAGTGGATCCGACTAGGGATGTATGCCCCGTGTGGGCATAGCAAGATCTTAGATCTCAGGTTGAGCAAACCAAGCATACAAGGATCAAAAATGAAACCAGGAGCTTGTTCGAACAAGACAAGCAGATGCAATAGAAAGGAAACACACCAAACCTATTCACAAAATTTATAGGACTATACATTGTACATGGAAAAAATCCTATTTCAGGAGAAATAGGGTTTCAAGAATTGTCCATGTACTGGCATTTCAAGAACCTCACCTGTTAGGAATTGCAGGAAATATGAGTCTTCACCATGTAGGTCAGAAATTAAGTAGGGAACTAGCCACAAAGGATCAAATTTCTCGTGCTTACCTTTATCCTCCATCCTGGCATTCCACATTAGAACCATACTTCCCAACTCAAACTTTCTTTCAATAGCTCTTTTTTCATACAAGTATTTCACTTGCAATTGCAGCTTCTCATTTATTTTATGGGCTTCTCTCCTTGTTTCATCAAGCTCAATCAACTCATTCATTCTTTGCTACATCTCATCACAAATATCACTGTCATATTCTTGTACAAATTTATACATTTTGATCAAATTGTTGTGCGGTATTCTGGCTTCAACCCCATATACCAGATTGAAAGGGGACTATCCAATGACTTTCTTAACAGTTGTCCTATTAGCCCATAGTGCAAGTTACAACTTAGAGTCCCAAGCCTTCTTGTTCTTCTCGATCACCCACTTGATAATCTTCATGAGGCTCTTATTACTAGACTCAGCTTTCCCATTTCCTTGGGGATATTATCGGGAGGAATATGATATGTTTATGCCATGTTGGTTAAAAAAATCAAGGAATTCCTCAGACCTGAAACACATAGCATTGTCATATACAATTCTTTCAAAGACCCCAAACCTGCTCAAAATATTGTTCATCAGAAAATCAATGAAAACTTTACTAGTTACCTTCCTGGTAGGAATGGCCTCAACCCACTTTATGAAATAATCAGTTGCTACCAGAATCCAAGCATGTCCTCCACTAGATTTCATAGACATCTCTCCAATAAAATCAATGCCCCACTATTGGAAAGGAGTGTGTGTTGACATTGGCCTGAGTGGTAATTTTCTTGAGAACTTTAATTTACCTATGAACCTCTGACAAGCATCACATTTCTTTACAAATATATGAGCATCCTTGAATACAGTGGGCCACCAAAATCCTACCCTCAATATCTTATGAGTGGTATATTTTTCCATGCAATGGCCTCCACAAGCTCTTTTATGCATCTCAATCAGTAGATCTTCTGCTTAGTCCCCATCCACACACCTAAGTAGCAAACCTTCAAGACTCCACCATAGTTCACCATCAATAATGACATATTTAATTGCTTGCACTTTAAGAGTTCTTTTTTCATTATGAGGCATACCTTTTGGGCATTGCATTGTCTACATATATTCAACGATTCTTCTGTAGCACCCACAAGTCTACATGTCACATATTGGTGCAACATTCTCATGCTCAACTTGGTTTATTTGGTTAGCCTCCAAATATTTCTCAGCCATCAATTTAGCTAAACCTTGACCTCGTAGCAGCTTGGTAATCTAAATGTCAATGTTGAATTCCTAAATCCTATTAATCTACCTACACCTATGACCAGTTGTTTCCTGTTGGGTGAAAATGTCCTTAACTACAGCTATTAGGACATATGCTACAACTGTAGCCCAAATCAAGTATGGTGTAAAGTTTTTAACAGCCTTGACTAGAGAATATGCCTACTTTTCTGTAGCATCATACTTTAATTCAGCTAACTATAATGATTTTCTAAAGAAGGAAATTGGTTGCTCGAAAACATCATCATTCTTTTGGAGTAAAACCCCTGCTACCATATCGAATGAAGAAAATTTGAATAGTTGAAAAGGCTTTGCATAATCAGGGGCTTTAAGGATAGGTGCTTCCTTGATAGCCTCTTTGATATCCTGGAAGGCTTTTGTTGGTTTTTTTTCCATGCTACTTTCTCACCTTTCTTTAGCATTTTGGAAATAGGTCTTACAATTTCAGCAAAGTTAGTCACAAATCTCCATAGAAAATTGATTTGTCCAAAGAAGGATTGTATCCCTTTCACATTCTTGGGCTGGGGGATCTTATCAATTGTTGCTACTCGCTCAGGGTCAATTCTAACCCCATCTTTTGATACAATATGGCCCAACAATTTTCCTTCTTTGACTCCAAATTGGCATTCCTTAGGATTTATGGAAATCCCATACTCTAGTGCTCTGATAAATATCTTTTCAAGATGTGAACAGTGATCCTCCTCCTTCTTACTTGGGAAATTAGATCATCTTGGTAAATAGCAAGAAACAAATCTATGAAATCAGCAAAAGCCACATCCATGCTCTTTCAAAAGTGGCACCTACATTAATCAAGCCAAATCGCATCCTTACATATAAATGTGTTCCACATGGTTTTGTAAATTCATTTTAAAATTGTTCTAACTCCTTTACCATGACTTGGTTATACCCTAAAAATTGGTCCATCATGGACAACAATTCACATCTGATTACCTTCTATAGCATTTCCTCCATATTAGGAAAATGGTAGTTATCTTTCAAAGAGCCACATTTAGATTTCTAAAATCTACACACAACCTCAGGTCTCCATTTTTCTTCCTAACTAGAACTAGGTTCGAGACCAAAGATGAGTGTCTAATGGGCTTTATAATCCTTGCATCCCTCAGCTTAGTAAGCTCTTCTTGCATTTTTGGATGTAGAGTTGGGTTGATAGGCCTTTGTTTCTACCTGAAATGCTTTACATTAGGCTTCAGTGGTGTCTCATGTTGGAATAGGTCCTCCCTATAGGCCTTCAAATCATCATACAACTACACGAATACATGCCTATATTTCCTAAACAAAGCAATTAACATACTCCTGACATGAAGTTTCATCTTCGTGCTAATATACACCATTTTAGGAGAATTCTCTGTCCCCAAATTTATCTCCTCTAAATCCTCCTTGTGGGGAGAAGCTTGCTTAATATTGATTTTTCAGGGCCATCAAAATCCCTTTCCAATGCGACCAGCCCCTTGGGAATCTTATTTATCTTTAATTGAATTACCTAATTCTAGAATAGTGTCTCTTTCCCATCCTCCTCCACTACAAAGGAACTAAATTCAATCTCTTGACCTTCGTATTAGTCAATGCAATGCAAGAATTTCAGGATGTCATTGTCATCATTAAATACTTGCCAATTACAAATGTTATCAAGAATTGTTGGCCTGGTCTTCACTTCTATGCATGAGACACCATAAAAGGTGAAGTCATCTAATCTGACAGCAATATTGGCTAATAAGTCTACTCTGACATTTTGTCCTCTTTCTATCCATTCTATACCAAAAGTATCAAAGGCTTCAACAATATCCCAAATTTCATTATGATACTACCTAAGCCTCTTGTCCTTAGTAATAAATTTAGATTTGATCTGAGAAACTACCAACTCAGAATCTCCTATCACCCTTAGCAACTTAATCCCATGTTTAGAAGCTATTTTTAAACCAAGTAAAAGGGCCTCATATTTAGTAACATTATTTGTACAGGAAAACTATAACAAGAAAGAGTACTTAAAGGTTTTACCTTGTGGAGAAATAAGAATGACTCTTGCACCCAAGCCCTCCTTCAAGCATGCTCCATCAAAATACATGGTCCAAAGGTTATTCTCATGTGTTGTTTCTTGGACCTCCTTGTCAATTGGTGTAGGCCTAACCACTTCTTTTGGCATATCTTCCTCAATCCTAAAAGTGTCCAAACCAGTATCTACAAAATTAATCCTCACTGGTTCATCAGGTTCCTCAATGTGTTCGATCATGTGAGGAGATCTTTTCTCTCTAGTAATATTAACATCTTTCTGGTCAATAGAAAAGGTTGCAAATGAAAAATTACATTGAATACTCCCTCCCACGGAGGCACTCCAATTTCTAGACAATAGCATTTCATAAGTTTGTGGGATATCCACTACCGTGACACTCATATATAACTCCTTTTCAGGAAAAGTTTCCAATTTATATGGAACTTTATTGATCACCCCAATAATAAGAACTTCCCTTGAATCCATGGTGTAACATTTCCTATATGTACTTTCAACCTTCAAGCCCATTGCTTCCATAATATTTACTAGCATTACATTATTCGAATCCCCTGAGTCTATCATGCAATTCCTAAGTAGTTTACCATCAATGATCAAGCTCAAGAAAAATGGATTCACATGACTTGGATTAGTAGTAATAGAAGTTCTGAGATATACCTCAATATTTTCATTGATTAATACTTTGGCCTAAACATTCTTCTCTTGGATGGTGCTTTTTTTAGGTTGATGGACTATCATTTTATCTTTCCTACTGGAAACAACACAATTGATAAGAGCAACAATTTTGTTCTTATGCTCACCTATCCTCATCATCTCTAAGAGTGGGGATGTGACTTTAACTTGTGGAAAACCTAAAACATATCTACTGGAGAGTAATTTGGTAATACAGGGAGCACAAGTTTTGTAGTAGTTACCTTCTCATCTTATCCTTGAACTTTCTCAGCACTTTGCTTTACATCTTTGATTTTCTCAACTTCAAGAACAACCTCATTGTCAAATTTTTCTTTAGTCCCTTTCTTGGCCCAAATTCATAATTATTTTCCTTCCTTTGGCTTTGCTTCTTCTTTCTTATTTTTAGCCTTTGTTGCTTTATTTCCCCCATTGTTCTTTAATAAAAAAACTACCTAGACTACCCTGATTTCCACTCATAGTTCTACTCCTTAAATTATAGTTTCTCCTTGCCTTGGCAACCAATGCAATTGTATACCTCTCAATTTCCTCATTTGAGGGTCTCCTCAAAGAGATATTATTTGATTCAAAAGTATAGATCATGCAGTCATTCTCTCCTTCTTCATCTGAGAAAACTTGTTGATGATAAGAGTTCACCTATTTCCTTTGGACATCCACATCACTCATGTTGGGTTCATCATCTGAAGAATAATATTCACAACCAAAATCTGATTTAGTCATGAATAACTTTGTCATTTCATCATTCTCTTGAAAAAAATCAGACCTTGCTTGATTCCCTTGAGATTCTTCTACTGATATTGCCACAACACATTGTTGTGAGGAATGGGGCATCTGACAAACTCCACACCAAGGAAAGTCTTCGAAAAAAATAGTAGAATGCTTTTATAGAGGGTCTGGTGTACCCTGAAAATTATTTTAATTATTATTTACTAGCTTCCCATTATGCCAGTTTGTATGATAGGGGTAGTCCTGCAGTCTCGAGAGCCTTTCATTTCTCTAGAACTGTGGCTTATCATTCTTAGCTACCTTTTGCACTAAACTAAGAATCTGATCTATTTTTTCATCAGGGACTGTGGCTTTATCAGCTTTATCATTTTTTTCTCTTAAATTCTTTGAAGCCTTGGGGTCTTCTCTTCTTCCCAATTTACCATAGGCTCTTCTATTGATTTCAATGTTGACCACCATCTTGTAGACCCCTCTCAAGTTCTGTGGATTCTTATCCCTAAGTAGATAACACATATTACAGTCATAATCATTACAATAAGTCACCAAACATGCATCAGGATTAGGGCATAGATAGGTAGGTACTCTATTCATAAACTTCTAAAATCTTGTGTTGAATTCAGTGATTGACTCATTATGTCCCTTAGTGATATTATTGAAGTCATTCAATCTGAACTTGGGATTAGTTTGATCCCCATATTGCTCTCTGAACATTCTATAGAAAGACTCCTTTAAGTCAATGCTTTCATCAGGTAACCCCTTGTACCAATCCCTTGCATCCTTGGTCAAGGATTACATAAAATATTTCATTGCAACATCATCATCCCACAATTCAAAATCTTCCACAAAACTTTGGAATGCTTTCAAGTGGTCTTCCCCACTGAAGGCATTATTACCAATGAATTTAGGGAGATGCTTCCTCACATTATCTGGGATAGGGTTTGGATAGCTAGGAATATTGTCAAACACAATTGTCTATACCGATCATTTTGAGGTGGCCTCCTGGGATGCATGTCCCTATGAGTATCTCTTTGTTCATCATCCTTCTTGACGTCCAATTGATCTAAATTCTTACTTTTTCCACCTCCATTATTCCCATCATTCTTCTTCTTATCTTCTTCATCATCCTCATAGTAAGAATTACTATCTTTACTACTGCCACCTCCACCACCCTTGTTACCACCATCTCCCCCACTAGGAGTATGTCCCCCATACTTATTCTTGTGAGATCCACTATCATTTTTCCCAGAGCTTGAAGCCTCTAGAGTTGGTATTGACATTTTCAGGAAGGAAATCTTTCTGGCCATTTCTGCATTGGCTGCTTCAATTTCAACCTTCTTTAAATATTCCTACAATTTTTATTTACCAACTAAAATTTCATGAGTTTGGTAGTTGAGGGTGCAGTAGATGGATTAGGATCAATTTAAGGGTTATTAACAAGAGTCTTGGAAACTAAGGTGTGGGTATTTGTGTTGGTACTGGTATTAAATGTATTGAAAGTGTTCTTATAGGAATGGTCCATGGGTTTTTTCCCATGATCTATGAATGATGTTTTCTTAAGAGGATCTGTGGCAGTAATAGTTGTTGCATATCTGCTAGCAGTAAAATTTTCCATCTAAATCCTTGATTTTTAAACTTCAGAGGTAATTTGGGCTACTATTTTAGTAACCTTTTCTTCAGAAGCTTTACGCTTAGTAGCATTCTCTCTCATTTTCTCAACCCTTTCTCTCCTAGCATCCCTTTCAAGCTACTTAGTTCTAACCTTGTCCTCTTTTTCCTTCAAGGCTTGTAATCTTTTATTTTCTTCTTGTTCAGCAAGCCAATATTCCTCTTCTTCCAAGGCTTGCATGTCCTTGTCTATATCTTCCTCATTCTTGAGGAAATCTCCATACTTACTTGGGGTTGGAGTGTGAAAAGTTTGCTCAACTAGATCTTCCTCAGTGAGAGTAAGTGTTTATGGATTAGGGAGCTCTCCCCTTGGATTAAAATTTCCCCCATGAAAAACAAACCCCACCCTAGGTGTTGGTGATTCTAGGAATCCCTTACTCTTACCCCAGAATTCCCATTTATCTTCTTCTCTGTAAATATCAAGGTAATTATCAAATACGTGTTCAATAGGAAAACTTCCTTGACCTCCTTTAGGTACCCCACCATTATTTGAATTCTCATTAGTATCTACACTATCTACTTCATTATTAAAGGTGGGAGAAGCTCCAACAATAGATTCGAGGGACTTACCGGATCCAGTAGCTTTCTTCTTCCATAGAGCTTGTTTATCCTTTGTAGGTTCAAGTTCCACCTACTCAGGATTTTTCTCTGTGTGACTTATGGTTTTCCTCATAGTCTTAGCTATGTTGTCAATTTCTTTCTCCTCAGGTCCCTTTCGATATATAATTGTTATATTGGTATGAGAAACTCTAGAGTCGCCACCTAGAATGTTGGGAAATAAATTTTGACTATACCATGACTTGTTATTTGTGAACTCAGAGAAAATTCTAAACATAACTCGACACAATATAATAGAATTGACCAAAATTTGACGCATGAACTAAATATGACATATGTAACTTTAAGGTGTGAACCAATACTTCTTCCAACAAAGAATAATAGAACACTTGACTTTGATTGTACCATATATGTACTAGAGATGCTAAAATTTAGAAAAGTCCCTAGTAGAGTCGCCAATTTGTTGATTTTTTTAAATACCAACCAGATCCTTAAGGGAACCTATGGATTTTCCAATTCCAATATTCAACAACCTTAAAGAGGGTTGGCCAACAAATGAGAGAAAGCAACTTAGCGTTCCTCCTGCACTTTGGGCTTTACAAAACCTAGGAGGGTGATCCTACAATGCACTTACAATTTTCCTCTAAAAGATCTCGATGTACATTGCACATTAAGCAGATACATTCTCATATCAATGACTCTAAAAGTGACAAGTTGCAAGGAATTGCCAGATCCTTTACACCATTATAACTTGGAGCAGAGAATGGACAATTGAAATGAAAACCATAATAACCATCGCCATAGTGAAGATAAATTTAACTAAATGAATGGTTCTTTGATACGATCCAGCTAACTCGGTATATTTGAATTTACTCAATGTATAGAATCAGTGCATTATCCTAGGGTGATGAGGTCGAATTCACAACACACTATAATGCAATAACTAAAGCATTCAATATTTATAGACCATTATGAATTTGCATTCAAAACTCATAACTCAAACTTTCCATACAAAACATACTTAAAGGTCCTATGAATTAACTCATAAACCCATGATTACATCAAAGCATTTTAATCAACTACTTGAATTGAAGCAACAATGCAAACACACATCCAACTACATGAATTGGAGACCAATAAGACAATCCTTTATTATTTCATTGCTGATTTATGAACATATACATAGGAGACAATTTGCATGAAACTTTCCATTATCGATTCTCAAATGTTGTAATTGTTGCAAAACATTTAAGCTAACTATGAATATAGACTCGTATCCTAAGACTCAGGAAGATATTCTATATCCATTATATGCTTGTACTAAAAAAAAACTTCATTATGACTATCTGAGATCAATCAAAATTTCACAGACCCTACAGAATAGCCTTGTATTCCCTTTTATAAGATCAAGGGAGCAAACAAGAATTGGGCTATTGGCTAATTACATTTCATTTCATCCTATATTTCAAATATATTTCACTTCATTTCAACCCCCAGGCAGTTATAATTACACTTTGAAGAAATGGGGGGAAAATACAAAAGGAAAAAACTTGTAAAAGCTTGTGGGGCTCGTATCCTCATTGTTCAAGAATTTCACATCACCATCCATTCAGCAAAAGGCGTGAAGCATCAAAGAAGAGGAAAATAAAGCAAAAGGAAAGGATTCATTGAGTTACCATGTGCATTTTCATATTGAGAGGACATAGATTTCCTTTACATAATTATTTCAAAGGTCGGACTTGTACTATACTTGACAATGCTCTATATCCTTCTCGCCACCTTTATGGCTTACTCAACATATTTCTCTAGCCAATCTTTATATTCATCATCAGTGGGCCAATTAATATCAAGCAATTTATACACCTTTGTATTGTCAACATTGTAACTTGCATCAATTACTACTCTAGCTTCTTTAACAAAGGTGTCCATGTTTGTTTTTATTCCAATGGCAGTATCAATAATTGCATTCAAGACAGTTAGGTCCAATTTTTCATCAACATATTCTATTCGTGGACCTATAGCGGTTTGATGCTTGAAAAGTTCCCTCCATGGTGCACACTCCATAAGTGTTCCATATTCATTAAGGATCTTGGGCATACCACGTTCCTCCATACCCCTAAAGGCCATGATTTTACCTTGTAACTGCCCTCCAATTCGTTCATGAGAACCTGTGACCTCGTCGATCATCTCAATTCCCCTTATGATATCTAGGAGATTTTATTGAGCTTCAGGGTCATCCTTTGTGTTTGCTTGTATCTCCCTTAAACTATTCAATCTACTGCTCCAGTTATTCCAAGTGTTTTGGAAAACCTCTTGAACATGTTGGAACCTTTCAAAAGCCTCATGTATACCCTTATATCTTGACCATGTATCTTTTTCTCTAAGGGCTTCCTTTGTCAATCTATGGCCTAAAATCTCATCAGCTATACCCTTTGTGATCTTATTCATATCCCCCTAGAGCTTAATATTTTCATACTTGACTATTTGGAGTTCATTCTTCAGGGCAATAATTCTTGACTTGATGGTTTCTTTTTCTTACCGTGAGGTACTAGCTGGAGAAGTAGGTAGGGTCTTCTAACCTACACTAACTACAGTAGCCTTTAACTTATTATATTCCTCAACCAATTCATTATGCTTTTCCAACAATTTATGTACCTGGCCTAAGAGATTTTTGTAGTGTCCACACTCAACATGGTCGTGTGCATTGTTAATCTTGCAGCTTGTGGGGCTATCATCTCTAAAGTTCTACCTATTATTAAATCTCTTGAGAGGTCAGTCATTGTTCTACTGAGTCTACATCTTCCCAAATCTAGCGCCAATTTCCAAATAGCCAATGCATGTAGACTGGGACTAAACCCTAAACCAGAAGTTCTCTCATAAAAAGTTTCCTCTAACACCACAACACTTGGGTCATTTCTGATTGCATCCAAGGAAATTATTGATGACAAGCTCCATCTAGGCATCACAAGCATCCCACTATCCTTGACCAATCTCCTAGCTTCCATAGGATTCATTTGCATAATTTCCTGAATGATTTCTTCTTCAGTATTCTTTCTTTCTCCAATTGGGAAGGGTCCACTCCCTCCTAAGCCTTCTATAACCTGTCATTTATTTCTTGAGCCTTGAGCTAGTCCATGTATTCCCTGAATTCTCTTGTTGTCACAAAAGAGTCATCTAGAAACTTAGCACAAGCTAGTACCCTTGCATCATTATCTCATCTTTCATCATATTCGCAAGGTAATAGCCTATCATTTGGGACAAAAGGTTCCATTACATCCCCAATATCAGGGTGTGAAAATTTAGACTCTGCTCCTTGTTCAACAGTCCTTAATTTAGTGGATGGTAGTTGCACATTCTCCTCAACACCCTATGCTTCATCAACGTTCACAGTAGGCAATTCCATAACAAGAGTATCTCCTACATCCATTGGCTGCTACTCTTCTGGTGTTGTGGGCTCCTTTGGTTGACCGCCAATTTGTATTAAATTCTCTTGTAATGTCTTTTGAGCTAGTTTTTTTGCTTGTTCCACCTTCTCCAAGAAAATGCCATCCATGAAATCACATTCCATCCTTTTATATTTTTCATTGATGTGTTTGTGAGGGCTTTCATAGTAAGAATTCTAAGTAGAAGCCCTATGCTCAATCTCAACAATATTCATCCATATATTTTCTCTATCCTGGAAAACATCAAGTGTTGGAAAATTCCTTATCACTTCTTCCTTGAAGAGAAAAGCATGAGGTCCATATCCCGAGATTCCCCTCTTTATCTTTTCTTTGTTGATATGTCCTTCTGGATCAAACTTTCTAGTAGAGGCTACTTTTATTCTTAGGTTACTAAATATTATACCAAATACCTCATATGCTTCCTTTGCCATATACAACAAAATAATCAAAGTATAAATTTGATGCAATGATGGAGGCCTTTCTGAACAACCTAAAGTTCTCTACATCAGAGCGATCCATTTGCCACATTATCTCAATGAAGGTAAACCTATCAAAAACAAACCTAGGTAACATATGTGGTGCCACAGGAGTCCCATAGCATCAATGACCGTTCAATCATTATACAAATACCAATCTCCCCAAATGCACTCATAGTCTGAGTCATCACCAAATTCCTTTGGCCTTAACAATGCTTGAATTGTTCTAGAAATCTATTCAGTAGGGGCAACACCCATTTGTACCAAAGTGGTTTGTTTTATGATGTTACAAAATCCAACATAATTTGAGTTTGGGATCAATGTAAATCCCAAATGTGCATTCACATTTGAATAGGAAACTTATTATTCCTTTCATCTATTTGTCTTAGTCTCATGGCCTTTCCAAAGACTTCATGTCTTTGATATAATATCATATGCATTAGCAATGAATAGTCTATGAATGTCAATGGCATTTTCCTCTCCTTTAACCTTACCAAATCATAATGCAACTATTTTGCAACTCTGTGGGCATAATCAAACCATGTGTGCTTGTCTCTATGTTTAATATCCAGAATTATAAATAGTAGGGGTGACATTATCCTTCCATCACACTTTACTCCAAGCACGTGACATAACATATAATATGTGTATCTAAAATAGTCTGCAAACTCTTCACACTCCAATGGTTCAACCTCTTTGATTGCAAAAAAAGTACCCTTTTCTCATCTATGTCTTGGTATTTCACCCTTTCGGAGAACCATCCAGTGTTCAGCATATTCCTTCTGCAATTTCTCAAAATTAATATTTTCGCTAGCATCAGGCTTCATTCTGAAAACCTCCACAACTTTGCTTGCTTTTATTTCCATAATTTTCTTACCATCGGTGTTTGTAATTACCCTGTTTATGTCATCATATATGTCCGCAAAATGTAGCATCAAGACCACCTCAACAAAAACATTGGGGACAACCAATTTTCCTAAATCATAACCCCAAAGATTTTTACTAGGATGTCAAGCATCTCTCCTTGTAAAATCATATAGGAACAATTCCCATCCAGTCTCTGACACAACAATGTCACCAATTCTCTCTACAAGGTCCTTGAAATTGGTGGTGAGTATTCCTTCCCCTGTAGTCTTCCTACCACTTTCCTTTACATCTAGCGGTTGGAATTTATCCATGAAGTAGGTATACTCCTTAGGTTGGCCCTTTTTCTTCTTAGTCACTTCAGATGTTTGAGGGGGCTCATGGGAGACCTTCTACTTTTTCTTCTTGGGTACAAGTTTTGAAGATGATGACTCACCAGGTTGGCTCATTTTAGCTTCTTCTGGGTTTTTACTTAGTTTAGAAGTAAACTAGGTTTGGGATTGTTACCCTATTTTTAACAGCTCAAACTCAAATTCTGATATGATTCTACTCAATTAGGAAACTGTACTAACTCAAGAGAAACCAAAAACCCTAAATAATTCCTGAAATTAACTTAGACCTTTTGGTTCAACACACTAGCTCTTGCAAAGCAACAAAAGAAACCAGTGGGAAATTTATGGCAACTTACTCGGGAACAAACTTCTCTACAACTCCTTTAGCTTCAGCTCTAGTTACCTCGAATTCTCCTTCAGTTCCTTAGACATTTGACTTACATGAAAATACAAATTGTAAACCCTTTTCTATGAATTCGACCGAGAACACACCATTAATGGTGCAAGAAAACTTTCTCAAGTGAACAATTAGTCTTCAAGTTGTCCATTCCTGTTTGAATTCAAACCATTGATGCACTCAGATAAAAAACTCATCCAATGACTCACATTGTTTCCTACTCTCCACGGGGCCCTACTGGTGATTTGATGTGTACTCGATGAGCTAGGAAACTACCATGCATATTTCCCCATATTTCACAAGTATCACTCTTCATGTTTCTACACTGTGATCTCATCAAGCGATGGCTAGAAGGCCAGTGATGAGACATCAGCCCTTGATCTTGAACGTGAAGAAAATATTGATTGAAGACTTGAATTCCATCGCTCATCATGTGTCCAAGGTTCATTAAGTAATCCCAACGCGACAAACCAAAGTCACGCGATGGGAAGATATTCTGCCCATCGGTGGTCATGGGTTTTCTCTAGAAAGGCACAACATAACCAGTGATAGTGCAAGGGCCAGCGATGGGTCAAGACCTCAACCACATCGCTCATCACAGGTTACCTTCTCATAATAACAATGAAACATGTTGTGGGAAATGAACTAAGCACCGAAGGATAGACATTACATCGCTCATCGCGGGTTAGAAGAAACATTTCACACAGCAACACACGATGGGCGATAAACAATGAGTGAGAAGCTTAAACAATGTTAAAGACACGTGCACAATGTTAGTGTAATTAATTAATTATTAAACTAGCATAAGTTAACTTAGGTCATGCATCATTTAGTCCTAGGTTAGATTTTAATAAATCATTTAATAAATGGGATAATATTCCCTTCCTTGTTTGTAGGGATAAGATTTCTTCTAGAAGATGAGTTGTCCTTCTAGAACTTATCTCAACATTTAATAATTTCCTAGATAGGGTTCACATGTCACATGTTGTTAGATCATGACACGTGGCAACATCTCATGCATCTTAGGTTTTCTTTCTTTCCTATATAATCAGACAACTTGTTCATTTGTAACATATCAATCAAATCATATTAACAGAATCTCCATTGTGCATGCCTAGTTGCAACACTTTCTGGGTGGTTGATTATCTTTCCTGGCTCAAAGGTCCTTCATTGAAGACTGTAGCTTCAAGGACCCTGTGCATCCATAATCTCAACACACAAAAGTTTTTCATAAAAGGGACCTTGCTAGGCCCAACTGTAACCAAGGTATTGGGGTTGGTTAAACAAAATCATGGGAAGGCACTTAAGTGACTGGTAAACTAGTTTAGCCAGTCAACATGAGAACATAAATAGAAGGATAATCAAGGGTAGAAAAATACATAAAACTATTAAACCCTAGACCCTAATGTCAAAAGATATAAGCGACCAATAACATGACCATGAAGCTGATGGAACCATGAAAATTTTATGGGTTCCACCAGGTTCCTTAGACCAGTGAGGTTAATTTTTGTTAACTTATAATTTTCAAAATGTGCCACAATGTGTGAGGATCCTAATCTACAAATGTTTACATTTGCCAATAGGCATATTTTCATAAATGCACAAAATCTTAATTTTATTATATGTAAAACATACTTATGTGTGAAATATTAGATTTTTAAAATAATGCAATGTATCTAAAGGAAATTTTTAGATTCTAAAATGGAGTAATCAATTGAACCTAGTTTTATAAATCTAGAAATTGAAATTTTGCTATCTTTTGAAATGACAACAATAATATAAATCTTTACTTTTTCAACAACATACATATGCATGTCATAAATCCAAACACTTTCAAAAAAAATTAGACCTTATCATGATGTAATTAATATTTTATAGGGAAATTATTGACTAGATCTATCTTGCACCAACTAAAATCAACACTTTTTAGATTTTGGATTGAAAATTTTATGCTAATATTTACTTTTCCAATTATTGTTACCATAATTTACATGCATAAATCACAAATTTAAAGTTTTGCATGTTGTATTCATATTTCAACATGACCTAATTAAGATTGTAGAAGGTTTTAAAGTCCACAATTATTGGGTTCACCAAAATAATGTAGGAAAAAGGGATCTAGGGTATCAATCACACTTCTTCCAATGTCACAAGGGAAAGGACTAAAATTGATCTCAAACACCCACTTAGCTACTAACCTCAATGGAAGAGCCAAAATGATAGATCAAGGTTTAGATCCTTTTGGGGAAATGAGATGTAATGATAGTGATAAATTGACAGTTAAATGATCTAATTTGATAATGCAAAGATGTACCTACGTTAACTATGAAAATGTAGTGAACTGTTATGATTTTTAAAAAACACAAAGAAAAGAGATAGAAATAGAATTTAGAACAGAAGAGTGCAGATAAAGAGAAACTTGGAATATAAATTTGAGGTTGAAATGGTTGGACAAGGGTGATGGTGTCGTAGACCTTGAAGTGTAGATACTTAGAGTCAATTTTCAAAATCCTCTTGGTCTTTGTTTGTAGGCTCTCCTCATCTATACTCAGTGTCAAAACTTTTCCTGTCGCTAATAAAATCTACTTTCCCTAATTTATTTGCTTGTAGGACTTGAATGCTTGAATGAACAATTAGGTCTTCAATCCTCTCCAAATTTGATTTATATTTGTAACCTACACACAAGAAAGAGGGGAAAGGGTTATTTCATATAGGGGCTTACCTAGGTCAACCAACATTTCTATCTTTCTACATCCATAAGGGCTATGATAATATAAAATAGAGCTTAACCTTGGTTAGACAAAGGTTAAATGATAAACAAGTGACAAATTGACAATTGGTGAAACTTACCACTCAAATCTGCATTCCTTGATGGACCAAAGTCATTGTACTCATCACCTTCAAGGAGAATTGAAATCTTGATTTGAAATATTGCAAGTGTTATTACTCACAAAATAATAGATATGAAACATAAACAAACTCACATGACAACATGATGCATTACTAACATGATACTTGATTGAAATAATGTTGCTATAATTCTGTAAATTCTTCTCTTGAATACGTTTAGTATACTCAATTATGCTCTCAAAAGTGGTATTTGTTTTCAAGTGTTTCAAATGATGACAAAGACTTGTATTTATATGAAATTCTTCAATTTCCAATAAAGTAATTATCAATAGCTGACAAATGATTTTTAATTTCTAAATGTTAAAATGTCGCCATTAACATATTTCAATTGGGGCCAAAATAGGCTAGATAGGGGTGCTAGCACCCTAGTCTAGACCTATTTTGGGGCCTTAAGTATTGGAAAATGAAAATTAACTCATTAATTCCAATTCAAATTATGATTATTTAAAGATTAATGTAAAACGGGAAAATTAAATTAAAAAATTAGGTCCAAGCATATAAGGGGCCCAGTCTAAATCTATCAAGGGTGACAATTTAAGATGCTTCAATACCTAGAAAAACCATCCATATTTGACAAAATCTCTTATTGTATTGTCAATCCTACTATCATGTCAATGTCTAGAAAAGGAAGGTCATATTTGTGGCATGCCTTATTGGTGTCTCAAATATTGGTGGAAACCCTAATACATTTGGTTTTCTTTCTCATTAGCACTATGTTAGAGATCCACTTAGGATAATCAATGAGCTAAATGAATATAACATTAAAGAGTTTTTTTAGCTCTTAGTTCACTAGGAGGGCCACCTTAGGGTAAATTTTATGCAATTTTTTATATATAGGTTTAGTGTCAAGTTGTACCATATAGTGATGAACAACCAATGATAGGTTTGAGCTTGGAATGTCAATATATGATGAAGGGTACTCCCCTTACAATCTAAAACTCACAAAAACAATAGATGATGGCACAAACAAAATGCAAGAGGGAAAGAAAATATTTTCTATTATCACTGAAATGAAAATGAAATTACAACATTATATTTGCCATCACATGGGCTTTCTGATTACATAAATGTGCAAATCAGAGCCACCATCTACTCTGCTCTAGCCTCCTCTTTGTAGTCCCCCTTTACATCCTTTTATTTGGAAGGTGTAACCGCCCTTGAATCTTCTAGAAAGTGTAACTTCCTCAGGAAAATATTTTGAAATTTTATTAATTTTGGTATTACAACTTTGTGGGGTCATAACTTTTGATCTAACCATCGGATTTTCTATTATAATACCTTTTCAGAAAGGTTTCGAGAAATCTTCATTTCCCACCAATTTTCAAGCCCATCCAGAGCCTCTAAGTGCCTCAAAATTGACCAAAAATATTTTACTAGGATTTTTGAAAATTAAAATTTTAATATCTCTCAAATGACAAATGGTATTGAAGTGATTTCTTCACCATTGGTTTCAATTTACCATTCTAGAGGCCCGTGTAAGATTTTGTGTCCAACTGTGCATAAATGCAAACTGCCAAATTTATCCCTTACTGAAAAGAAACAACATTTTTTTTGGGTGATGCAAGATTTCCCTTACACCCTGCATGCTCCTACATCAGACACCCGAGGTAATTTGAAAAGTGACCCTGTCACTTCTCAGGAGTTAGAGAGAAACCAAGATAGTTAACCTCAGACTCAGATAACCATGGTCAATCTTCAAAATTCCTTCCTCTCCATTTCACCAAGTACTCTACATATTGTGTGTTTATTGTGCTTCTTCCCACATGACTATCCAAAATGTCTTCTATCTCCTCCTTTTCTGAAGTAGGTGTTCGAATGTTCCATTATTCCTCTATTATTTCTTCATCAATTCCTCCCTCATGATATTCTCTTAAATATGAGATGTTAAACACAGGTGAAATATGAATTCCATCAAGCAAATCGACCTCATATGCATTTCCTGAATCATGCTTCTTCAGGATCTTGCATGGTCCAAAATTCATCTTCAACTTGTTGTATGTACCAACTGGAAACCTTTCCTTTCGCAAATGAACCATGACTTCATCTCCTACCTAGAACTCCTTATAACTCCTTTTTTGATATGCCTTAGCCTTATACTGATAATTCATCTTATTGATATGCTTCTTCACCTTGTCATGCAAATTCTTTAGGTGCTCAACAAAATCTTCAGCCTTAACACTACTCTTCTCTCCTTAGCCTATGCTTTATGGTGGAAAGAGTTGCAGAAGGGCAGAGTGGAAAATGGTGAAACAATAATCACTCGGTGGAGAAAGATGGTTGTGAGGCTGAAGGCTAAGTTCATTCTAGGAGACTGTGAGTTGGAATTGTTTAAGAAGTTGCAAAACCTAAAGCAAAAGGACATGAGTGTGAAAGAGTATACTGAGGAATTTTACAACATGACAATCAAATTTTGGCACCAAGAGATGACTAGGTAGAAAGTGGAAAGGTATGTAAATGGCCTTAGATTTAACATTCAAAATGAGATGAGTATGTTGAGGATTTCCACAGTTGAGGATGCCTTCCAATATGCTCTTAAAGTGGAAGATAAAGTGAAGAGAAGATAACAAAATAACCCCAAAGGGAAAGAGAAGCAGATGAGTAGTAGCAAGGAGAAGCAGAAAAGTGAAGAAGAATCAAGACCTAAGTGTAGTAAAGAATTAGATCAAAGGGCACAAAGGAGAGGAAATGGCAGCAAGGAATTCTTGGATAAATGTTTCAAGTGTGGAGAAACTAGACATCGATCTTTTGAGTGTTCTGAGGGATCAAGTAAAGGAACTGGTAAAAATAATTTCATTGCACATGAAGAGCAAGTAACTAGAGCACTAGATGAGATAGAACCGAAGCAGGGAGAATCTCTTATGCTTAGGCGAGTCTTGAGGTAGAGTAGGGAATAGATTGGGACTTCACAAAGAAGAGTCTTTTTTTGGGAGGTGCGCAAATCAAGAGGTAAGTGCTATCAGGTTATTGTGGATAATGGAATTACTGATAACTTGGTATCTGAGGAGATGGTGGAGAAACTCAGTTTGAAGACATTTTTGCATCCTTGTCCTTATAGGATAAGTTGGTTACAAGATGATCATGTAGTGGAGGTGAAAGAGCAGTGCTTGGTGAACTTTAATATTTTCCCATTCAGAGATGAAGTATTGTGTGATTTTTTTTCTATGAGTGCCTATCATGTTCTATTGGGTAGACCTTGGAAGTTTGATAGAGGAGCTATATATGATTGCAAAAGGAATCTGATTACTATTGATAAGGATGGGAAGAAGTTTACTTTGGCTTCCTTGAAGAATAAAAAGGAGGAAGTGAGGAACTTGAGTCTTGTGAAGAGTTGTAGTGTTGATAAGCAAGATGCAGAGGTTGTACTAGAGGATGGCATGGATTTGAAGAAGAACCTTGTGGCTAAATTTGAGAGTGAGATGGTATCGGAAGGGTATAAGGGTAGAGTTATGCAGCTGAAGACTTTGGTTGCAGATAAGATGGATTCCTACAAAAGAGGTAGATCAGATGAGTATAAGAAAGTAAGTGGTGATAAATGTCCCTTACTACCATATGCAGGTATGAGGTAGGGAAAAGGAGGTGAAGAGAAGGAGAAATTGAATGATCAGATAGAGGAAAAAAAAGTGGTTATGAGGAAGAAAGGTACAGACAAAGAAGACATTTGGATCAGGAATGAGCATGGGATCTATATCCCAGGCCCTATCAGATTTTCATGAGTTCCTCTCATGGAACATCTTTTGTCACCAGGGGTGTTTGATGCAGGAGCATCCTTGGGTCATGGCAATCTTGCATCAGCCAAAAAAATATTTCCTTTCAGTTTTTATTCTTTTCAAGTTCTTTTTTAGTTCATGTTGGTGGATTCATCATATTTTCTCTCCAGACCCTATGGATCTACATTTTCATTGTGGACATGTTCATTTTCCTTATTTCGAGATTTGAGAGATTGAATCTTTTTCTAAAAAGTTTTTGCTTTTGGATTTGATGGCAATTTCTTGAACCGGCACTGGAATAATTTTCAAACCTAACGGCTAATTTGATCATTTGTGGATCTTTCTTGTAGCTTGTGGATCTTGATAGTGTGATTTTAATTGTTCTATGGAATGTTCTCGACCTTAATTATAGGTCCACACTTCATCCTATGCATTTACCAAGGAGTAATTTGAATTTGGGGCTGACTTATTCTTGCACACGTTACATTTTCTTTCGATGGAGATTGTAATGACCTTTGGCCAATGGGGAAGATTCTAGATCTTTGGATATAATATAAATCTTGTAATAGATCATTAGAATGGCAAAGATCGATGAAATAGGTTAATGTAGATTTGATAAGTAATAGTTTCACTTGTGTTAAGGAGCATATAGGAATGTTGTATTTTGAGCATGTTATATCAGGCCTGTGAGCCGAATATGTAAGCACGGGTGTCGCCGGCTATTGTAACTGAGATTTTTGTTAATGAGAATGTTTTGATATGCATTTTCCTCCATTTTTTGTGTTGCTTCCATTATGTGACTCTTATTGAACGGTCTAGATAGTTCTCTTTGAGGGCCCTCCTACCATGACTGCATCAATATCAAAGGAGGATGACTCGTGTTGGTCCCAATTAATATTTTTAAGATATTTGAGATCAAGATGGATGGTAAGAATGGAATGATAATGAAATAGGTTTGTGGTGGTGAAATATTTAAAAGGACTAGTGATGACATCTACCTCATTATTATCAATATCAAAAGAGATGTGCCTAGTGTAGACATGGAAAATATATCAACACACTTGATCCTTATTACTAACATCATTTCGTCCAGAATCATCCTCTTAGCTTGTCATCACCCTTCATCCCTTAATTAAATAAATCATTATTTATCTAATTAAGTCATTCTCTCTTGTTAATTAAATAAATCAATGTTATTTGATTAACCCTCTGGTCTCTATTTAATTAAATAATTCACTTTATTTGATTAAATCTCTAAATTTATCCTATTAAATTAAATAACTTAAACCTTGTTTAATTTAATCTAACATCATCACCCCTCTTCAATTAAATAAATCAAAATCCTTTATTTAATTAAATCTAAATCATATTCTTCTCAACTCTGATTTAAATCAACCCAAAAATATAAATCAAATTGTCACATCATCTAATCTTCTATTAAATTAATTTAATCTTAATCACTTGAATCCTCTAGATTTTTTCACTTGCACATGAAAATACATTTAAATGATTTATTAAATCTTTATTTTCTTTCAACATGGCATCTTTAGGGGAATATTCCTCTAAGTTTGAAAATCCCTCCAAGTGGATTTGTCCTTCCAACAAGACATTCATTCCCTCTTGCATGTCCTTGTGAATTGAGCCAAGTGGCATTTAATTCATTCTTTTCTCCATCCAACAAGTCATTTCACAAATTTGAAATTCCACCTAATATCATTTATTGTGCACATTCATCAAAATGTGCTCAGGCTTCCTCCATTCACATCTTCACAAGTGGCACTTTCCCATTGGATGTTGAATGATCCCACATTACTCCATTTTGCTCATTCCTCCATCTTTTCTTTCTATAAATAGAAGGCTTTCCTTTGTATTTTCAATCCACAACTTAGAGAAAAGTTACTCTCTTCACATTGAGAGCTAATTTTATCCATTTCATATCAAGTGTTCATCATTTTCATGGTTTCATAGCAAGGTTATGCCAAAATTTCATCAAGGAGCTTCAATCATCCACAAATATTCACCAAGCTTGCATAGGAGTTGGAAAGGGCCAATTTCCACATCAAATTGGCACCAATTCCCCCATGGGATTGAGATTTTGCATGTTTAAATAGGATTTCAATTACTTTGTTTGCTTTGTTCTTCAATTTCTTTCCTATTTGAGCATTGTAGATGAATTTCATGGGGAATCTTGGTTCTTACTTGCATTCGATCTAATATTGCATTTGTTTTTTGTGTTTGTGCTTGTATAGAATTGGGGTTCAACATTTGGCTCTAGAAGGAGGGCGGATCTCAAGTTATTAACACATTTTTTTTACAAAATTATGTGCTTTTTTTTCTATTTTTTGGTGTCTATAGGAAACTGCACCGCTATCAATTTAGCAGCACCGCTATTAGTCGAGTAGTGCCATACAACGATGCTATAAACTCCAAACTCCGATGTTGCAACTTTCCCACCTAGAAATTCAAAAGTTTAAACTACGACGCTGGTTCAATTCTTTGATGTTGGGATTTCAAACTTCAAACTATGTAGTTGAGCAAAACTACGCCGCCATCATGCTCTCGGTTCTACTGCATAGTGTCACTTGCAGACCTAGCGGCACTATACAGCGTCATTCATTTCTTCAAATAGTGTTGTATATGCAGGTTGCACCGTTAAGGTGGAGTAAAAAATAAATTTTCAAGTTTTTTTTGACATGTGCTTTTTTGCTTTTTTTGGAGTTATTAACTTGTTTTCTGCCTTTGTTTTCTTGAATTAATCAATTTTTGTAAGTGGTAGCAAGGAATTAGCAAAGAGGAAATTTGAAGTATAACGTTATTTTTCCATTGTATCAAGTGTCTTTAGACACTTTTGGAAGTAATTTCAAATTTAAGGATTTTACCTCTTCAAGCTTTAGGACTCACTAATTTTCAATTTGGGTTTAAAACGAACCAGGCAAAAGGTTAAAAAGAACTTTAGACAAACTTACTAGATTTTGTTTAAGGTTAACAATTGAACAAACAACTTTCATCCTTTGTTTTGGTGCTTTAAAACAAATCAAATAATTTCTTTGAGGATTTAAAATGAACATGTGCATCTTTTTTTTGTAATCACTTACCCAAAATAATACCATCAAAAAGACATATGCACTTCTCGCGCACCTCATGGAAATCTTGAGAATCAAAAGGATTTTTGGTGGCATTAAGTTGTGTAAGTGATTACCCACACACTTCAATTTGGATCTTAAAATTGAAAAACTCTTGCGAGTGTGAGTGGAATATATCACGTGTTCTCTCTTTGTTTCTCAAAAAAAATCGATCGAACTATGGATGTGTTTACTCACTTTTGTGTTATATTAGAGGGTCTACCTTGTGGGAAAAAGTAATCACCCAAGGGAACGACCCAACCGAGAACACGCTAAAACCAAGCGAATTCCAACCAATATATAAGTGTGGGTACTTGAGGAAAGGAAAGTATCATGAGGATTATTTTGATGAGAAGGGAAGCAATGGTATCTTGCCACATGGATGGTCCCCCACAAACGAAATGCTTGCATTAAAACCCTTGTTTAGAAAAAGCCAACATCCTTGATCTATTTGTTAGTGCAAGAATGGTCCTTCTAAAGCCACCCCACACTTTTATGGATTTTAGTAGAAATGGAAAGTATTCCATGGGAGATTCATGGGTACTAATGCTTGGTTGACCCGAAAAGCGAGTGCACTGTAAGGGGGAGCCTATGTGGTTAAGCATCTAACCATCCACTAAAAGTAGGCGTAGTTGGACTTTTCCAAGTGGGGACTCAAAAAATATTGTCTCAAATATCCATAAGGTTGTGCATGTTCTTGGAAACAAAACACTTTGCTTGATCATAAAACATTGGGAAAACAAACATTCAACATTGTCATCAAATTTCAAACCCTTTAGGAAGCAAATATCTTTGACAAAATTCAAGTGTTCTTATTTTCCCTATGGATTCTATCCCTAGAGGTTTCTAAACATTTGGATTTATATCTCAATTTGCTTACTAAAGTCAAACATTAGGTAAATTTTTCCTTGATTTCCTTGAAGTTCCACATAATGTACTTTGTGGGATGAGAAGTTAAGACATTAGACATCTAGTTTCAAAACCTAATCAAGAGTGTGTTTGTGGTAAAAAGAAATCACTAAGCAAAGCTAAGAACAATTGAACCCCACACATGTGTTTTTAATGATTTCATGCAAAATCAAAATCTAGAAACCAAATTCAAAAGTTTTGTTGTGTAGTTTTCGCACACACGCCCTGCTAGAGGCAAGGACCCTCTTTCACTTTGGTTTTGGTGTTTTGGCCCTTTCTTTTGAGGTTTTTTCTTACCTAGGCATGTGCTTAAAATGTTTATTTTGAATTCCTAAGTGTTTTCCCTAGGTTATTCATTGAAAATCCTAAATTCTGGATGAATTTCGGGCTTTTGCTTGGATTCGGGATTTTCTGCCCTGGTCAGATTTTCTCGGATCTGGCTTGGACTCTGGCTGGACCCTTGTTTCTCGGGGATTTTCAGTATTCACAGATTTCTGCGTGGGCTGGATTTTCCCAGATTTTGCCCTGTCGTCGGCTTCTCGGGTTCCATGACTGTCTTATTGATTGCATTAATGGCTCTGTGCATGTTTTGAGGGGTGTGTCTAACTTGGTTTATGGGTCTCTTGGATTATTTCATGCTAGGGTTGTTCAGTATTGTGTCATTTGTCATCTCCTAGCTAAGTTCTAAGCTTGCCTGTGTGCTAATGGTGGGTGAATAGGGTTTCGAACTGGGGGCAATGTCATTTCAAGTCATGTCATCTTAAAACAGGCCTGAAACGCAAAAGAAAATCTAGGAAAGGTCCATCCCTAACTTGTCCTGAGTTAAATTGTTGAAATTTTGTGTTGGTTCAGTGTCTAGAAGAAATCAGAACTCTCCATCCCTCCCAGATTCCCTTCGCTATGACCCTTTGAAGTCGGGGAAATGTCATATCAGTCATCTCGTGTCTCACCGAAGCCCTTTGTGGGTTTGTATTTGATCGCCAGGACACTTTAATTCTCACGCTGAATCTTCTGTCGGCAAGACAAAACTCACCACCAAGAGCTCATATTGGGCTCCTTCCATCTTGTCAATTTTCTGTCTTGTCGCTGAAACCTCCCCTTTCGGAGAGACCTTTTGCCGAACATATCCTTCTCTCGTCGAGTGCCCTTCAAAGTTAGGGAGACTCTGTCTAGTCGGACAGACCTTCCACTGAGCTCATTACTCTTGCTGAAACCTTTGCTTTCAGCGAGACTCCTAACGATCGCCAGGACTTCATAGCAAGGCCTTCTATTCTTAGCGAGTCCAGATCTTTTCGGGGAAACCACCTATTGTCAGCCAGAGGTTATGCCAATAGAACTCTACATTAGCGAAACATTTCACAATCATTGTGACCTCTAGTCGAACTCAAAGTGTTTCATCGAAGGCCCTCCCAAGTGCATATCGTCACTGTGACAGTGTCTTTCTCACACCGAAGGTCTCTTCTATTATATCGCTAGTCGGTGAGACCAAAGCAATCACCAAGACCTTACCCCGACTACCCGCTGGTCACATCGAGATGTTTGTTACATCAACATTCCACAAGACATCTCAACTTCTCCAAGACCTCATATCAAAAACTTCAGTTTGGCCGAAGTTATTACTTAAACTCTAATGGTCAGTGAGACAAGGTGGATTCACTATGACTTTACCCCAAAGAAGATCTCTCATCGACATGACTTTCCTCATCATCGATTGGCAAGACGTACCCCATTCAGCATGACCTCATCCCGAATGGAAGTTGTTTGGCCAAAGTACTTGCCTTTGCACCGTTTGGTTCAAAATTGTGCCTTAAACCGTGGATTTTTGTCGAGTTCGGATTTCTCTGAAATCCACTGTCTCTCCAATTTCCCAAAACTACTCTCTGGCTAGTTCTTCACGGAAATCTGTCCCCCACGGATTCTCCTGAAATCTGATGAAATGTGAAGGAACGTGGAATAGTTGGATTCGTTTATAATTTGTGATACATTTTATGATTATTTCATGCCATATTTGGATCTCCCATGTGATTTATTGATGAAAATGATTAGGTTTGATGGTTAGGTAGGTGTTTCTTGGTTATTCTGTTGGAATCCGATCGGTCTAGAATTTCCTGAAATTCTTCTATATCTACGATTTCACATATGGTCTTGAAACCCAAAATTTGTTGTGGTCATTTTATATGAATTTTAAAAACACCTTGACTATATGAGATGCATTCTAACGGTGTTTTGATGGATTAACCTTGCTTTCCTATAATTTTTACTGTGATTTTCATGTTGAGTGCAGGTTGAATCAAGCAAAGCAGCAGCTGGTTCCTCATTGTCTGATGTAGAGAAGATTAAGCTGGGCATTAAGATTAGGATCCCTGAGAGCAAAGTCACTGTAGATTAGGCAAAGGGTGTTGAAGAAGATTTATAAATAGAGAAGACACTTTGATAACACCCTAGCTGGTGTCTACAATGGCTGCATTACTTTTTTTGAGATAATGATAGGAAGAAGGAAGATCGCACCCAAGTATTTGAGTCTGGAGCAGTTGAGAGGGTGGTGGCAGGATGTTTAGGCACCAAGTAATGATGATTTTGTGTTTGAGCACTAGCTATATGATGCGGCCACCTACCTTGCAGTTATTGATAATTATTTGGCATATAAGGTAGATTGGGATAAGTCGGTCAAGCACTCAAGGGACGAGATTGCATCCATCGAATCAACTTAGGGTTTTGCCCTTGCCACCTGTGGCAGGCCTAGATGTGACGTTCTTGAAAGTACATGAAGAGCCAGATCAGAGTAGAGATAATAGGGAAGGGAGCTAATGATAGGTTGCGGCGCGATTTATGCTTCCCTATTATCTTCCTACGCATTGGTCTGAACTACATTGCAGATCCCAAGCCGACTTGGATGGAACGTGCATTTATGCTTATTTGACTGACTGTGGGTTTCTCTTGACCGAGTTGTTGCACCATTAATGCGGCGGGCCCATGCCTGGTTGATAGGTTTTTTGGGGGAATTCTATATGTTGGGTGTTTCGCCTCTTTGTATGGGGTTAGAAGGGTTAAAAAGGTTAGAAGGGTTAGAACGGTTAGAACGGTTAGAAATAGTTAGAATTTGTAGTTTGAATAGAGAGGTAGTTAGTAGCAAGTAGGTATTCTCAAGCAAATGTTGTAATAGAAATCTGGAATTGTTGCTACAATGGACAATTTGAATACAAGAAATGACATTGTGATTTGGTGCCATACTTGTTTTCTTTTGTTTTGCATGGTTCTTTTTATTCTATCTTTAAAATTGCTTTGAGAAGGTTCATGTTTAGATTAGATTTGATTTAATAATGTTTGTGATTTAATACTTGAATGTTGCAGCAATCCTTTAGTCCATAATTTTTGCAACCAACTGATTGTTAGTTGCTTTGAAAAGTTAGCCTAGACTTTATATTTCATGTGCCTAGTTTGATTGTGAAGATTTGTTCATTTCAACTGCAATAGCGTTGTTGAATGAATGTTCATGATTTGAAAACCTTAACACCTCAGAAGATTGCACTATTTTCTGTGAGATTGTAGATTTATCTTGGTCAAGTAAAGATCAGTTTTGAGGGATTGGTCCATTTCGAGTGTTGATTATTTTCATTATTAATCTTAGGAGTAATATTAGATTTAAGATCTCTTTAAAACCTGTATTCCTTTTTCTATTTCTTTGACTATTGGGTTAAATCTAGGATTGAAGTATCACTAGATTATTAGATATGATAAAATTGATTCAGTATTTTTCTTGTAGTAAGGTCCCATTGTGATTACCAGCATTTTCACATTTCATTACTGAGTTGTTTATGCATTGTCAAGAGCTGACATTAGAGACCTTGGGGTTATCTCTTGAGGCTTGCTGATAGAGATTTACCTTTCAAAAGAGATAGGATATCATATTCTGTCTAGTTGTTATTGTGTAGAAAACACGATCAACAGGAATTGGCAATAGAAGGAGGGCCTGAATAAGCAAGCTGGATCAATTTTTGAACGCCATCTCTCCTGAGAGATTCAAAAGAAGAACAAGATCTACTCCAGGAGAGGAGGAATTTTAGGAATTACTAGACCCCACTAGGTCAAGAAGGACCAAAAGAATGGGAGAATCATCATCATCATCATCCCATCCACCTCTCATGTCTCCATCATCCCCATCTTCATTGGGTTCATCTGAGTCTAAGGCCATTCCCAATCCACAACCTCGGCCAGTCATAAATCAGCCATTACCACCCCCCACCTCCACCAATGGCTTTCCTAGCAACCAACCCATCTCCACTAACTTTTGTCATTTACAATGTCATGCCCAAAAACCCTAAACACTTTTGTTCAAAATTCCATGTTAATGATCCAAATAGGACCGCTGAGGAACACATCAGGATTTTTAAGACTACCCTTAAGGATAGGGGAATTAATCATGAGGATGTTGCATGCAGACTTTTCCCATATTCCCTTGGAGATGAGGAATTTTTTTGGTATAGCCATCTTCCTGCTGGGTCTATCACTACTTGGCTTCAGCTGGAGACTGCATTTTTACAGAAATTCCAAATCCCAATCAGTGCAAATGAGTTACTTTTGCAGTTTACTAGAATCAAGAGGGAAGTAAATGAACCGATAGTGGCTTTCAATAATAGATTCCATAGGGCTTATGCTAGGCTGCAAACCCCTTATGTTGTAGATGATGCCTCTGCCAGGGAGGTTTATTATGAAGCTTTGGATAGTTTAACATCTACTTTCATCTAATGGAAAGCAAACCCTCCTGGTAGCTTATTTGAAGCTTATGATGGGGCTGTTAAGGTGAGTATAGATCTAAGACAACACTTGTTTGGACCCTTGGCTAACCAAATACCTGTGATGAGTTCAGTCCCTCAATCACCCCTGGTTTCACACCCAGGTCATCCCCTGAGTCAAGCTGCATTCATGCCAAATTACCATCCAAATATGAACCAGCCTACATTCTATCATCAACAAGCTAATATACCTGGTTATTTACAGAACTTTGAGATATTTAATCAACCCTTGAACCATGGGTCATAGGATGTTTATATGCAGAATTCTACTAGTATTATTCCTCCATCAAATAGTGCAGACAAGGAGAGGTTGGATGTACTCACAGAGCTATTTGAGAGGCTAAACACTGAAGTCACTTACCTAAGGCACCAGAATAGTCAATCACATGCAACCCAAAGGGGATTCAGTCCAATTATGATCAAAGCAACATGGATATGATGCAGGCTCAAAGACAATACTTTGACGGAGAACAATATCTTGATAGAGGTCATGGAAGGTAACTGCCACTTCAGAATAATGGAGAAGCCTTAACTTCTCTGGATCAGCCAAATAATTAGGAGAAACCTAGTGAAGTTTATCTGGCAAGAACAGCTCTTTCAGGATGGTGTAGGCTTCATAATACTAATCAACATTCTGAGTCAGACTGTCAAGAATTCTAGGCTGCTGTGTCCATTTTTCAGCTGAAGGCTCAACATGCCAGCAGTGGTTCGAGTGGGCTGGAGATAGTGTCGTCTAATCCTTATGACATATCAGTCATGGTGGTAAATCACATCCCATTTCCAAACAGTGAAGAGAATGAACCAGAAGAACAAGATAAAGGTGTTGAAACAAGGCATGTATACAGTGAAGAATCTACAGTTCAATCCTTTGGAGGTAATGAGGAGAATGATAATGGCCCACCAGATGAAGAATATTCAATTGAAGAAGTTCAGGCATTCCATCATGTTTCTACTCATTATTTCCTAAATGGAGGACATTCTGATGCTAATAAAGGAGGAAGCATTGAAAATGGCAGGGATGAATTGATAGATAGCTCTAAGGGAAACTGTTCTACCATGACTACAGAGCAAATAGGAAAGTGTGTGGTTAAAGAACTCAAGAAATTCAAAGTAAGTCTCTCTGCTCATGAGTTGTTAAATGATCCTACCATTAGGGGTGTAGTACTAGGGTCTCTTGAAAATGATATGCTTACTGAACAAAAGGGTACTTCAGACCATATTGATGTGAATACTTTTAAGGAGGCATTCCTGTCTAAAACAACTTGGGAAATTATGTACTGATAGTTGACCCTCAAGGATGGGAGACTGAGGAAATCCTCATGTTATATGATATGCCTATACATAAATATGACAGTGTTAATGCTAAGGTAGTCCTGGAGGAGGTTGAACTTTTGATTGAGGAGCCTCAACAGATTGTTAATGAACGTTCCTTGGAGAAAATTGTGGGATTTAATATTATGGGTAAAAAAGTTGCTTTTCCTAAGGATTACAGTTGCAATCCAGAACCAGAACAAATGCCAATAGGGGAGGAATTCAGGGAGTCCCTTTGCTCATCACATTTTGTAAATGAATTCAGTAAAAATTCACATATTTCTTGTATTAATGACAAGATGGCTATGGATGTGTAGGAAAACCCAAATGGTGTTGAGAATAACAATGCTGCAACCATCACTAATGAGCTTGATTATCCTACTTTAGGTAAAGATGTACTTGAAGATCAGTCTGTGAGGCCTCCTGACAAACATCATGATGAGGAAGTTACTACGCATGATGAAGCTTTTACATTTTCAACATTGTTCCCTCATGAAGAAGGAGGGATATTGCATCATCAATGGAGACCTCCTGACGACATAGATATCAACTCTTCACTATTGAAGAAGGATGAATACCACATTCAGTCTACAACAATGCAAAATCAAGTTGTTTCTTTCTTTACTAAAAATTTTGAGTCTTATCAATTTGATTATGGAGGTTTAGGAGAGACAACTTGCATATGGATTGATCATGGTTTCAATGAGTTGCCTCAATTATTGATCATTCCTGATTATGAGGTTGAGTTTGAATGTTGCATTATTGAGCATTGTTTTGCTAAATATAAAGATGAATTTTCATTCTTGAGGACTATTACCATCACCTTGTTGCTTATTCATGCCCTGAAGAGTCAAGTAGGGGTGGGTCTCAGTTCACCCTATCTGATGATGAGTGGTTATGAGTCTTTTGTACATAGTTAGGATAGATTGCTTTAGATTAGGTTTCCCTTTCTGCTTTGCTTTTGTTTGTTTTGGGTTAGTGTAGGTTTACTTTTAGTTTGTTTTATTTTTGCTCTGCTCTTGCTTTGGGGGTTTCTCTATTTTCACCTAGATCCGTTGCACCTGCATGGAAAATCTATCTTCTTTGAAATTATTCTAAGTATTTCATGGTGAACTTTAGTCCTGCATCTTCAAAGGATGGTTGAAGTATTTGCTATTGCCAATAGTCTTAATGAAATATTTATAGAAGATTGATCACCTACTTTGATTTGAATTTAAAATACTCTGAAATCTTATATCTATCATATATCTTAAGAATCCTTATGTTACTATAGGAATCCTGGTGAAGTTTTGTTAGGTGAAAAATCTTATTTCTACTTTAGTGCCACTGTGGTTCTCAGCCCTGAGTGTGAACTTCATTGTTCACAGGTTGAAATGAAAGTGACATATAAAGAATATCAAAAGAAAGAAAAGTGAAATATTGAAAATAAAAAGAATAAATTCAACTTATCAGGGATACCTAAATATCTCTACCGAGGCTATGGATGTCTAGCTGGTAGTAGAGCTATGTTCAAGAGGGTCACAGCGATAACCTCATCGGGGCTATGGATGCCTGACTGGCAGCGAGGCCCTATCCAGGTTGCTTTTGAAGTTAGAATCATTACGTAGCCTGACTTGACTAAACTTGGTTCCTGTAGGAACTTAAGGAGGGAAATGAACTCATGTGCACACACTTGGATTTTTAGTTTATGGAGGGTTCAGTCTATCCTTTGGTTCTGATTCTTTAAATCCTTGCATTCTGACTTGTTTGTTTGATGGTGAGATTGAAACCAGAGATTCTGGGTTCTTGATTCCTATTCATCATCAAATGCTCTGGAGAATTTTCCCATTAGAAGTCGCCATTTGTTGTGCAGTTTTCACACACACGCCCCGCTGGAGGCAGGGACCCTCTTTCTCTTTGGTTTTGGTGTTTTGGCCCTTTCTTTTGAGGTTTTTTCTTACCTAAGCATGTGCTTAAAATGTTTATTTTGAATGCCTAAGTGTTTCCCCCAGGTTATTCATTGAAAATCCTAAGTTCTGGATGAATTTCGGGATTTTGCTTGGATTCGGGATTTTCTGCCCTGGTCGAATTTTTCCAGATCTGGCTTGGACTCCGAATGGACCCTTGTTTTTCGGGGATTTTCAATATTCACATATTTCTACGTGGGTTGGATTTTCCTAGATTTTTCCCTATCGTCGACTTCCCGGGTTCCATGACTATCTTATCGATTGCATTAATGGTTCCATGCATGTTCTGAGGGGTGTGTCTAACTTGGTTTCTGGGTCTCTTGGATCATTTCATGCTAGGGTTGTTCATTATTGCATCATTCGTCATCTCCTAGCTGAGTTCTGAGCTTGCTTGTGTGCTAATGGTGGGTGAATAGGGTTTCAAACTAGGGGCAATGTCATTTCAAATTATGTCATCTTAAAACGGGCCTGAAACACAAAAGAAAATCTAGGAAAGGTCCATCCCTGACTTGTCCTAAGTTAAATTGTTGAAATTCTATGTTG
Organism: Sequoia sempervirens; assembly: GCA_007258455.2. NCBI lineage: Eukaryota > Viridiplantae > Streptophyta > Pinopsida > Cupressales > Cupressaceae > Sequoia > Sequoia sempervirens. The sequence goes on from VDFB02281492.1 coordinate 92,611,259, forward strand.
GTTCAGTGTCTGGAAGAAATTGGGACTCTCCATCCCTCCCAGATTCCCTTCGCTGTGACCCTTTGAAGTCGGGGAGATTTCATATCGGTCATCCTGTGTCTCGCCAAAGCCCTTTGTGGGTTTGTATTTGATCGCCAGGACACTGTAATTCTCATGCCGAATCTTCTGTCGACAAGACAAAACCCATCACCAAGAGCTCATAGCAGGCTCCTTCCGTCTTGCCGATTTTTTGTCTTGTCCCTGAAACCTCCCCTTTTGGTAAGACCTTTCACCAAACATATCCTGCTCTTGTTGAGTTCCCTTCAAAGTCCAGGAGACTCTATCTAGTCGGAGAAACCTTCCTCTGAGCTCATTACTCTTGCTGAAACCTTCACTTTCAGCGAGACTCCTAACGATCACCAAGACTTCATAGCGAGGCCTTCTATTCTTAGCGAGTCCAGATCTTTTTGGGGAAACCACCTATTATCGGCTAGAGGTTATGCCGGTAGAACTCTACATTGGTGAAACATTTCACAATCGTTGGGACCTCTAGCCGAACTCAAAGCGTTTCATCGAAGGCCCTCCCAAGTCCATATCATTACTGTGACAGTGTCTTTCTCACACCGAAGGTCTCTTCTGTTATATTGCTAGTTGATGAGACCAAAGTAGTCGCCAAGACCTTACCCCGACTACCCACTTTTCACATCGAGATGTTTGTTACATCGACATCCGGCAAGACATCTCAACTTCACCAGGACCTCATATCAAAAACTTTAATTTGGCTAAAGTTATTACTTAAACTCTGATGGTCGGTGAGACAAGGTGGATTCGCTATGACTTTATCCCAAAGAAGATCTCTCATCGACATGACTTTCCTCATTGTCGGTCAGCAAGATGTGCCCCACTCAGTGTGACCTCATCCTGAATGGAAGTTGTTTGGCCAAAGTACTTGCCTTTACACAGTTTGGTTTAGAATTGTACCTTAAACCACAAATTTTCGTCGAGTCCCAATTTCTCCAAAATCCGTCGTCTCTCCAATTTCCCGAAACTGCTCTCTGGCTAGTTCTTCACAAAAATCCGTCCCCCACAGATTCTCCCGAAATCTGATGAAATGTGAAGGAACATGGAATAGTTGGATTCGTTTATAATTTGTGATACATTTTACAATTATTTCATGTCATATTTGGATCTCCCATGTAATTTATTGATGAAAATGATCAGGTTTGATGGTTAGGTAGGTGTTTCTTGGTTATTCTATTGGAATTTGATCGGTCTGGAATTTCTTGAAATTCTTTTATGGCTCAGATTCCGCGGATGGTCTTGAAACTCAAAATTTGTTGTGGTCATTTTATATGAATTTTAAAAACACCTTGACTATATGAGATGCATTCTAATGGTGTTTTGATGGATTAACCTTGCTTTCTTATAATTTTTACTGTGATTTTCATGTTGAGTGCAGGTTGAATCAAGCAAAGCAACAGTTGGTTCCTCATTGTCTGATGCAGAGAAGATTAAGCTGGGCATTAAGAGTAGAATCCCTAAGAGCAAAGTCACTACAGATTAGGCAGAGGGTGTTGAATAAGATTTATAAACAGAGAAGACACATTGATGACACCCTAGCTGGTGTCTACAACGGGTGCATTTCTTTTTTTGAGATAATGACAGGAAGAAGGAAGATTGCACCCAAGTATTTGAGTCTGGAGCAGTTGAGAGGGTGGTGGCAGGACGTTTAGGCACCAAGTAATGATGATTTTGTGTTTGAGCACCAGCTATATGATGCGGCCACCTACCTTGCAGTTATTGATAAGTATTTGGTGTATAAGGTAGATTGGGATAAGTTGGTCAAGCACTCAAGGGACGAGATTGCATCCATCAAATCAACTTAGGGTTTTTCCCCTACCACCTGTGGCAGTCCTGGATGGGACGTTCTTGAAATTACATGAAGATCCAGATCAAAACAGAGATAATAGGGAAGGGAGCTAATGATAGGCTGCGGCACGATTTGTGCTTCCCTATTATCTTCCCGCGCGTTGGTCTGAACTACATTGCGGATCCCAGGCTGACTTGGATGGAACGTGCATTTATGCTTATTTGACTAACCATGGGTTTCTCTTGATCGAGTTTTTGCGCCATTAATGCAGCGAGCCCTTGCCTGGCCGACAGGTTTTCTAGGGGAATTCTATATTTGGGCGTTTTGCCTCTTTGTATGGGGTTAGAAGGGTTAAAAATGTTAGAACGGTTAGAATGGTTAGAACGGTTAGAACAGTTAGAAATAGTTAGAATTTTTAGTTTGAATAGAGAGGTAGTTAGTAGCAAGTAGGTATTCTCAAGCAAATGTTGTAACAGAAATCTGGAATTGTTGCTACAATGGACAATTTGAATACAAGAAATGACATTGTGATTTGGTGCCATACTTGTTTTCTTTTGTTTTGCATGGTTCTTTTTATTCTATCTTTAAAATTGCTTTGAGACGGTTCATGTTTAGATTAGATTTAATTTAATAATGTTTGTGATTTAATACTTGAATGTTGCAGCAATCCTTCAGTCCATAATTTTCACAACCAACTGATTGTTAGTTGCTTTGCAAAGTTAGCCTGGACTTCATATTCCGTGTGCCTAGTTCGATTGCGAAGATTTGTTCATTTCAACTGCAATAGTGTTGTTGAATGAATATTCATGATTTGAAAACCTTAACACCTTAGAATATTGCACTATTTTCTGTGAGATTATAGATTTATCTTGGTCAAGCAGAGATTAGTTTTGAGGGATTGGTCCATTTCGAGTGTTGATTATTTTCATTATTAATCTTAGGAGTAATATTAGATTTAAGATCTCTTTAAAACTCATATTCCTTTTTCTATTTCTTTGACTATTGGGTTAAATCTAGGATTGAATTATCACCAGATTGTTAGATCTGATAAAATTGATTCAATATTTTGCTTGTAGTAAGGTCCCATTGTGATTACCAGCATTTTCACATTTTGTTACTGAGTTTTTTATGCACTATCAAGACCTGACATTAGAGACCTTGGGGTTATCTCTTGAGGCTTGCCAATAGAGATTTACCTTTCAAGAGATAGGATATCATATTTTGTCTGGTTGTTATTGTGCAGAAAACACGATCAACAAGCTCTTAGTCCAAAGGCTCACCAAAAGTGTCTCTCAACACTCTACAAATTCAAACAAATATTGCTTTTCAATTTTTATAGAAGAGCTTCAAGAAACAATCCCAATTTGTACTCATTTTATTATTGTCAGAATCTAAGACTTTTTCAACAATTTGAGCATCTTATTTCGAGAAAAGTGTGTTCTTCAAAACCAATGTCTTGTAAACAAGAGTCTTTTTAGGTACACATAGGATCGAAGTCAACCTTCATCCATCTTTCAAACATCAATCAAAATCATCTCACTAACAACTCTTGAAAATCTTGAAACCATCCTTTATGTTAGACTTTTTGGCAAATCCATGAATCAAAATCCTTGGATTTGTTGTGTAGTTTTGCACACACGCCCCACTTGGAGTAGGGACCCTCTTTTCAGGATGTCTTTTGACCTTTGGTTTTATTGGATTTGTTTTGTTGAGGTCTTGAGATGTTGGTCTTTCTGGCTTTGGTCTTGCCTTGAGGCTTGAATTGGTTAAAATTTGGTTTCAGTGAAAATCTGGGTTTTGACCTGAATCCGGGATTTTCCAACTCCGGCGGATTCTCCTGGGCCTTGGTTCATTGTCCGTTTACTGCTGAATTTTTTGAATCCAGGTTTCTGCTTGACTCCGGGATTTTCCGGTTCTGGCGGATTTTCCTGGACTGCGTCAAAGTCCTAAACTTCGTTAAAATCCCAGTTTCTGCCATGTCCGCAGAATTCGTGTTTATCCGGATTTCTGTGTGTCTTGGTTTTTTCTAAAATTCTATCCTGGGCTCGAGTTTTCAGATTTTTCAGACATGTCTTGTCGTTCATTAATGCTCGAGGTACCTTTACTCAGACATGAATATGGATGGATTTAAATTCTTTTGGGCATCATTTCAATTTCATTATTCACTTGTTTTCTGCTTTAACGTCGAGAGTTTTCATTCAAGCTTCGATCATTGGGTTTGAGCTGCCTGCGTGTGAATTGTTTGGGCACTAGTGTCGGGATTTTTGTTGCTAGGGCACACTCATTTTTCACTCACTTCCTCGAGTTCAAGTTTCATCTAGATTAATCCATGGTAAGTTGTCGATGGCCCTTCCATCTATTTTCACGATGATTGAATCTTTCAAAGTTAATTGATGGTCATTTCGGGTCGGCCTATGCTTGGTCACGATTTTGTATTTATCGAATTTGGGTCTGACCCATCTTTGCATGAAAATTATCACCTGTACCATGCATGCTTTTGTTTATCCATTAAATGGTGGGTGTGTCATTATGGATGGTGTTCTGGGTTAGAATTTTTCCCTCTAGCTATATTGTGCGAAGTTAGGGTTTTCGGTGCTCTACCCAGATTGATGTATTTGTTATGGTTTGTCTATCTTGCGCCTAGATTAAACTAGCCCCAGCCTTGTGAAGACTTGGAGTGCTTAGATTCATCTTTAGGGTTAGTATTTTAAACCCCAAGGTTACCTGGGCTTTCATGGCAAAGGTCTGGTTATGGGAATTAGGGCATCATTATTTTGCCATGAAGATTAGTCATTTGAAGGCCTTAGAAGTTTGAATTTGTGTGCATTTGAGGCCTTGTTTATTAGCGTCGATTTTGGGACCACTAGAATCTAGGTAGAGAAGTTTACATGATCGTTTGATTAATGGTTCGCATGTTAGCATTTCATCGGGTTTCCGAGGTGTCTGCGGAATTCTTGCACACCCAGATTTTCCCAGTTTCGGCCAATTTCGTGGGGTATAGAATATTCTGGAGTATTTGAATTATCTGCGAAAATCCTTCCTGTCTGGACTTTTCTGGTTTTCCTGTCTGGATTCATTTCTTTCAATTTCCCGAAGATAGGATTAATGGAGTAAATACTAAATGCTGATTTCTTGTTGCTAATGGATGAATTTTATGATAATCTTATAATCTTCTATCCGTACTAATGATTTATTTGGCGAATGATGTCTTGGCAACTGGAATCCGTCTGGGTCGGATTTCTCTGAAATTTCACCCCGAATAGATTTTCCCGGTTTACCGCATTTTCCCGGATTGCTTCATTCTCCATATTTTCAAAGATTGATGATCAGTGATGGATCTTTATTGCTTTGTATGATTTTATGCTAACCCTTTGATTGGAATATGTACAATAATTGGATGCTTATGATGCTATTTTGTGAGTGCAGGCTGAGTCAAGCAAAGCTGCGGTAGGGAAATCTAAAGGAGATAAGGAGGGGTCTTCCATTTCAGAAGCAGAAATATTAAGATTGGATACCAAGAGTCAACTGCCTGACAACAAAGTATCCTCTGTGTGGTCTAAGGTATCTGACACCAATGTTGGAGCATGGAGATACGAGGAGTTTAAAGAGAGAACAGCTCAAAAGGATCTGTCAGTCCTGAGACAGGGAATGATGAAGTTCGGACTAGTTCATGTGGCAGGGTTTCCTCCTGCAATCCAATGCTATGAGTTAATACTTGAGTGTGCCCGGCAATATGATTTTGACACACAAAGGGTTGTCAGTACCGAAGGAAGAGTCTTAGCGAATTTTAATCCTAATTCTATTGCCCAGGCCTTTGACATGCCAGATTTTCCTTTTGTGTGTGCCCTGAACATGGACTTGGCCAAAACATATTATGAGAATGAGCCAACCAAAGTTCAACAGATGATTAATTCTTGGTTGGAAAAGCCAAAGTCACACTACTCCAAATTTCCCAAGCAATTACACAGGGTTAAATTCAGGTCAAATATATACGATGCAATCACATTCTTGAGCAGAGTGGCGGGTTTGAAAAGTGTTGGAATATTGGAAAGTTGGATGGTCCATGTGATCAACAAGATTGAGCAGGGTACTAATTACCATTGGGCAGGACTTATTAGTGATGTGATTGATAAGCAATTAAGAGATGTCCTGGAAACAAAGAAGTCCACCATGTCTTCCTATGTGGTGTATGTGTTAGCTAGATTCTACCAGTATTGTGTGGGTCCGGAAGTCCATTGGGACATTTGATAGGATATAGTTCATTAGATATACCCCTCAATTACACCTAGACATCGAATTCGCTGGCATCCAATGATGCATTCACAAATTCTACAATTAGATGTTTCCCCAAAATGCGAGCATGTGAGACCCGCCGATGGAGTTTAAGGAATTGGGATAAAAAAAATATGGAGCCCGGTTCATTCGGGCTTCCAATCTTCTCTTACATCAATTGATCTGATGTTCCATACTCCATATAGGTTACCCAGGTACCCTACTGATCATATTGTGTTATTGGAAGTCGTGAGATAGATATGTGAATGTGATGCAATTGTCAAAAAGGAAAAGCATAAAATAGGTTTTGGTGGGGATTTCCCTCTCAGAATTGGTATAGCGTAGGTGCCCCTCCATCTCAATCCCAAGACACGCAAAGAAGTATTTAAACTTGCAGCCCTGCGGGTTTTTCCACCCAAAAGTGACAATTTTGATATTATCGTAGCTACCAAAAGAAGGCCACCAAAATACCACAAGTGATGACCTAGAAGACTATTGGGCTAAATATCAAAGATGATTTTATGCTAAAGAAAAAGGTACTCTGTGGGCTTCCAATGATGTGTATTTTAGCAACAATGTCGGTTAACTCCCTCAACCAGCTAGAGTAGGATGATGGAAACCTAATGCAAGATCATGCATAAGCGAGTCCTATGATTGCATCAGTTAGGGATGTCGGAATGCGATGGGATGAGGCCCGCCTAAGTTGAAACCCAATGGCCCCTGTCATGAGATTTACTACTTCATGGTTGAAACATAAGGTTTGGGAGTTGGAAAGTGAGAAGGTACCCTGTACCTTTAATTTAATGGGAAATCTAAATCCTATGTCTACTCAGAAGAATCCGAGGAAGATGACCCTAAAGGGAAAACTAAAAAGAGCTCACCCTTCAAAATCAAAATTAGAGGCCCTAAAGAAAGTGAGCCAGAACCTAAAAGAAAACCAAAAGGAAAGAAAAGGAGTCAAGCTTTGAATAGGCAGTCCCCCCATGAGGGATTTGAAAAGCCAAAGGAAGTAAAGATGTTCCTCCAATCAGCCAAGACATCTAATAAACCCGGTTTCTAAAGAAGAAAAAGCACGATAACTCTAAAAGATGAGACTCTCTCATTGCTGATGGAGTCGCGGGAAAGCATTAAAGGTTTATTTGACGAGATCAAGGACTCCATCCCCTAAGGAAACTGTGCAAAAGATGGATCCTCCTCCAAAGTCACCAGTTGTGGAGCAACCTAGGGCTACTTCCCCTTCGCCAAGTGTACCTGAGCAGGAAACAACCCATCAAAAACAAGAAACTAGTGGAGAGGCAGGCCCATTCAAGGAGGGAGAACTCTTTGGTGCAGCGGCCGAGCTTGAAGTTGAAGAGATAGAAAAGCACCCTTCTCCTCTAGTGCAATATGAGGATTCTCCAGAGAGCAGCAAAGGCAACAGATCACCTGAAAAGGAGAATATTCCCGTTAGAACCCCATCACTGGTGCAAGAAGAAGAGATTGAAATAGGTGATCAAGGTGAACAGTCTCCTGAGAAAGGAAAAGATGAAACACTTGAAAAACATAAAGAAGTGAAGATAGATGAGATCCGGGTAGAATCTGTTGTCCCGGATTGGCTTGAAAAGGAGATTACAAGAAAGAAACAAGTCGTTGTTGAAGACGCTCCTCTTGATTGGTATGAGATGTTATCCAAGATCGGCAAAGGGAAGAAGAAGAAGGCGGCCAAGGTAGTTTCAAGGATAGAAAGGGATGAGGTAAATAACAATGTTATCCACATTGCCACCCCTACTGCGGATAAAACTAAAGAAGAGGTCACTCGTAAGGATTATAATGTGCAAACTATCAACCTTGGACCAGCTTCTGTAGAGCAAGATATTGAAGAGTATGAAGGGTCTAGTGCAGTAATAATTGGCAGATTAAGGAAAGAGACTCAATCAAAACATGAGCTTAAAAAGGAAAATGAGAGGCTTAGGAAGTGCTTGGAGGATGTAATGAAACCTCTACAATATCTTCACCCCTCTTCCTCTGCTACTCCTGGTTTCTTGGCCAAGGAAACCATTTCTGAGATTGAAAAGATAAAGCGCCCCATCTGCATTCGCAATAGATTGTTGTTACAAGGAAAAGGATATAATGCAACAAGGAAGTCCTTCAGCTTGGGAAGGATGCAAGAGTTAGCTAATTTATGCTGGAACATGTGTTATCCTGTGGATAAGGAGGACGACCTTCACAGAAACGACATGGAATATGGTAAAGACTAATTGTCACAAAATGGGATTCTCCTCCTAGACCTCTAATGAGCTCCGTGGAATGGGCCTGAGGTTTGCGATTTGGTGTAATGAAAGATTCGTCGAAAGAAATTATTAGATGGTGATTTAACCCGCGCCCATGAGGGATAAATGTACTTTTGAGATCTATGACGGTCCGGAGGAAAATTCGTTCTGCACCGAGCCCTGAACAACTAAGGGAATGGTGTCATGCCTGTGACCCCCTAAAGAATGTCATAACAGGACACCAGTTGGATGATGCAGCATCCTACTTGGCAGTGATGGATAAGTATCAAGCACACAGGGATGATTGGAATAAAGTTGTTAAACAGTCAAAAGAGGAGATTGGCTCCATTGAATGTCGGCTTAGGATCTTGCCTTTGCCACCTGTTAACAAGTTGGATAAATTGTTTTTGAAGGTTCAAGATCAGAATAAGGATAAGGGAGGCAGTAGTTAATGCCCATTTTGAGATTTGTGCTTCCCTATTATTATAGGACATATATTGATCCGGGCAACATTGGGGAATGTGTCTAGGCCGACCTTGATAATGTCTCGGCATTTAATATGTGCCTTATTTTGAAATTCCTAAGGCCAAATTGTTTTGGCTGTTTTATTTTGTAAATGTTTGGCTGGGTTGACATGTCTTGAGAATTTGTTATAAAGGGCATTCATGCCTCATTGTAAAGGGTGAGAAAAGATAACAGAGACAAGTTAGATCAGAAAGAGCTAGAGCATTTTGTAGTAGAAGTAGTAGTCAATTTCTTGAAGCAAATATTATAACAAAACAGTGGAATTGTTGTAGCATTTTGGTGATCTAATACAATAGAAGGCATTTTGGTTTTCCTGGTGAAATCTCTTGTGTTATTTTATCTTGCATGATTCCTGTTGTTTCATCTTTCAAATTGCTTAAAGATTTAAAATTTAGTGTCTTGGAATTAGATTAGTTTGGTGAATGATGTTCATGATTTCATATTTGGAATGTTTGTAGCAATCTCTAGTCTATACTCCCAATAACTATCTGATTGTAGTAGGCTGGTGAAGTCAACCTGGACCATATATTTATATGTGCTTAAGTTCGATTGTGGATGAATATCTGCGATTTAAAAATTTATATACCTTAGAAGATTGCATCATTTCTTTTGTGGGATATTGCTACTGTGGGTTGGATCAAGAATTGCTATTTGAGATTGGTCCATTCCCATATCTACTACTTGGTAATTGTTCATTCTAGGAAATAATTTAGATCTTACTACATTCTGCACCTCTTATCTTTGCTATTTCTTTATCATCTGTTGGGGACTTAGGATTTGGAGACTGCCCATTGCAAAATCCGGATAAGTGAGAAGATACTGTTTGTAGTAAGGTCCTGACAGGATAATGATTTTCACATATTATTTTGCTTTTATGTATTGTCATGACCGAATAACTAGAGACCTTCGGTGATTTTTAGTAATTTAATGTTTGAAAATAACCTTTCAAGAGAGATAGAATAGTGCATTATGTCCGAAGCTTGTTGCTGTACTGCATAACACCATCAAATGTGATTGGCTAGAAGGAGATCCCCGGAATGAGCAATTAATCGGACCATCAACGCCATCTCCAAAGAGATATATAGGAGAAATACCGCATCTACCCCTTGTGAGAGGAAGATTTATAGGAATTGGCTAGCTCCCCAATTAGGCTGAGAACACATTCAAAGATCATCCATATCTTCACATCTAGAAGTTGAAGCCATACCCATCCCTGAGGCAGTTCCCATTCAACAACCTCAGCCAATCGTTAACCAACCACAACCACCACCCCCACTTTTGCCAATGGCCTTCCTTGCTAATAATCTGTCTCCTTTGTCTTTCAATGCTTACAATGTTATGCCCAAAAACCTTGAGCATTTCTGTTTGAAATTGCATGTCAATGACCCAAACAGGACTACAGAGGAACATATAAGGATTTTCCAAACCTGTCTTCCTGATAGAGGGGACTGTTCATGAAGATGTTGTCTGGTAGGCTGTTCCTTGCCCACTAGGAGAAGAGGCTTTTTACTGGTACAATCACCTCCCTTCAGGCTCAATTCTTAATTGGACTGATCTTGAAACTGCCTTATTATAGAAGTTTAGAATAGCCATCAGTGCCAATGAATTGTATTTGCAATTCACTAGAGTCAAAAGAGAAGTCAATGAACCAATATCCAGTTTCAATAATAGGTTCCACCGTGCCTACACCAGACTTCAAGATCCTTATATTTTGGATAACAATACGTACTCGAGTATATTACAAAGTATTGGACAACTTTACAAAGAACCTTTCATGGAGACCCAACCTCCAAATTTAACCTAACCGATGCCTATATAGAAGCTTGGCTGTTTAGTACAGACTGAGACAACATGTGACTGGACCATTCTCTTCTTTAGGACCAGTTGCACATCCCAACCAGGTTCAAGCAATAAATCAGGCTCTCACCAACCATGCCCCAATCATGAATCCAGTGCCCCAATTATCTTTGGTGTCACACCTTGGTCCTCCCATGAGCCAGGTCTCCCCCATGATGAATTTTCTCTAGCAGCAGGTTAACCAGCCTATGTATCAGCCGCAGCCAAATAGTTTCCCTACTTATCTGTAAAATTCTGAGGTATTGCATTAGTCTATGGGATCTACTACAATGCCTATCCCTTCTCAGAGTAACCCAAGCCAGATCCCTTATCGAGATCCAAATAGGGAGAGGATTGATGAAATGGCTGAACAGATAAAGAAGTTAAATCTAGAGGTAACCTACCTAAGAAATCAAACCAGCCAATTACAAGCTGCGCAGAAGAGTATGCAATCCAATCAAAACAGAGAGTTTCCACAAGGACATAATTTTGATAGAGGATAGCATAATGAAAGAGGATTTTACAATGATAAAGGATATAATCAGGATAGGGGTTACAACAGTGATAGAGGCTACAATAATGATAGGAGACAGAATTTTGATAGAGGATAAAGTAGTGGATCAGGATTTGATAAAAGGAAATCACAGGGACAGAGCAGAACATGGAATACCGGACCTAATAATGCAGGAGTCCCCACCCCATTGGATCAACTAATTAATCAAGTTGTCAACCAATCTGCAAATCAGTCAGTCAGTCAAGACAAGCCTCCCAGTGGTGTATACCTAGCTGAAGCAGCCCTATCAGGATGGTGTAGGCTTCATAAGACGAGTCAGCATTCAGAGTTAGAATGTCCAGAATTCCAAACTGCAGCCTCCATTTTTTAGTATGAGGTAGAGAATAACGCAAATCAGCAGGAGATTGTTCCCTCCAACCCTTATGATTCTCCTATGCTGGTATTAAATCACGCTCCCTTCCGAAAGTGTGGGCGGAAAATGTACCAGAGGAGGAATCTGATTCTCAGGAGGGGAAAACAGATCAAATTTGTAATGGGGATGAAGTGGCTCAGTTATTCAATGAAGAAACAATAAATGATAATGGCCCCCTCGATCAGGAAGAAGCTTATGTTGAAGAGGTACAGATGTTCCAGAGGTAAGGTTTGAGAGATATGCCTCATAGGCACCCACAAGCTGGGGGAACTTTCACTACTTCTATTCCTCCAAATAATTTCAATACCCCTCTAGATCCCAATGCTAGTAACAATCCATCCTATCCACATGTGTCAAGGTAGTACCTTTCGAAGGAAAGACAAGTTCAAACTGACCCACAGAAGGAAAAGGTTGTTCAAGCAGGTAGAGACAAGGTGGAGGAACCTGTTAGGGAAGTCTCCTCTGATATGAGCGAGGAGCAAATGGCTTCGTATGTCGCGGAGGAGTTCAAAAAATTAAAGGTAAATCTTTCAGCATTTGAGTTATTAAGGTTCCCTCCCATTAGGAAGGCAGTTTTAGGTACTTATGATGCACATCCTGTGTCTTTGGATAAACCTTCTAATGAGCATAACAGCAAGATTTCTGGTTCTCAGCCTGTGAAAACACAAGATCATACACACTCGGACTGACTTTCCCCTTGGAGACAAAGGAAAGGAAAAGGATAAGACTCAAGTGGCTCAAGTAGATACTCAGCCAACTTTGTTCCAAGGGAAGACAAAAATCCCACCATTTCTGATCTCTATGCGCATATTCGGTAAGAATCTACATAATTGTTTACTAGATTCTGGTGCTTCCACCAATGTGATGCCATTTGGAGTTTGTAGAGCTTTAGGGATTACACTGCTGACTCTCAGAAGAAGGTGACTCAATTGGATAGAACTGAAGTAAATGTGGTGGGAGAATTAAACATGATTCACATGCAGATAGCTTCAGACCCAAGGATTCAACAGGTTATCAATATTCAAGTAGCTGATATCCTGGATGCGTATGGTTTGATTCTAGGAAGATATTTTACTAAGGATTTGAATGGTTATGTGTCTACTGATCACTCTCACATGTGGCTTCCTTGGAAAGGAGTGCCCAATCATATCAGAATTGAGAGAGAGCCAAGAATGAAATACATGATTACAGAATACCAAAAGACTTCAACAGAAGTTCTGATATCAGAAGTTGGCATGGGAAATTATATGTTGTCGATACAATATGAGGAGTCAGACTCAGAGGAGGTATTGATGCTACACACGATGCCTATTGATGCAGAAACAGGATCCAAGCCATGTTACTATTTTGACAAAATCAATGGAGGAAGAAGAGGAAACCGAAGATAATCAAATCAGCCTATTAGACAGTTTTCAGGAATTCATCAAGCAGTGTGTTGAAAATCAAATTCACCTAGGTAGAAGGACAAGCTTTGAAGAATTACTCTTACCTAATTGGTGTAGAGTTCATAATGCTTCCCATTCAGAGTTGGAGTGTTGTTTATGCCAAACAGTAGTAGAACAAGTATAAAAATGCATGAATCCAACCCTGGCAGTTAAAACAGATATACAAAACCCTCAGGAAGACTATCAAGAAAAGAAGTTTGTGTCGTCTGAAAAACCATCAGCAATATTAAGCCGAAGGATGTGATGAAGAAGATTACAACTGCTGAGTGTTGGACACTTAGATTTGATGGATCCAAATCCAAGCATGGAGTTGGGGCAGGGTTTGAACTGATCAGTCCAAAAGGTAAGAATTTCTTTATAGCCCATAGGCTTCAATTTCACTGTACTAACAATGTAGTGGAATATGAGGTGTTAATTCATGGACTTCTTATGGCACTTAAGAAAAAGGTTAAGATTCTGCAAGTTTTTGATGATTCTGAATTAGTATTTAAGCAAGTAAGGAGACAATATTCATGCCACGATAGAAGAATGACTAATTATAGGCATAGAGTGTGGGACCTCATTGAGGGATTTGATGCCTTCAATATTCAACTAATACCATGGCAGAAGAATCAAACTGCGGATTCTCTGGCTCAGGCGGCAAGCACCCTGCATCATTTATATTTGTCAGGTTTGAAGAAGTTCACTGTGGAATTGACTCGTGTGCCATCGATCCCAGATAATGTTACTAACTTCCAGGTATTTGAAGATGACAAGCATATTTTGGATTTTATCACAAATACAGACGTTTTTGCCTCTCAAATCATTGATGAAACAGAGCTCCAGAAAGCAGAACTGAATTTAGGAGTGATGAATCTAAAATCAAATACTATTCCAAGGGGAATGGTACAGTTGGAATGAATTTTTGATATGGATAAGATCAAGGATCAGGAACAAGAGTCAAAGAAGGATTCTATCAATGGACAGTGTGATACTTACAATATGGGAACTGAAGATAACGCCAAGAACATCTTTATTGGCAAAGTATGCACTCCAGAAGAAAGACAAGGAATAATTGTAGCATTACGTAGCTTTCTCGATATAGTAGCCTGGAGTTATGAAGACTTGAAAACTTATAATACATCAATCATAACTCATACTATCCCTCTGAAGCCAGGTGCCAAGCCTTTTAGGCAAAGGCAGAGACCAATTAATGCATTATTAGAACCAGTCATACAGAAAGAAGTTCAAAAATTACTATCTGTCAGAATCATATTTCCCGTTAGGCATTCAACATGGGTGGCAAACCTAGTCCTAGTAAGGAAAAAGAATGGTGAAATTAGACTTTGTGTTGATTTCAGGAATTTGAACAGATCGTCAGAAAAAGACAACTATCCAGTTCCTTCATTGGATGAAGTATTTCAAGTAGTTAATGGATCTCAGATGATGTCTTTTCTGGACGGTTATTCAGGGTACAATCAAGTAATCATTCAATATGAAGACAGGCACAAGACTGCTTTCACAACGAAATGGGGTACCTTCGCCTACAAGAGAATTCCTTTTGGACTCATTAATGCAGGGGCTACATTTCAAAGGGCTATGTATATTGCCTTTAAAGATATCATAGGCAAATGCATCATTATTTACATGGACGACCTGACTATTTTTTAAAAAAAATAAAGGGGATCATATCTCAGATTTGCGCAAAGTGTTTCAAAGGTGCAGAGAATTTGGCATATCCTTGAATCCTAAAAAGTGTATTTTCGGAGTAACAGAGGGAAAGCTACTAGGACATGTGATATCAAAGAAGGGAATTGCTATTGATCCAGAAAGAGTGGAGGCCATCCTGAAGTTTCAGCCACCTACTAGCAAAAAAGAAATGAAATCTTTCTTTGGCAAGATCAACTTCGTTAGAAAATTCATTACTAGATTTGCTGAAATTGTTAATCCACTGAATGCAATGTTGAAGGAGGATGCTAAGATCGAATGGACTACGGAAGAAAAGGAAGCATTTACAAAAATAAAAAGAGCCATTGTTGATGCTCCAATATTGGTAAGCCCTAATTACAGTAAACCCTTTCACATTTATTCATTTGCTTCAGACCATTCATGTGCAGGAATGCTAACTCAAAAGTTGGATGAGGGAAATGAGCATCTTATTGCTTTTATGAGTGCCCCATTAAAAGATGCTGAGTTGAGATACCCAAGTGTAGAAAAGCAAGCATACGCTCTGGTTAGAATGGTAAAGAAATTCAGACATTATATCCTCAAGAATAAGGTTTATGCAGTTGTCTCAGACCCCGCAGTCAAGTTACTTCTAATACAAAATGAGTTAGGAGAGCGTAGAGCTAAGTGGGTGACAATGCTACAAGAGTACGATATTGAGATCCAGCCCATGAAGTTAGTAAGAGGACAAGGACTTACTCAAACCATGGCTGAAATAGGCCCTGAACTAACTGTTCAGAATTATAACATTAAGGAGGTTTCCCCAGATGGCTAGTATGATGACAGTTTATTATTTGTTGAACCAACGATCTCCAGGTCATCTTAATGCTGTTCAGAGGAGAGCCCTATGATTGAAGAGTGACAGTTTCATGCTAAAGGGAGTTGTTCTATACAAGAAAAATTATGAAGGCATTTATTTGAGGTGTCTTGGGAAACAGGAAGCTGAAAGGGTGATAAATGAATTTCACGAAAAGTATGACACTGGCCATGGCTCTGCGATTGCCACAGCAAATCAGATTTTGAGGGCAAGGTACTATTGTCCCACATTGTTCAAAGATGTTCACCATCATGTCAAGACTTGCCACACCTGCCAGACTGCAGCATCAAGGGAAAGGTATGTAGCGCTTCCACTCCAATCGGTCACTGAGGTAAGGCCTTTTGCTCAGTGGGGTATGGATTTTATAGGTCCCATCAACCCACCATCTTCTACAGGACACAGGTACATTCTCACTATTACTGATTATTTCACAAGATGGACTGAGGATTTTGCTTGTAGGCAATGTACATCTGAGGTAGTGATTGATTTCTAAGAGTCTACTATTCTTAATCGATTTGGATGTCCTATTGCTGTTGTCTGTGATAATGGTCCTGCTTTCGCATCTTTAAAATTTTCAAATTAGGCTTTTGATCATGGCATTATTGTGAAATTTGCATCCAATTATTATCCTCAGGGTAATGGCTTAGCAGAGTCCTCTAATAAAAACTTATTGACTATCATCTGCAAGCTGTTAGAGAGGAACCCAAAGGACTGGCACACCCAGCTTTGGTTTTCCCTCTGGGCAGATCGTACAAGGCTTAAGTCATCCATTGGAACATCTCCTTATCACTTAGTATATGGTCTGGAGCCAGTATTCCCTATTCAACTCAAGATCCCAACTTTACAGTTTATAAATGAGTTTTATGATGAGGGGGACAAAAGGGAAGCTAGGTTGACAAAACTACTACACCTTGAGGAGAAAAGAGACAATGCCCTTGAGAATTTTTCCAAACATCAGGGGGTAGTTAAGAGGTGGTTTGACAAGAGGGCTAAGATTAAAACTTTTAGGATTTCTAACCTAGTCCTATACTGGGATAAACCTCATGATCGAAAAGGGGACCATGGGAAGTTTGATAAACTGTGGCTTGGCCCATATCAGATTGTTGAAATACTTGGAGACAATGCCTTCCGTCTGAGGACTCTCACGGGAGAAGATATTCCACTGCCTGTCAATGGGCAGTATTTGAAACATTATTTATAGTCCTGAGCTATTTTCAACTCCCTGCTTTGTATATAGTTAGCGTAGGTTACTTTCTGTTGTTTTGTTTGGTTAGAGTAGGTTTCCTTTTGGTCTGTTTGTTCTGCTTTGGTTTGTTTGTTTTGGTTTGCGTTGCTCTTGCTCTCGATTCTTTCTCTTTGGGGATCCCTGGTTGCATTTGCATGACAGTGGTGACAAAGTAGGTCTGATGTTCTTGGTGTTTCTCTTACAAACTCTAATCATCCTTCCAAGACATTATAGTATGAATTCCCTACCCAATGTCACTTATCCTTGTGCTGAGGCAAAGAGTTTTATAGTCAGATTGAACAAGAATACATTAGGGTCTTATATTTTAAATTAAAGATACCTGAAGTTGTATAAGGTCCTTATGAAGTTTGAACAAGTGAAAAATCCTTTTTCTGCTCTAGTGCCACTGCGGTTCTCATCCCTGAGTGTGAACTTCATTGTTCACAGGTTGAAGTGAAAGCAGTGAAAAGATAAGCAGTATAAAAAAAAGAGGGAAATACATATTGAAAATTAAAAGGTTTAAATTCAACTCATCAGGGGGATCTGGATATCTTTACCGGGGCTATAGACGACTGGCTGGTAGTAGAGCTACGTTCAGGAAAATCACAGCAATAACCTCATCGGGGCTATGGACGACTGACTGGCAACGAGGCTCTATCCAGGTTACTTTTAGAGTATGAATTTTTATATAGCTTGTTCATACCAAGTTTGGTTCCTGTTGCAACTAAAAGAGGATAATGAATACATATGCACACACTTTGACCCTGGTGTAGGAAAGTTTGGATGACTAGGGGCTTCTTTGTTTTAACATGGGTGGTGGCAGGATAGGTGAGTTGAAACCATGAGTTATGGGTTCTTGATTTCAGTTTGTCATCGAAATGCTCAGGAGCATTTTCCCAGCAGAGTCACCATTTCTTGTGCAGTTTTGCACACATGCCCCACTTGGAGTAGGGACCCTCTTTTTGAGATGTCTTTTGACCTTTGGTTTTATTGGATTTGTTTTGTTGAGGTTTTGAGATGTTGTTCTTTCTGGCTTTGGTCTTGCCTTGAGGCTTGAATTGGTTAAAATTTGGTTTCAGTGAAAATCCAGGTTTTGACCTGAATCCAAGATTTTCCAGCTCCAGCGGATTCTCCCGGGCCTTGGTTCATTGTCCGTTTACTGCTGAATTTTCTGAATCAGGGTTTCTGCTTAACTCTGAGATTTTTCGGTTCTGGCGGATTTTCCCGGACTGCGTCAAAGTCCCAAACTTTGTTAAAATCTCGGTTTCTGCCATGTCCGCGGAATTCATGTTTATCCGTATTTTCCATGTGTCTTGGTTTTTTTTGAAATTCCGTCCTGGGCTCAGGTTTCTGAATTTTTCAGACATGTCTTGTCATTCATTAATGCTCGAGGTACCTTTACTCAGACGCGAATATGGATGGATTTAAAGTCTTTCGGGCATCATTTTGATTTCATTATTCACTTGTTTTCTGCTTTGACGTCGAGCATTTTCATTCAAGCTTCGATCATTCGGTTTGAGCTGCCTGCGTGTGAATTGTTTGGGTGCTGGTGTCGGGATTTTCGTTGCTAGGGCACACTCATTTTGCACTCGCTTCCTCGAGTTCAAGTTTCATCTGGATTAATCCATGGTAAGTTGTCGATGGCCCTTCCATCTATTTGCACGATGATTGAATCTTTCGAAGTTAATTGATGGTCATTTCGGGTCGGCCTATGCTTGGTCACGATTTTGTATTTATCAAATTTGGGTCTGACCCATCTTTGCGTGAAACTTTATCACCCGTACCGTGTGTGCTTCTGTTTATCCATTAAATGGTGGGTGTGTCATTATGGATGGTGTTCTGGGTCAGAATTTTTCCCTCTAGCTGTATTGTGCGAAGTTAGGGTTTTCGATGCTCTGCCTAGATTGATGTATTTGTTATGGTTTGTCTATCTTGCACCTAGATTAAACTAGCCCCAGCCTTGTGAAGACTTGGAGTGCTTAGATTCATCTTTAGGGTTAATATTTTAAACCCCGAGGTTACCCGGGCTTTCATGGCAGAGGTCTGGTTATAGGAATTAGGGCATCATTGTTTCACCATAAAGATTAGTCATTTGAAGGCCTTGGAAGTTTGAATTTGTGTGCATTTGAGGCCTTGTTCATTAGCGTCAATTTTGGGACCATTAGAATCCAGGTAGAGAAGTTTTCATGATCATTTGATTAATGGTTCACGTGTTAGCATTTCGTCAGGTTTTCGAGGTGTCCGCAGAATTCCTACGCACCCGGATTTTCCCAGTTTCAGCCAATTCTGCGGGGTGCGAATTCCAGAGTATTTGAATTATCCGCGAAAATCCTTCATGTCTGGACTTTTCTGGTTTTCCTATCTGGTTTCATTTCTTTCGATTTCCCAAAGATAGGATTAATGGAGTAAATACTAAATGATGATTTCTTGTTGCTAATGGATGAATTTCATGATAATCTTATAATCCTCTGTCCATACTAACGATTTATTTGGCGAATGATGTATTGGCAGCAGGAATCCGTCTGGGTCGGATTTCTCTGAAATTCTGCTCCGACTAGATTTTCCTGGTTTACCTCATTTTTCTGGATTGCTTCATTCTATGAATTTTCAAATATTAATGATTAGTGATGGATCTTTATTGCTTTGTATGATTTTATGATAACCCTTTGATTGGAATATGTACGATAATTGGATGCTTATGATGCTATTTTGTGAGTGCAAGCTGAGTCAAGCAAAGCTGCGGTAGGGAAATCTAAAGGAGATACGGAGGGGTCTTCCATTTCAGAGGCAGAAAAATTGAGATTGGATACCAAGAGTCAACTACCCGACAGCAAAGTATCCTCTGTGTGGTCTGAGGTCTCTGACACCAATGTTGGAGCATGGAGATATGAGGAGTTTAAAGAGAGAACAACTCAGAAGGATCTGTCAGTCCTGAGACAGGGAATGATGAAGTTCGGACTAGTTCATGTGGCAGGGTTTCCTCTTGCAATCTAATGCTATGAGTTAATACTTGAGTGTGCCTGGCAATATGATTTTGAAACACAAAGGGTTGTCAGTACCGAAGGAAGAGTCTTAGCAAATTTTAATCATGTTTCTATTGCCCAAGGCTTTGACATGCCAGATTTGCCTTTTGTGTGTGCCCTGAACATGGACTTGGCCAAAACATATTATGAGAATGAGCCAACCAAAGCTCAGCAGATGATTAATTCTTGGTTGGAAAAGCCAAAGTCACACTACTCCAAATTGCCCAAGCAATTACATAGGGTTAAATTCAAGTCAGATATATACGATGCAATCACATTCTTGAGCAGAGTGGCAGGTTTGAAAAGTGTTGGAATATTGGAAAGTTGGATGGTCCATGTGATCAACAAGATTGAGCAGGGTACTAATTACCATTGGGCAGGACTTATTAGTGTTGTGATTGATAAGCAATTAAGAGATGTCCTAGAAACAAAGAAGTTCACCTTGTCTTCCTATGTGGTGTATGTGTTAGCTAGATTCTACCCGTACAGGGGTCTGAGTCCATAGGGGACATTTGGACAGGATATAGTCTATGAGATATACCCAGAATTACACCTAGGACATCAGAACTACAGAAGAGCCAATGATGCGTTCACAATGCATATCACTAGGATGCTTAAAAATGCGGAGCATGTGAGACTATCAGATGGAGCAAAGGAATTGATAAAGAAATATGGAGTCTGGTTCATTTAGTTTCCCACCTTCTCTTACATCAGAATTGATGGATGCCCGACTGCTCCATACAGGTTACCTAGGTACCCTACTAATCATATTATGTTATTGGAAGTTGTTAGACAGATATGTGGATTTGATGCAATTTTCAAAAAGGAAAAGCACAAAACAGGTTTTGGTGGGGATTTCCCTCTTGGAATTGGCGTAGCAGAGGTGTGCCCTTCCATTCAATCAGCACACGCAGCAAGCGATGAATTGGCAACTCATGGTTTTTCCTTCCACTCCAAAAGGAAAAATTTTGATATTACCGGGGAAGCACAGAAGAAGGCCACCAAAGAATACCGCCACAAGGATGACCTAGAAGACTATTGGGCCAACATCAAAGATGATTTTGAGGCAAGTAAGAAAAGGTACTCTAGGCTTCTTGTTGATGTGATTAGGCAATACAATGTCAAGTTAATCCCTGACCAGCTAGAAGATGATGGAAACCTGGTGCAAGATCATGCATATGAGTCTGTTAAGGACAGATCAATTGGGGAGATAAGCTGGAATTATGATGAGGTCACTGAGTTGGAAAACCTAATGGCCCCTATCATGATATTTACTACTTCATGGTTGAAGCATAAGGTTTGGAAGTTGGAAAGTGAGATGGTACCCAATACCTTTAATTTAATGGGAAATCTAAATCATATGTCTACTTCAGAAAATCCAGGGAAGATGACCCTAAAGGGAAAACTAAAGAGAGCTCACCCTTCAAAATCAAAATCAGAGGCCCTAAAGAAAGTGAGCCAGAACAGAAAAGAAAACCAAAAGGAAAAAAAAGGAGTCGAGCTTTGAAAATAGGCAGGTCCTCTGATGAGGAAGGATTTGATAAGCCAGTAGAAGAAGATGTTCCTCTGCTGCCAAAGAAGATGAGGACAACTAGGGTTTCAAAGAAGAAAGTTCAGGATACCTCTAAAGATGAGACTCTGATTGTTGATGTGGAGAGTTCAAGGGAAAAGACAAAGGTTTATTCGACGAGATCGAGGACTCCATCCCCTAAGGAAACTGTGCAAAACATGGATCCTCCTCCAAAGTCACCAGTTGTGGAGCAACCTAGGGCTACTTCCCCTTCGCCAAGTGTGCCTGAGCATGAAACATCCCATCAAGAACAAGAAACTAGTGGAGAGGCAAGGCCATTCAAGGAGGATGAACTTTTTGGTGCAGCGGTCGAGCTTAAAGATCAAGAGATAGAAAAGCACCCTTCTCCTCTAGTGCAATATGAGGATTCTCCTGAGAGCAGCAAAGGCAACGGATCACCTGAAAAGGAGAATATTCCCATTAGAACCCCATCATCGGTACTAGAAGAAGAGATTGAAATAGGTGATCAAGGTGAACAGTCTCCTGAGAAAGGAAAAGATGAAACACTGGAAAAACATGAAGAAGTGAAGACGGATGAAATCCGGGTAGAACCTGCTGTCCTGGATTGGCTTGAAAAGGAGATTACAAGAAAGAAACAAGTTGTTGTTGAAGACACTCCTCTTGATTGGGATGAGATGTTATCAAAGATTGGCAAAGGTAAGAAGAAAAAGGTGGCTAAGGTAGTTTCAAGGATAGAAAGGGATGAGGTAAATAATAGAGTTATCCACATTGCCACCCCTGCTGTGGATAAAACTAAACAAGAGGTCACTGGTAAGGACTACAATGTGCAGACTTTCAACCTTGGACCAGCTTCTGTAGAGCAAGATATTGAAGAGTATGAAGGGTCTAGTGCAGTAATAATTGGTAGATTAAGGAAAGAGACTCAGTCAAAACATGAGCTTAAAAAGGAAAATGAGAGGCTTAGGAAGTGCCTAGAGGATGTAATGAAACCTCTGCAATCTCTTCACCCATCTTCCTCTGCTACTCCTGGTTTCTTGCCCAAGGAAACCATTTCCGAGATTGAAAAGATAAAGGCGTCTACCCAAACTGCAATAGATTGGTTGAAAGATGTACAAGTGAAAGGAGATAATGCAATTAAGGAACTCCTTTCAGTTGGGAAGGATGCAGTTAGAGCTAAGGACTTATTAGAATATGTGCTATCCCAAGATAAGGAGGACATCAACCTTCTGATGCAGAAATCCAAAGTGATTATGGAATATGGCAAAAATCAGTTGGTTACGGATTAGATTCTTCCTTCCTCTAGACTTAATGAGCCTTGGGAATGGTTTGAGGCTTTGCAGATTCGGCAGAAGGCCACGAGGAAGATTCAGAAATGAAAGAAATTAATAGATGGTGATTTAGCTGGTGTCTATGAGGGATGTATTGCATTTTTTGAGATCATGACGGGCAGGAGGAAAATTGCTCCTAAGTACCTGAGCCTGGAACAACTAAGGGAATGGTGGCATGATGTGTACACCCCAGATTCTAAGAATGTCATAACAGGACACCAGTTGGATGATGCAGCAACCTACTTGGCAGTGATGGATAAGTATCAAGCACACAGGGATGATTGGAATAAAGTTGTTAAGCAGTCAAAAGAGGAGATTGGCTCCATTGAATGTCGGCTTAGGATCTTGCCTTTTCCACCTGTTAATGAGTTGGATAAATTGGTTTTGAAGGTTCAAGATCATAATAAGGATAAGGGAGGTGGTAGTTAATTCCCATTTTGAGATTTGTGCTTCCCTATTATTATAGGACATATGTTGATCCGGGAAACATTGGAGAATGTGTCTAGGCCGACCTTGATAATGTCTCGGTATTTAATATGTGCCTTATTTTGAAATTCCTAAGGCCGACTTGTTTTGGCTATTTTATTTTATAAATGTTTGGCTGGGCCGACATGTCTTGAGAATTTGTTATAAAGGGCATTCATGCCTCATTGTAAAGGGTGAGAAAAGATAACAGAGACAAGTTAGATCAGAAAGAGCTAGATCATCTTGTAGTAGAAGTAGTAGTCAATTTCGTGAAGCAAATATTGTAACAAAACAGTGGAATTGTTGTAGCATTTTGGTGATCTAATACAATAGAAGGCATTGTGGTTTTCCTGGTGAAATCTCTTGTGTTAGTTTATCTTGCATGGTTCCTGTTGTTTCATCTTTCAAATTGCTTAAAGATTTAGAATTTAGTGTCTTGGAATTAGATTAGTTTGGTGAATGATGTTCATGATTTCATATTTGGAATGTTTGTAGCAATCTCTGGTCTATACTCCCAGTAACTATTTGATTGTAGTAGGCTGGTGAAGTCAACCTGGACCATATATTTATATGTGCTTAAGTTTGATTGTGGATGAATATATGCGATTTGAAAATCTATATACCTTAGAAGATTGCACCGTTCTTGTGATATTGCATTGTGGGTTTATCAAGAATTGGTTATTTGAGATTGGTCCATTCCCGATATCTGTCATTTGCATTTTTCATTCTAGAAATAATTTAGATCTTATCATATTCTTGCACCCTTATCTTTTGCTATTTCTTTATCATCTGGTTAGACTTAGGATTTGAGATCATCATATTGCAAAATCTGATAAGTGAGAAGATACAGTTTGCTTGTAGTAAGGTCTGATTGTGATTACCAGCATTGTCACATATTATCTGAGTTGTTTATGCATTGTCATGACCTGACACCCAAGAGACCTTCGGGTGATTTTTAGTAATTTATTATTGAAAATAACCTTTCAAGAGAGATAGAATAGTGCATTTTGTCTGAGTTGTTGCTGTTCAGAAAACACCATCAACAGGATCAAAACATCAAAACATTTTCTTTGGCTAAGTATGTGTAGATATATCCTTCACCATATGCTTAGTTGAATTATCATCAAATCATCTTGTTTGGTTAGGTGTGGGTTGATGCATCCTTCTCCCTACACTTAGTCAAATTATCATCTTGTGAGCAAGTCTATCCCATAGATAACATCCAACATCTTGGGATCTATTTGTTCATTATCCAAAATCAAAAAAATCCAAAACCAAATCAAGGAGAAAAATCAAAATCCAAAAATTCAAAAAATTCTCAAAAGTCTAACATCCCCCTCAAGATCTTCTAAGAGTTCAATCATCCATATCATCCACCTTTCGCACATTTCACCATCACACTTTGATCCTTAATCATCCTAGATCTTCTCTTTTGAGCCTCATTTTATGGTTCAAACAAGATCACAACACATGAAGAACATGGAGACCAACAAAGAAACATCAATTTCAAGTGACCCAAGTCAAACCAATTCTGAAATTAATCCCGTTGGATCAAGAAATCCCCTAACTAATCTTCCCTCATCATCACAAAATCCTCAAGAGGAAGGTAAATTATAGGATATCACCAATAATTCCTTCGGGATGACACAATATGAGATCATCAAAATGGTCCAAAATCCTAAAAATCATAGGATTGTCAATATCATGATGAAGCTCCATCCCTCACAATATATGCTTGAATTAGCAAAACAAGTGGCTAAACTCCCTCCCGATTACGATGTGAGCACCATTGTGGAACAACCTCTTGGGATCATGCCCCAAATTTCATCCACATCTCCATTCCAAAGAATCACTCAACCCATCCCCCAAATTACATCATCCATTGCTCCAACTCAACCCATTGTTAACAAAGGGAGCACATTTCTCAATGCACTACAAACACACCCCCTTGTGAATAATCAAGATTTGGATGCAAAAACTATCTTTGGGCAACCTGTACCCCAAAATCCATTACATCTATATGTCCCCCTCACCTTTCATGATCCCAATGACCCATCATCATCATTTCACACAACACCTCAAACCTCTCTCCCTATGACCTCACAAGGAAAAGGTGGCTTATTTGGACCAAGGGGCATCTTTGACCCTTCATCTTCATCATTTCCCTAAGGGATTATGCCACTCACTTTTCCACCACTTCCACCAACATCAACATCACCTCTCAATTTGGGGTTACCTCCATTGATTCCACTCATTCAAAGCAATCCCCCAATCATCAATCAAAGCATCATACCAAATCCTCCCATCTTGTCATCGATATCACAACAATAGATGAAAACCATCCCAATAACACAAGCAACCACCACATCATCAACTATTCCCCAAGTATCTCAAAACATGGTCTCTCAAGGACCAAGCATATCAATCGCACTTTCCACTACACAAATCCCAATCATTAATACAATGGTGCCTCTCATCATAGCAAAAAACACCATTTTGAATCCACCACCACCACCACCACCAAACTCAAACACATCAAACCAATATACAATTGTGTTACAAGCTGCTCAACAAGCTGCCTATCAAAAGGCACTCCAGCAAATCCAAAATTGACAAGTTGCACATTTAGCCGCTCAAGCAGCTCAAGTTGTGCAACAAGCACAACAAGCACAACAAGCCACACAAGCTGCACAATCTGCTCAAGACACTCAAGCCATGCAGGCTACACAAGCTGCACAATTTGCACAGATTGCACAAGCTCAGGCTCAAGCACAAGCACAAGCTCAAGCCCAATACCAAGCTCAACAAGCACAGGCGCAAGCACAGGCATAGTACCTCGCACAACAAGAAGCAGCCCAACAAAAAGCATACTAGCAAGTGTTGAAGCAATACCAAGAACAACAAGAAGTAGTCCAACTAAGAGCCCAACAACAAGCATTGTTGGTACAATAGCAACAACAAGCTCAATAGTAGACATTATTAACACAATAGCAACAAGACCAACAACAAGCGTTGTTGATACAGCAGCAAGTACAAGCATACTTGGCACAAAAAAATGTGCAAACACCATCCATGAACACACCAACCAATCCACCCATCCCTCCAACAATTGAAACACTGTAGAATACCTTCATTCCACCCCCCGATCCGCAAGATGACATAACAACGCAAATCAATTTTCTCTCACAAAAAGTGCTTGATCTTCAGTCAGGGAAAACCACAGACATCCCTATTTGTTTGACAAGAGTCTTGCAATGAAACCATTCCCAAAGGGATTTGAGATCCCCAAATTTGATAAATACCGTGGGACGGGAAACCTTGAAGATCACATCAGGGAATTCCAAGTACATTGCATGGAAGTCGCATATGACGATACATATTTGATGCGGCTATTTCCTAGAAGTTTGGTTGGCCACACCATGGAGTGGTTCTCTCACCTTCCTCCTAGCATCAAAAAGTTCCAAGAGATAGTAGACGCATTCATAAAAAATTATGCATTCAATATTGGTATGGATATTAGTCTAGAGGAACTATCAGCTCTTAAACAAGGTAAAAACAAATCATTTGATTCCTTCCTACATCGATGGCAATCCAAGGCCAATAGGAGAAAATGGGTCATGCCAGAAGAACAACAAGTTTGCACCATCATTTCCAATCTTGAAGGAACCTTGGCATTCCATCTCAAGGTGCAAGGTATCACCACATATGACCAATTGATCTCCAAGGTGCTTAACATTGAACGAGCCCTTATTGCACAAGGAGGGACACCCACATATCCTGAACAACAAAAAAATCTCCCATCCACCAACTATAATGACAAACCTCGCACATGGGCAAAAAACAAAAAACATTACCAAGGATGGTGTTGTTGATGCAAAATTTGTCATCAGTTCTCCTCAACAAAACACACCAGCATCCCAACAACAACCCCAAAACAACAATCAAAACAATCATCAAGCTAACACTATGACTCAACAGCCAAATAATCAAATAATCAACAATGTGAACGATCAAAGGGGGGCACCCCAGCAAAACAAAAACTCCCCCAAGTAGAAGTACACATCCCTTAGGGAATCAACTAAATCCATCATGAAGAGACTAGTGGAGGAAAAACTCATCACAATCCCCACCTATGATAACTATCAAGAGCCCTTGGTAAAACCATTGTGGTACAATGAAAATCACCTTTGTGATTTCCATAAAATTAAGGGACACACAACTACCAGTTGTATGAAGCTGAAAAACTTGATCCAAGACCTCATTGATGACAAAATCATAAATGTGGAATAACCAGTGGGAAATTAAAATCTCAAGATCTACATGAATCTGATGCCCAATCATAACAATAAAGGGAACAATAACAATGATAAGGGAAAGGGTGCATTCAAAAGTGTGAATCATGTATACAACCATGTCATCACATCCTTGGATGAGTATTGCATTGTTATCACCATCAAAGGATCCCAAGTTGATTGTGGAGTCACCAAAAGAGGCAGAAAGGTCACCATCACAAGGTCATCTCAGCCTCCTAGAGCATCCACTTCCAATCCAAGATTTGTTCCTAGTGGCTATAATTTCCTCGACCAATTAAAAAGAACCCCAGCACAAATCTCCATCATGGAATTGTTGAAAATCTCACTAGCCCACAAAAATATCCTTGAAGAATCATTGGCCTCATCTTCCATCCCCACTGATCTTGATGTGGATCAATTCCAAGCTATGGTCGCACACCTCACTATGCCTCACCTTCTGAAATTTTCAAAAAAAGATCTCTTGACACAACCATCTCACAACCGTGTGCTTTATCTTGAAGCTTACATCCATAAAAACAAGGTCAAGAGGGTCCTAGTAGATGGAGGTGTAGGGTTGAACATATGCACCCTTAAATTAATAAAAAGCTTTGGCTTCTCTGAAGATTCCATTGAAAAAGGAAAAGGAATAACCATCAGAACCTAGGATGATCAAGAAAGAGTGTCTCAAGGCACAATCCAACTCCCTATTCAAGTAGGGTCAGCCATCATGGAAACAACATGTCAAGTTCTCGACCTGGAACTGCCTTATAATATTCTCCTGGGGCATCCTTGGATTCATGGGATGCAAGTTGTAGCTTCCACCTTCCACCAATGTGTAAAGTTTCCCTACCAAGGTCAAGAGGTCATTGTCCATGGGGATCCTAAACCCTTTTACTATTGCAAAAATATCGAAGCCAAATATTAAAAAATCCCCCATGTGCTTAAGAATGATGAGGGCCCCTCAACCCCGTACATAGACCCAGCTACTCTCACCTCCACTTCTACGACAGAGACACCTGCCATCCCTGCCATCTTTGATATCAAGGTCATCATCTAGGACAATGGGTGTGGAGATTATGCAATCCAAAAAAATATTTTATGGTAGGAGAGTTACCACAATCTCCTAGGTCATGAGGATGACCACAATCAAATGATGCTTCCTCATCCCAAACATTCACAACAGGCTCCTCTAGCTTCAAAATTTGGGGAGACCTAGGTCGGGAAGTCATAGAGGAGGACCCATCAAATCTCCTATGCCAAGACAACAGACCAACAGTTGACCTACCTATGGATGATAGCAGTAAAGGCTTACAAATGATGCTCGCCATGGGCTATGACAGAAACCAGAGGCTTGGACAAAATGACAACAAACTTCTAGTACCCATCATTCTTGAGACACGAATGAGAAATCTTGGCCTTAGATGTACCCCTCTGAGTATAACCATATGTGGCCGAAATCCCATGGTTAAGAAAGTAAAAACTCCTTAGCTATCAGCAGTTGCCCTTCAATTACCCATATCCACAAGTCTACCTTTAGACAATTTCACCTTTGACATAATTGATGTGTGTAGTAGTGACGAGGACCCCATAACTGATTTTCCTATGCTTTTCGAAGACACCTCCCTACTCATGATTAGTACCTTGTCTTTTGAGACCAACGACCATCAAACCCATGAAATCAACCTAGTCTACCCCTAGCTCATCGATTACAACCAACGAGGATCGCCAATTCTGGACACATTCAAAAATGATGAAGTGCTCTCAGAATTCATGGGACTATGGAACACAGTGCCATACGGAGATCACAAGGCTAGGTTTGATATCATTCTGGAAACACAAGCTTACTATGGAGAGATGATTGAATCCTTTAGTCACAAAAGAGAAAATTTGAGAATAATGTCAAGGTCTTTGAGTGAAAACCACACTGTGGCACTCTCTGACCCAAAAATAGTTAAAATAAAGGACATATCCAATGGTGAAAACCTCTTTGAGGCACTCGAGGATGAAGGATTCAATCTTCCTCTCAGTACTCTACATCAAGAAAGGTCAGCGGTTCTAGCCGAGAAGTGTAACGCAGTCAACTTGGGAACAAAGGAAACTCTGCATATCACATTTTATGTTTAATCATTGATGTTAGAAGAACATGAGCTTCTAGTTGCTTTCTTAAGGGAGAAAAAGGTCAACTTTGCATGGAGCAATGCCGACATGCCCGGGATTGATCTAGAGATTATGGTTCACCATCTAGCAGTTTACCCCAAGGCAAAGCCTATCAAATAGAAACTCAGAAAAATGCATCCTCAAATTTCCTTGTTAGTCAAAATGGAATTGAAGAAGCTACTTGATGCAGGGTTCATACAACCAATTGACTATCTAGAGTGGGTATCAAATATGGTACCTGTTTCAAAGCCCGATGGGGGCATCTGTATCTACACAGACTTCAGAGACCTCAACAAGGCATGTCCCAAATATGACTTCCCACTTCCCAACATTGATATGATTATAGATATGACCGAGGGACATGAGATTCTTTCACTGATGGATGGATTCTTCAGGTATAACGAAATCATGATAGCCAAAGAAGATCAACATAAAACGGATTTTACTTGTCCATGGGGGACATATTGCTGGAACATGGTGTCATTTTCCCTAAAGAATGTTGAAGCAACATATCAGAGGGTCATGACCTTAATCTTTCATGACATGATCCATAAGACTATGGAATATTATGTCGATGACATATTGGAAAAATATAGAAAGAGAAGGGACCACATAGCAACATTGAGTTCCATCTTTGACAAACTGGAGGAATACAAAGTCTACCTTAATCTAAAGAAGTGTGTCTTTGGTGTACAATCAGGGAAGTTGTTGGGATACATCATGTCCATGAGAGGGATTGAAATATATCCTACCAAGGTAAAGGAAATCCTCAAGATGGAGGCACATAAGACATTGAAACAATTGAGAGGTCTGCAAGGAAGGCTCTAGTCCATCCGTTGGTTCATAGCTTAGCTAGCAAACAAGTCAATCCCATATTCCCACCTACTCCACAAGGGGGTAGTGTACAAATGGGACGACAAGTGTGATCAAGCCTTTAACAAAATTAAAGAGTATTTTCTCACACCTCCAGCGCTTATGCTACTAATCCCAAGAAAGCCTCTAATCCTCTACATATCAGCAACGACAATAGCTCTCGGTGCTCTCCTAGCTCATCACAATGAAAATGGAATAGAGAGGTCTATCTACTACATTAGTCAGACCATGGTAGGGCATGAGTTAAATTATTCCTTCATCAAAAAAAATTGTCTAGTAGTGGTGTTTTCCTCACAAAAGTTCAAACACTACATGTTAACACACAAAATCAAACTCATTGCCAAGATCAACCCACTCAAATACCTACATTTCAAAGCGATTCTCACAGGAAGGATGGCCAAGTGGGTCATGATCCTATCAGAATATGACATTGAGTATGTGGAATGTAAGGCCATCAAAGGACAAGCTATTGCAAACCAACTGGCATAAGCACCAATGTACTCAGAGAATCAGCTAATTTCAGAGTTCCCTGATGAATCCATCTTCAACTTGAACATAGCATACCACTGGAAGTTGTACTTTGATGGCTCCTACACACAGCATGGATCATGAGTTGAGGTCTTTTTTATCACTCCACAAGGATACTACATACCAAGATCCTACAAATTGGAATTTTCCTGCACAAACAATATCACAGAATATGAGGCTCTAACCATAGGACTTAGAATAGCAGTGCAGTGGCATATCATGGCCCTCAAGGTATATAGATATTCACAGCTTATAATCAATCAAGTGAATGATGAGTATAAAAATAAAGACAACAAGATAACTCCATACAAGAAATTGGTGGAAAGTCTAAAGGAGTCCTTCATTGAGATCACATTTGAGCATATACCTAGAGCAAACAATAGAGTGGTAGATGCCATGGAAACAATAGAATCACTATTGGATATACCTCGCAATTTCCCAAAGCATGAATTCCTGGTAGAGCAACTTCTTGTGCCTGCATTTGAGGTACTGAAATCAGAATTTGTGTGCAAAATCATTGGTCCTGGTGATCCTTGGTACCACAATATATACACGTATCTAAGAATAGGAGTCCTCCCAGCTGACATAACCTCAAACCTTAAGAAGATCTTTGTCAAGAAAGCATCTCGTTTTGTCATCCTAGGAGGTACCCTTTACTGTAGGAGCATAGAAGGAACCCTATTACGATGTCTGAATGTTGAGGAGGCATTGACTGTCTTAACTGAGGTACATAACAGCATATGTGGTTCACACTCGAGTGGTATGAACTTAGCCAAGAAATTGTTGAGGACAGGGTATTATTGGCCTACTATGAAAAGAGAAGCACATGACTATGTCAAAAGGTGTCTACAATGTCAACAGCATGGGGACCTCATCCATGCACCAGCTCAAGGGCTACACCCTATTGTCACACCATGGCCCTTTTTGCAGTGGGGTCTTGATCTCATTGGAAAAATCACGCCCACCTCATCCAGTGGTCACAAGTTTATCATTACTGCCACTGAGTACTTCACAAAGTGGGTGGAAGCCATACCAATGACATACATAACCGGAAAGCAAATATCGAAGTTCATCCTAAACTATTTAATATGTTGCTACAGTGTCCCACAAGCCATTATCTCAAATAATGGGACACCATTCAAAAATCAAGATTTTCGTGACCTATTTGACAAATTCAAAGTCCAACATCACTTTTCCACCCTGTATTATCCCCAAGGAAATGGTGAAGCTAAGGCTACAAACAAGACCATTCTAAAAATCCTCAAGAAAACGATCAATGAAGTTAGTCATGATTGGCATCTCCAATTGAATCCCGCCCTCTGGGCCTATCGAACAAGCATTCACACACCCATAGGTGCCACCCCCTTTTCACTAGTCTACGGATGAGAAGCCATATTACCATTGAGATCGAGCTCCCATCACTGAGAATATCACTGTAAAATCTCACCACAGATGAGGAATATCAGGTGTCAAGACTGAACGAGCTAGAACTACTAGATAAACAAAAAATGGAGGCCTTGAACCATCTACAGGTATACCAAAACTTCCTCAAACAGAACTATAACAAGAAGATCAAGAGCAGGACCTTCCAGGTCAGGGAACTTGTGTTAAAGGAGAACCAGAAGAATGTCCAAAATCTAGATGACAAAGGAAAATTTGAACCCAATTGGTTGGGACCATTCATTATCACAACAAATTACAAGTCAATGGCATATCGGCTATCAACACCCAAAGGCAAGCCTCTGCAGGAGCCCATGAATAGCTCCCATCTCAAAAGATTTTATGCCTAAATCTTTCAAGGTATAGAACCAAAAATAAAATAAAAATTAGAAAATGTCCTGAAAAAATGGTCACCCTAATGAAAACCTAGCAAACAGGCATCTTAGTGACAAAAAAAAAGCAAAAAAGCAAAAAATCAAAAAAAATCAAAAAAAAGGATCAAAAACAATAAAGAAAAAAATCGTCCTCTAGTGAAAACCACTTCGGTGGTGATTTCAGAAAATACCTTGGTGAAAACCTGGCAAACAAGTGCCTTGTGTAAATAAGCACTTTTCATCCACCAGGATCTCCACGGCTTGTTCTGCATCATCCATCCATTACGCTTTTATCATCCATCACCCATCCATATATGCATCATCACTTGGTCTTGTGTTCGTGTCATGATCCCTCCCGGTACTACTCGGCCCATTCTCAAGGTCAGTTTCTCATGCCTTTATCAGAATAGTCTATTGCATCACGCTAGAGGAATTTTATCATTGGATTGGATTCATGTATTCTTGAAGTCCCAAAATCAGAAAATCCAAAAATGTCCCAAAATTAGAAAATCCAAAAACATCCCAAAATAAAAATAAAAAACCAAAAACATCAAAAAATCCAAAAATCCAAAAACATTCATAAAATTGGAAAATCCAAAAATAGAGTCATCTTGTCGAACTACATTGTCTCTGAGCTCTAAACATAGGCAAGGTTGATATTTGATCACCCCCCGAGACACTTAGGTCAGTCCTTTAGGAGTCCATCATAATAAACTGGCAATTCATCTATTCATATCTCATCAATAATCAAGTTTGTGTCAATCGAACTACATGGTCTTTGCATGTATAACGTAGGCAAGGATAATCTATTGATCAGCCCCCAAGCCCCTAGGGATAAGTCTTTAGATTAGGTCTTCGGTCAAAATCTCATAAAACCCCAAAACATTTGAAATTTTGAAAAAATACCAAAAACAGCCTCAAAACATTTCAAAAATCTCAAAAACATCCAAATATTTGAAAAAAACCACCTGTCCCATCCCATTTTCACCCGCAAGAAATATCACTCATAATAAATCAATCATCATCCCCAACCTTTGGTGAAACAGTCAGAAACAAGTCTAGCAAGCTCAAAGTGAAAACTCAAAACATAAAAGTCTCAAGTCTAGGTCAGTAAATGAACAAGTCAGTCAACTCTTCATATCAATAGCTTATCATCCAATTAGTCCCAAATCAATCATCTGATATCATCATGTCCTAGGATGCATCCTTCCTACAATGGACATTAGCATCAGGCATCACTATAGTTTAGTCTTGGCTAGTGGTATGAAGAACATTAGCTTGTTTGTTTACTTTATCTTTGTCTTTTGACTTATCTTTTTGTGATCATCTCGATGACCTCTCAATGATGTCCCAAATGAAGGGATTTGGAGAGAAAGGAATGGGGAACGATCATAATCTTTTTATCTTTTGTGCTTGATGGATATTCTTGTAATATAACCATGGTCATGCGTGCTTTGTTTGGATGTAGGGAGGATATTTTAGGTATCTTGTTGACTACATGGGAAGGTTTTCCTTTCTATGTTTTGTTTTGAGATATTTGGAATATCTAAATTGCATTTTGAATAAGGTTTTGTATGCTAGGTGTGAATAGGAGTACTCCTATCTGATTATCAAGTCAAAGCCCATCACACTAGGTGCAATGCCATCCTAGTTCTTTATACCTTGATGCATCGTACCTATGTGTGTTATCAAACATAAGGTAATTGGCCCTTTTAAAATCCAAACTCCACGGTAAGCAAATCATCATCATAGTCATCGTCATTATCATCTCATGACTTGTTGGAGTCTCTTGCTTTCTTCTATCTTATTTTCACGCTAACATGGTACCATGATAGTTAATCGCAAATTTTTATCGCCAATTCATCCATCTTGCATCCATAAGTCATTAGCATATTGCATAACGCATACCATATCATATAGAAAGCATTTATCATATCACCTGCATTACATTTGCATCATTGCATAATATAGATTGGTTATTCTAAGTATCTCATAAACCATACATAGGCATTCATTATATAAGCATAAAAGGAAACCATCACATATGCATTATTAAACTCATCACATCCATTGCATAATCATAAAGGGCATATCATGTACATCATATACATAGGAAATATTAACATCCATTGCATCATATGTATACATATCATCCATTTGTATTATTATAACATAGGAATCATATCATAAACATCATACATCATTAAATACATCACTACATTATATCATCATCATAACATCATAAGTGCATCGCCATATCATATATGAGAAAAGTACTGAAAAGAAAAGATTACATCCCATACATCTCATCATCCATTAAGTGCATAATATAGATTTGTTAGTCTAAGAAGTTGCATATCATAACATTATGCATTTTGCATACATCATCATAAAAAGTGCATAAGAAAAGATACTGAAAAAGAAAAATGCATTCGTAGATCATTGCATCACATCATCACATCATAAAGTCACACATCTCATAGCATCATCACCACATAGGTACCATATAGAATCATCTCATAATGGCATACATAGATAGAATCATGACATCACATATAGAAATAAAATCCATCCATAAAGCATAAAATAGAATAAGACATATCATCGGATCAACTCATCTCATATATATCATCAAATAATATACTGTCATGGTACAAAATCTAGATCAAGTGTGTATCAAATACATAAAGCACAAATTCCCATGGGGCTATCAAAAAAGATCCCATGGGGTGCAAAAGAATCATGTCTCTGATCAAAGAATTCTCTAACCCTGCTGACTTCTCTCACCCTCGCTAAGCTATCTCTCTTTGTGGTCCTCAAGGGCTCTATATCCTGTCTATTGTGAGAATACGAGGACTCGGGACACTCGGGTACGGCCTGATGGTAGTGAACCCTATAATAGTTGGCCTCTTTGATCACCTCCCTGTATGCTCATAATGACACTGAACTCCAAGAGGAATAGGCAGACATGCTCTCAAGGTATTGACGGTGGCCCATCTCTTGAGCAGCCCTAAGCTCTACAGCTTGCCTCTACTAGACAGCCTGATCTCTCTCTGTCATCAAGGCAGCAACCTGTCCCTATATCCCAACCACCTGTGCCTGTAACTATTGTATCTAGGAATCTCCCTGACCAGGTGGTAGTGGAGGTCCCTAGTCTCTCTGTGGTGGTTGTTTGTTTTGTCCATCCTAATCCCACCACCCCAGATCCTGATCCTATCGCCTCGAATCCTAATCATGCCCCCCCTAATCCTCATCCTATCTTGGGGCATTTGGTTGTTGATCCTGTGGACCCTTGCCCTGATTTGGCTGATGAGGTGGCCCACCTCCTCCCTGGTCCCCATCCCTATCTCTGTCTCTGTCCCCTTGGCATCCCTGGCCCTAGCCTCGTCCTGTCCCTCTGCCTTTGGCCTTGCACCATGCCTATGGTGTCCCTAGCACTATCAATCTAAGAGGTGGCTAGAACTAATCTCTGTAGGCCTAAGTGGTACCTGCATTGGCCTGACCCTAATCATATGGTCATGGCTTGGCCACCAACTATCTAAAAGTATCGATGGCCTCCTATGCTAGAATATACAGGCCCCATGAAGACTCCCTTGTAGTACATGCAAATATCACCACATACTAGTCATCAGGCCTATCCTAGGGCTCCCTGAACTATCTCTGCATGTGGTTTGGTAAGTACCTCTCAATCATCATGTGCTCCCTTTCCTACATCAATCTGTCCTACCAAGCGAAAAAGAGTTGTTACACATCATCATACCATGTAGGCCATCCAAGATATGGCTACCATATGAAAGCTCACATATCATCAAGAACTCTCCTTCAATGGGGAATCCTGTGTTGTCTGGTGTGTGTAAATGAAACTCTGCCCCGGTATCTCCAGACAACTAGATCGTCTGGGTCCATATCAACTGCAATGACTCTTAGACGGAGCACCACAATGTGCTCCCAGGCCCAGATGTGGAGAAGTGTCATGCCAGCCCTGATGGCTCTACCCTCGCCATATGAAAACTCATGTAAATATCTATACAATGAGGCCAACAGTATTAGCCCCCACACAAAGCATGCCTATCACCAGACCATCTACTCCCAAGCAAGCCCCCATTGAGGACTAAAAAATTGGCCCCGTCAATCTAGGGCAACAAGACCCGAAATAATGGCTGCTATAACCAAGAGGAAAGAGACACAATGATCCTATAACGCTCTATCTCAATTTGTCCCTCGCAAAAGATGATCTCGTCAAGGCCCATCACATCATAACAAGCATCCCTCCCAGCATCCACATCGTATATCACGTGCTCTCCATGGATAGGCAATCTAAGTATGCACCACACATCCTCCAGTGTGACTGTGGCCTTGCCTGTTGGAAGGTGGAAGGAGGATGTCTCGTTGTGCCATCGCTCAGCGAGTGTTGTCATCATGCCCAAGTGAGTCCTCACTGGTGGTGCATACTCAATGTACCAAAGGCCAATTGCCCCCAAGTGCTCTTATAGTCACTCATGCATCCCGACCAATCTGTTGAGGATGGAGAATCTCCGCTCGCATGAATGAAGTATCTCAACCTCCTCTTGCATCAGGAAAGTCACCACATTAAGTTTCATAAAAAATTGTGATCCTAATTCACCTCGGTGTACCTAAAACACAATATGTGTCGCTATTTGCAGGTGCAGCGTAGTTTGAAATTTTCAAACTGCACCACTAGGACCCCTAGTCTCCCAAACTTCGCTGCTACAGAGTAGTTTGAAGTGCA
This sequence comes from Sequoia sempervirens, assembly GCA_007258455.2. Lineage (NCBI taxonomy): Eukaryota > Viridiplantae > Streptophyta > Pinopsida > Cupressales > Cupressaceae > Sequoia > Sequoia sempervirens. Next base: position 92,648,868 of record VDFB02281492.1, read on the forward strand.
GCCCTAAACCTAAACTTTCAAAGAGGCTTGCCATGGCACACTTTACATATGTGGTTCAATTTGGAGTTTGAACCCAAACTCCAAACTGCATTGTTGCATCGTTATTCGGGACTGCGGCGCAGTTTGAGGTCGCATGGCGTCGAAAGAGAGTTTGAAGTAGCACTATATTGGACCACTGAGCAAAAAACCTAACTTCCTAATCTATTAAATGTGCACGTAAATCAAAAAACAAGGTCAAGTCAAGTTGACTCACCGGTGGTCCAGTCCTAGGCAACCTCTGGTGCGTGCATACTCGATCCGAAATATGTCGGGGAAGTTGTTGTTGTGCCATCTTAGAAGGGGTCAGAGCTCAAAAGTGCAGAATCTCAAAATGCTATGTGTGCAAATGAATTGGAAGTGGCCCCTCGAGGCCTATTTAAGCCTAAAAATTAGGGTTTTTTACCCTGTTTAGCCATCCAGCTAGGGTTTTGGTCCCCTGATCTCATTTTTTCCCAATCGAGGGTTGTTTTGCATCATTTTGTCCCATTTTGGCACATTTTTGGGCATGTTGGAGCCTTTTTGGACCCGTCAGACACCTTCTCCTCTTTTTCATGAGATACCCAAAAATCCATTTTTTTCATCCGATCTCTCGAGGGGGCAATATATTGACATGTTTTCTCGCACCAGGGCAGTAGTAGGGAAAATTTTGAAAATAAAAAAAATTGACATTTGATCAAGATAATTTATTCTTTGAACCAACGTAGCAAGTACTTTACTTCAAAGAGGGGCAAAATGTAGACATGGAAAATATACCGAAACACTTGATCCTTATTACTAACATCATTTCGTCCAGCATCATCCTCTTAGCTTGTCATCACCCTTCGTCCCTTAATTAAATAAATCATTATTTATCTGATTAAGTCATTCTCTCTTGTTACTTAGATAAATCAATGTTATTTGATTAACCCTCTGGTCTCTATTTAATTAAATAATTCACTTTATTTGATTAAATCTCTAAAGTCATCCTATTAAATTAAATAAATTAAACCTTGTTTAATTTAATCTAACATCATCATCCCTCTTTAATCAAATAAATCAAAATCCTTTATTTAATTAAATCTAAATCATATTCTTCTCAACTTTGATTTAAATAAACCCAAAAATATAAATCAAATTGTCACATCATCTAATCTTCTATTAAATTAATTTAATCCTAATCACCTGAATCCTCTAGATTTTTTCACTTGCATATGAAAATACATTTAAATGATTTATTAAATCTCTATTTTCTTTCAACATGGCATCTTTAGGGGAATATTCCTTCAAGTTTGAAAATCCCTCCATGTGGATTTGTCCTTCCAACAAGACATTCATTCCCTCTTACATGTCCTTGTGCATTGATCCAAGTGGCATTTAATTCATTCTTTTCTCCATCCAACAAGTCATTTCACAAATTTGAAATTCCACCTAATATCATTTATTGTGCACATTCATCAAAATGTGTTCAAGATTCCTCCATTCACATCTTCACAAGTGGCACTTTCCCATTGTATGTTGAATGATCCCACATTACTCCATTTTTCTCATTCCTCCATCTTGTCTTTCTATAAATAGAAGGCTTTCCTTTGTATTTTGGATCCACAACTTAGATAAAATTTACTCTCTTCACATTGAGAACTAATTTTATCCATTCATATCAAGTTTTCATCATTTTCATGGTTTCATAGCAAGGTTATGCCAAAATTTCATCAAGGAGCTTGAATCATCCACAAATCTTCACCAAGCTTGCATAGGAGTTGGGAAAGGGCCAATTTCCACATCAAATTGGCACCGATTCCCCCATGGGATTGAGATTTTGCATGTTTAAATAGGATTTCAATTACTTTGTTTGCTTTGTTCTTCAATTTCTTTCCTATTTGAGCATTGTAGATTAATTTCATGGGGAATCTTGGTTCTTACTTGCATTCTATCTAATATTGTGTTTGTTTGTGGTGTTTGTGCAAGTAGAGGATTGGGGTTCAACACCTAGTGGCCTTAATAATTTCAACATGGGCATCAAAGTGCTCATTATAGGGACCATCTACCAATCGCTAAGTACCATCACTCACCAGTGGATGTACAAGATCAAGAGAGCCTTAATCATTGAGTCATAGACCTTTTCCTTTATAATTCATATTATGACATCTGTTAGGAGTAGGGTACCATCAACCTTGTAAATATTATTCAAAATATTAGTTGTAAACACACTCATAAGGGATGAGAGATTCACTATAGCTATAATTTACTTTTACTAGTATGATAACTAATTATTTACTAACATGAATTTAATATTTACTAGAAAAGCATCTTGGAGGCTATGAAGAATATAAGAATTCAACTTATAGAATTTTGTTATGACACTTAGCATTGTTACTAGTAATCACATTGTGATAGGGAAAAAGAGATCCTAGACCTAATGAATAGATTATCTGGATCAATATTTCTTCACATCAACATTAGAAGCCAAGCCAATAAAAATTTAACATTGGCTAACAACCTAAAAGGAAATCCAATCTACCCTAGACTTGGTTCTTTTGTTTCCTTGGAAATTTATTGGATTTAATATGAATTTTATTGACCTAATTAACTATGAAGCTTAATCCAAAAAATAAATTTTATTCACATAGATGAAACTGAAAATATACAGAATGAAGGTAGGTATTTTATGCACTTGTCCTAAAAATTTGGAACCAAATTGGAAGTTCAATACCAGTGATGCCTCTATTTGAGAATTATAAATGAGGATTTGTAACTTTTTGGGATGTAACATGCAGGTTTGCACTTCCCTTTCCCACTCTACAATTTTTTGTCTTCAAATCTATACCTATAAAAATAAAACGGAGGGAAAAGGGGTGGCTATATAAGATTTTTCCTTGGTCAAAATCCCATTTTAGTATTTATACCTCCACAAATAGTCGATTGATTGATAGATAAAGTGTGTGTGTTCTAAACCTTATATGTTTCTAAGGTTGTGATGAGCTAAATATAATGTAAATGATAAAAACCCTACTTAATAGTGTTAGATAAGGATTCCTAAATGACAGAAGCAAGATCAACCCAAAAGTCAAATACCCTAAGGAAATAAAAATGCACAAATACCTCACTTATGGCAACAAGAGATCAAATTTTAAAGATGAGAACATGTTGAAAACAAGTCATTAGGTGCTTGAAGGAAGCCAAAGCTATCTCCAAAACATGTATTCCATCATGCCTTTCCATTTGCATCAAACTCCATGTTGATTTGACCAACTGATTGTTTAGGTTTTCCTAAAGGTTGGCAAGACCTCATAATCGAAAACCTCAGGTCAGTGGCCAACAAACATGAGACTAATATTATACTATTCTCCTCTACACTTTAGGCTCTGCAAAACCAAGGTGGGTACCCATATAACATCATTCAATAATGTAACAATTTCTTATAAATGATTCCTTTGATAACAAATTCCTCACACCAGCATTTTGGAAGGTGGTTTGACTAGCTAAGTCACTTACAAGACCTTTCATATGCTCTACATTACCTTGCTAGTGTGGATTCTAGCATAAAATAAAATTTGTAATAAAGAAAAATTTATGGTTTTTTATTTAATGTGTGATTTTGCATCAATCTTAAACTCTTTGAACTATTTTGGCTAGTGCCTTATCCACAATAGATTCAAAAATGAAGTAAAATCCTACAACAAACCAACTCTTGGTTTCTTACAACCTCATTGCCTTATAATGAGAAACCAATGAAAGAACAATACCATCACACTACTTACAAATCCCTACTTGTATTTACACAATCTTTGATGAATAAATTTGACAAGGGTGCAACCCGAGACACAAAAAATTAACAAACCAAAAAGAGAATATTATTTTATTATTCTAAAAATGATCTTCTTACATGCAGAGGATCTGATATCCTCAAGTTCTGGAAATATGCAAACTACAAAATTACAGAAAAACCCCTTTTCACAGTATGCGAACTTGTTCCCCAAAAAGCTACACAAAAATTAGAAACTCGTCCATAAATAGAGCTCCCTTTTTAGTTTGGAGCCAAACAACATTCAAATTTGAGTTATTGGTGGTCTAGCACCGAAAATTACAAATTGAAATTCAAATTTCACAAGTAAATTCAAAAATTAGTATCTTCTAGAAAGTGCGCCAACTTCCGGGAGCCATAACTTTCAATCTGGGACTCTGTTTTTCGAACCGTTTGAACCGTTGGAAGGGTCTCAGAGTCAAGAACATGCTCAAAATTTCTACGCCAATTTTGGAAAGTTTTGGGGGCATTTTGGGACCGTTTAGTGCCTCAAATCTGACCTAGAAGGTTTTCAGGTGCAATTCTAGGAGACTAAAACTGCAATATCTTTCAACCCAGGAATAGAAAAGAAAAACCATAAGTTGGGAATTACATTATGATGAAAAGGGTATCCATAAATTCCAAAAACATCTAAGAAACTACCAACATGAAATGAAACTCTTTTTTTGGGTGATGCAGGATTGCCCTTACACCACTGGATGCTCATGCATTAGACACCTAGGGTAGTTTGAGAAGTGACCCCATCACGTCTCAGATGGTTGAGGAAAACCCAAATGGTCAACCTCTGCCTTAGATAGTCAGGATGAATCTTCCACAGGCCTTCCTCTCCATTTCACTAGATATTCTTCATACTGTCTATTTCTGGTACTCCTTCCCACATAGCTATCCAGGATTGTTTCAATCTCCTCCTTCTCTGAAGTAGGTGTTGGAATTTCATACTTCCCTATTGTTGGTGCATCCTCTGCACCACCTTCATGATACTCTTTCAAATCTGAAATGTTGAACATAGGGGAAATGTAGACTCCATCTGGCAACTCTACTTCATATGCATTCCCTGAATCATGCTTCTTCAAAATATTACAGGGACCAAATTTCTTCATCTTCAATTTGTTATAGGTTCCCACTAGAAACCTTTCTTTCCTCAAGTGGACCATTACTTCATCACCAATCTGAAACTCCTTATTCCTCCTTTTCTAATCTTCCTTGGCCTTATACTGCATATTCATCTTGTTAATATGTTCTCTTACCTTCTCATGTATATCCTTGATGTGCTTTGCAAAATCTTTGGCTTCGGCACTTATCTTCTTCTCTTGGTCCATCTTCCTGAATTCTGGAGTTGTTATGGGGTTGCCTCCATACATAATCTGGAATGGTGATCTACTAGTGCTTCTGTTGACAGAATTTTTGTAAGAAAATTCTTCCTAGGGTAATATAAAGTCCCATCCATTAGGTTTATCTCCTACCAAGCATCTCAGTTGGTTACCCAGACTCTTGTTCACAACCTCTGTCTGCCCATCTGTTTGTGGATGGTGTGCAGAACTGAACTTCAACTCTATTCTCAACTTCTTCCACAAGGTCCTCCAAAATTATCCCACAAATTTGGTGTCATGATCTGAGACAATACTTTTTGGCAGACCATGTAGCCACACCACCTCTTTGAAAAAAAAGTCAGCAATGTGGACTGCATCATGGGTCTTCTGACATGGAATGAAATGTGCCATTTTTGAAAACCTGTCAACCACCACAAATACTAAATCATTCCCTCTATGTGTCCTTGGAAAACCAAGAACAAAATCCATACTTATATCCTCCCACAACTTCTCTGGTATAGGTAGGGGCTGATATAACCCTGTATTCTGGCTCACTCCTTTAGCCATTTGACATACCCTACAACTCTGTACATACTTCTTTACATCCTGTGACAACTAAGGCCAATAATAATGCTCACTAATAATGGCAATGGTCTTATCCCGACCAAAATGTCCTGCCATTCCTCCACTGTGCTTCTCCTTAATCAGGTTCTCCCTCATTGAACTCCTCGAAATACACAATTGGCTTCCCTTAAACAACATGCCATCCTAAATTATGAAATCCAGCCACCTTGTCCTGTCCACTATAACAGGCTCCTTGCAAGCTTTCCAAGCCTCTGCAAAATCAGGATCTTCTGGATACAATGTTTTGAGTTCATTGAACCCAACCACTTTAATCTGCATCTCTTTCATCAATGTTTTCCTCCTACTTAAGGCATCTGCAATGATCTCCCACACCTATGCTTTAGAACAAAGGTATAGCTCTGCAAAAATTCTACCCATTTCATATGTCTCTGATTTAATTTTCCCTAACTATTCAGATACAGTAATGCTTGATGATCAGTATACAAAAAAATTCCTTCGGCAATAGATAATGCCTCCATTTCTTTAATGCTTGAACTATTGCATAAAATTACTGATCATATACAGAATACTTTCTCTTGGCATCATTTAACTTTTCACTGAAATAGGAAATGAGCTTACCTTCTTGGCTCAACACTACTCCAATGGCACAACCACTAGCATCACAATCCACCTGAAACACCTTATTGAAATATGGGAGGGCTAGAATAGGCTGCTCTGTCACCTTCTGTTTCAACAGTTTGAAACTTTTTGTTGCTCCAGTGTTCCACTTGAACTCTTTTATATCCCCTCTCATTGTTTCAGTCAGGGGTGCACAAATACTACTAAAGTTTCTAATAAACTTCCTATAAAAACTAGCCAAACCATGGAAAGATCTCACCTCAGTAATAGTTCTTAGGGTAGGCCATTCTAAAATAGCCTTCACCTTCTCTAGGTCCATCTTGAGACCTTCTTCCGAGACAACAAACCCCAAGTACCCTAGCCCCTTCTTCACAAAACTACACTTCTTCAAATTAATCAACAATTTTTCCTCTCTTAACTTCTCAAAGGCTCTTTGAATATGCATCAAATGCTCATCCAAAGTCCTACTGAAAATCAAGATATCATCTAAATACACAATAACAAAACTTCCCAAAAACTCTTTTAGTACCTCATTCATGAGTTGCATGAATGTGCTCAGTGCATTGGTTAGCCCAAAAGGCATGACTAACCACTCGTACAATCCCTCTTTGGTCTTGAAGGTAGTCTTCCATTCATCTCCCTCTCGAATCTAGATCTAGTGATAACCACTCTTCAAATCAATCTTTGTGAAGTACTGAGCTCCACTCAAACAATCCATCAAGTCATCCATCCTTGGCAAGGGAAATTTGTACTTGATTGTTATCTTGTTTATGGCCCAGGAGTCTGTACACATCCTCCACTCCCCATCCTTCTTTGGTGCAAGTACTACATGTACTACACATGGGCTCAAGCTCTCTCGAATCAAACCCTTTCTCAACAACTCCTGAACTTGTATGTTTAACTCCTCATTTTCTGCCGGAGTCATTCTATGAGCTGCCTTATTTGGAAAATTGGCTCCAGGGATCAAGTCAATCTGATGACTAATCTTCCTCACTGGTGGTAAACCTTCAGGTATGTTATCAAAAACAATATCCTGAAACTCATCCAACAACCCAGAAACTTCTACTGGCACCTTCTCACTATCCTCCTTACCCATTCTAGGAATCAATGCATAGCACACACGCTCATGCTTCATATCTTCTAAAAAAATTCTTCCATCAACATAACAGATTCTAGCACTACTGCATACCTTTCTTCGGCCTCCTTCTGGGGTTTCAACTTGTGATGAACCCCATCCTTCGTCAGGGAATAAGTGTTTGCATAGCCATCATGTATAGCTTTCATGTCGAACTACCATGGCCTCCCCAACAACATGTGGCATGCATCCATGGGGATGATATCACAGAGTACATCATCATGGTAGCTCTCGATCTTGAACTTCACCAAGCACTGCTCATTGACTAGAACTTTGTGGTCCTTCTGCAACTAGGCAATCTAATACGGATGTGGATGCCTTTCCCTCTTCAGCTTCAACTTTGTAACCATCTCCTCTGACACCAGATTATTGATGCTCCCACTATCAATGATGACATCACAACATTTTCCTTCACATTTGCACCTTGTGCGGAATAGATTCTTCCTTTGTTTGGGTTCCTTCTCTTCAGTCACCAGTGCTCTTCTAATCACTAGGGCTTCTCCCCTTTCAGCATCATCTAAATGTTCAGATTGAGCCTCCTCATCTACATGTGCAACCCTTCCATGACCTTCTAGCCTTTTTTTTTCCCTTCCTTGATGTTGTGAACATTCATAGACTCGATGTCCTTCACCACATTGGAAACACGTTCCTCTGAAACCACCTCTTCCAAATCCTTTTCTAGATCTCCCTCGTCCTCTACCTTTTTTATCACCACTGTTTTGATCACGAGGGTGGTAGAAGTTATCATTCTTCTAGTTTCAACTAGTACCCACATCTTCATTCTTCTTCTCATCATCATTTCAGCTTCCAGAAGATCTTCCACTGCCCTTTCAGCTCTAACCTCCTCGTCCTTTTTTCTTGCTATCAAATCTTTTGTTCAGCTTCTCTTCACCTTTCAAAGCAAACTGGTACACATCCTCAATGGTGGTCATTCTGACCAGGCTTAGCTCCTCCTAAATGCTCGGTCGTAACCCATTAAGATAACGGGCTACCTTCTCCTTGTTGGCCTTTGTATGACACATTCTTATGATCATCTTGTGAAAATATTCAGTGTATTCTTTCACAAATTTTCTTCCTTGCTTCAACCCTTGCAATTTCTTCAACAGATCTAGCACATAGTCCACTGGTATGAACTGCTTTTTCAATTTCTCCACCATGCGATCCCATCTGGTGATCTTTCCTTTTCCTCTTCAGTTTCTCTCCAACTGGACCTCTTTCCACCAAATACTGGCATGGCCCTTCAGCTTCATTTTTTCAAACTTGACCTGATCTGGGTCCTCTATCTCCTCATACTCAAAATATTCTTCCAACTCGTTGATCCAATCAATCAACTCTTCTAGATTCAAACTTCTGGAATAACTGGGGACTTTTGCTCTAGGTCTTTTCCCGATCTTTGAAATGGCCCTTATCAGTTGCATTTGGTCTTGATCAATTGCTTCTTCTTACTTTTCTACATTTCAATCTTCCTCCTCTTCTTCATCCTCACTTTCTTCTCTCCTTCTCGGGTTTAACCCTCTTCTCATCTGCTCCTGCAACGCATCAATCTATCTCTGGAGGGCTTTGAAACCCTCAGTCGCTAGTGGATCTCTTCCACCAGCATTTATGCCACCTCAACCACCTCTAGCGCCACCACACCTACCAGGAATCACTCTTGGAGGCATCTTTCTTGACCTCGACCCACAACCATGGTCCTAGTGTGAACTACCTCATGATTGGCGATTTGTCCATACACTCAAGAAACCTCGCTTTGATACCACCTAACAAAGGTGCAACCCGAGACACAAAAAATTAACACACCAAATAGAGAATATTATTTTATTATTCTAAAAATTATCTTCTTACATGTAGAGGATCTGATATCCTCAAGTTCTGGAAATATGCAAACTACAGAATTACAAAAAAACCTCTTTTTGCAGTATGTGAACTTGTTCCCCAAAAAGCTACACAAAAATTAAAAACTTGTCCATAAATAGAGCTCCCTTTTTAGTTTGGAGCCAAAAAAAAATAGTAAAATTTGATTTATTAGCAGTCTGGCGCTGAAAATTACAACTTGAAATTCAAATTTCAAAAGTACATTTGAAAATTAGTATCTTCTAGAAAGTGCGCCAACTTTCAGGAGCCATAACTTTTGATCTAGGACTCTATTTTTTGAACCGTTTGAACCATTGGAAAGGTCTCGAAATCAAGAACGTGCTCAAATTCTACTATGCTGATTTCGGCAAGTTTCGGGGCCATTTCGGGACCGTTTAGTGCCTCAAATCTGACCTAGAAGGTTTTCAAGTGCAATTCTAGGAGACTAAAACTACAATATATTTCAACCCAAGAATATAAAATAAAAATTGTAAGTTGGGAATTACGTTATGACAAAAAGGGTATCCAAAAATGCCAAAAACATCTAAGAAACTACCAACATGAAATGAAACTCTTTTTTTGGGTGATGCAGGATTGCCCTTACACCACTGGATGCTCCTACATCAAAATTAGAAGCAGAATTACTCTACTCCTTGAATAGAAGCTAACAATTCAAGCATCCACACCATAACACATGATATGAGAACCATAAATAATCCTTGATTACTTATTTTTAAAAGATAGTGCATACAATACTAGAGAGCATGATAAATTGATTATTATTATTTTTGAAACACACAAAGTGTTTGAGTCATCTATTGTTATTACAGAGCAAAATTACAACACTCTTGATCTATGCCATCAAAATGACTAAAACTATATAACTTAACTCTAAGAATTACAAAGACTTAATATCAAAACCCCATGAATGAGGCTTGGAATTCCCTTTAATAACACAAGGGAATCAACAAGAAAAAAACTGCATTCACTACCTGGGTTTGCAAAAGACAAAAGGACAGTGGCATTAAACCACCAACTAGAGAACTTGCAGGGTGAGTTATAAAAAGTAGATAGAAATCATTTAGAAAATCCATATATGCGTTATTGTTGCTTTCTTCAATGTAATCTCTACAACTAGTGGAATATTATCAACACATCATACTAGCAAGCCTATATTGCAATTATGTTCAGTTAGTGAGATTTGATTGAAACAAAATTCAAATCTCCCAATCCATAGTTTGTCAACCACTTCCTCTGATTTTATGCAAACCTGCCATAGCAAATACCAATTAATCCTGATATGACTTTCATCTAACAAAATCTTCAAGAGTTATTAGGCACCATGCCTAATCAATCCTTTCCTAGCTACCAAAATTTTAAACTTAAGACATGGAAATTGATACATAGAAAAACTCATAGGTTGGGTAGCCTATTGTATTTTCCATCAAAGATTTCAATGAGATTCTCTATTACACATTTTTTGTGATAAATATTTTTTTTATAGCTTCTATTCAAGTAGTAAAGTAATTTATTTTAATCAAATGATAAAATATTGTGATTAGATTAAGGATTTATAAAAGGAATTGTGTTGTTGAACAATAGTGGATTGTATTATTATAAAGTAATAGTATATGTAACCCCTTGGATTTGTGTTTGAATAATTGTTATGAGAAAATTTCATAGTTCTTGACTTTGTAGTTGGATAAGGAGTTAGTTTAATGATACATCCTATCCAGAAGCAAAGAAGAAACTAAATAATATTAATTTACTTTAAGCTTCTCGTGATTAGTTATTAGTTTGTGTTCTTACATCAAATTATGAGTGATTTATGGGAATGTCTTGGATGACATAAATGTATATGTGTTAAATTCCTAGTATTATGTGTAAGAATTTAATCTGCTAAAGCATCTTTTTGTTCACAATTATATATATTCAAGTGGTGTGTATAAACGGAAACCCACCTTGGTTTTGTAGAGCCTAAAGTGGAGAAAGATGTTCAAATCCTTTTTCATTGGCCACTGACCTAATTTTCTTGATCATAAGAAGTATCTTACCTTTAGAGAGAATCACACAATCAATTGGAAGAAAAAACAAACCAAAAAAATCAATAAGTCATTTTAACGGATTATAATATAGTCTCCACTAAAATTATATAGTCCACTATTGGAATTATAAAAAATAATGAAAATGGAATTTTTAAAGGGTGGTTGATCAAAGGTCAGAGTAATAAATTGTAACTATTTTTTTATAGATAACATTAGTATAAATATGGAAGATTATATTTTTAATTAATTTTCTTAATTTATTATTAAAAAATTGTATCACATATTGTAAAGTCTTGAAAATTTTACTTATAGTACATTTAATTGTATCAAAATGACACATCTATCTCAAAAAGATAAAAATGCTAGATTTTGGGGTAAAGTAGTCTTGGGTGCCTCCACCCATAGAGAAACATCTAGATAAGGTCATATTCCTATAAAACATGAATAAATATTGTAATGAAATGGATAAAATGAGACATAGGAGTTAAAGAAATAAAATAATAATAAGGTGGTGCACCAAAAATAATGACCAATTATATCACCCTTTATCACTCAAATAGTCATTAAACATGAAAATACCAAAGTCCGCAATTGAGGATATCTAAACTCATTTTCATAAGATGACCATAAGTAAAAAACATACAACATACATAAAATAAAACCAAAAGACACTCTCCAAATTAAATTATCATAAATAAATCTAAAATATCACTTTCATTCTTCAAGAGTAAAATTTTTTATACAAATGAAAAAATCCCTATAATTGTAGATTGATAAAAAGAAAATTCATTTTTAATAGTTAATGAAATAGGTTAATCCAAAAGAGAAAAATAACTAGCATGTTAAACTAAAAATAGACACCCCTTTTGAATAACTTTCATTGCACTTGTCATATTAGAGATGGTTTTACATTAAATATTAAATAAAGTAGTAATAAATAATAATTAATGGCATTCTATCTCTAAAAAATAGAAAATAAATTTTTTATTAATATTTAAATGTAATGGAGAATGCACTACACAATGTACATCTTGTAAAAGAATAAAGAATGTTAGTCACTAAAACTAATTCTTAATATTTAAAAAATATTAATATATCTACCAATTTTTTTAATTGTTATTTCTTTCATACAATTTTTTACATTAATCATATATAATATTTATTTTAACATTATAATATTAGATCAAATACTTTATTCAAACTTAATTATACACAACCTCTTTAAATTAAGATCAATAAGTCTACCATTATATTACTCTCTATTATTTATTATCATCAAATATTATTATGCATAATTATTAACTAGTTCTAAAATAGGTACTAATAAAAAAACAAAAGAATTCCCTAAACATAAAATATAATGACCTTACCATACTAAGGTGCTAATTTATGAACAAAACTTTATCTACAAAAAAAAATCATACAAGAATTGAAAGTAATATACATTATCAAAATTGTCGGTATTGGCATGGTGTGATGGTTTATAGGTGGCATTGTTGTTCTTGCCACCAAGGTTCAAACCCCGTTGGGGTGGTATTGTTGATTGGTTGTATCCGGTTCATAGCTCCGGTCAAAAGCTTTTACCCCTTGAATAAAAAAAATATACATTATCAAAATTAATGTTACCAAACAATAAAGAACTTGTTCAAGGAGTGATGTTGTATGAAATGAAAATAGATAATTATAATAATCAATATCTTCATTATAGAAGACTAAAATAATGAAGGGGTATTCAAAAAAGTCAAGCTAAAACAAATGTACTACTTTTTGGAAGTAGTAAAATTGAACCTGTAGTCAAATCATTAAGGCTCATTATGAAAACCAAAAAAACTATGAAAATTATTTATCTAAAATAAAAATCTAGCAAAGCATGTGAAATCCCACTTAACAATTTCTATTCAAATGGATTGCATATGTTATTTTATAAAGATTTCACTAGTACTTCAAGGATAGATATATTTAGCATATATTGAAACAAAACATTTAGTGTAGGTACGACCAAAATAAATATGATATACAAGTAGGAAATGAATTAAGATAAGACTTGTTTTTTGATTTTACATCATATTGGGTCATATATCATAATGGAGAGTAGAATAGAATATAGAAAGGTAAAGAGATGGTGTATAAAGTATATATGAATTAGAGAAAAAAGTGACTAAGACAGGTGTAATGTTATCTATTATGAAATGAATAAAAAAATAGAGTAGGAAGTATTGTGTTAATGTGAATATATAAATTAGTGTAACTTTTTTATATTATTTAATTGTTGTTAAAGATATAAGTAGTTTTATTTTTTCTTAGATAAAAGTTTAATTTAATATTGGCATTTTATATTAATTGTCTTTTTTTTGTTCATATTTGATAATAGTCTAACATTCAATCAAATGAGAATATCTTAGATATAATTTTAGACTACAAAGTTTGATTTTTTAAAGGTAGCATATAGTGGTATTTAAGGGAGGTCATATTCAATTCTTTAAAATCAACACATACATGATTGTACAAGTTATTATTTCACAAGGGAAAAGGGTTTGTACTTAATTTGAATGCTTGATAGAAATATTATCATTCTTCAATCAATCAAGACAACTATTTCCTCATTCAACGTAAAATTTTGGGATATGAATCTTTCTTTATATTGAAAGGGTCATAATTTCAATTAAATTTCGATTGTATATTGAATAATTTATCGTTCATAGATCTTGAGATCTTCATAGGTTAATGTGATGATATTTTCAAACCCAGAATTTGACAAATTCACCCTATTGAATCAAAGTCAAAACTTTTTTAAGAAATATCACTTTTCTTTTTTTTTTCATCTCATGATAGTCCTTAGTCCTCACTATAAAATCTTCCATTCATATTTATTTTGATTGTGGAAGTTGAATATATTTTTTAAGGTGATTGGACATTTTTTATTTTGTTTGCATTAAGCTATATAATTTGGTCACCATAAACATTATACAACTTTTATTTTATCATTGTTGGATGAATTAAGGTAATTTATTTTTTTCTTTCAAATATCTAATAGAGAAAGGTATTATTGGGTACATTATGTCATGTAACAATATTCACCCTACTTTTTCTCTTGGAAGAGATCTCAAGGGATGGAAAAGGAATATGGTCATCATGTTATCAACTATGGTGTTATTTTCTTAGAGAATCAACTATAATTTGACCACATAAATGAATTAAGGTTCCAAACTTGATATTTATAGAAACTAAATATGGTATTATTTATATTATGAAGGGATTTTATTTGTTTATATACTAATTGTGTATCATTAAAAATAGAATTTGATCTATTACTTTTCTATTAATTAATGTTTGAGGCCCTAAGTCTTGTATTCATCCATATTGTTTATGTAATTGATTTGTAGAAGGTATGAGTAATAATTTTAATCTCCATTTAAGGAAATAAGAGAAACAATGATGTTTTCTCTATTTTCTTTTTAGTTATGTCGAAGCAAATTTTATATACATCACTCAAGAGGTGACCCTTTTTTATATTTTGGAGAATGGGGCGATGTCATCATGCATGTAATAGGTTTCCAATAACAATTCTTCGAATATATTGAGCTTTTTAATATATTTTTTGAGTTGTTTATCAATGAAATTTCATATTGGTTCATATATTA
Organism: Sequoia sempervirens; assembly: GCA_007258455.2. NCBI lineage: Eukaryota > Viridiplantae > Streptophyta > Pinopsida > Cupressales > Cupressaceae > Sequoia > Sequoia sempervirens. The sequence continues at coordinate 92,663,873 of VDFB02281492.1, forward strand.
TTCACATTTCAAAATTCTAAGATCTTGTCTATTATGATATGTAGTGTAGAAAAATGTATCCCTTTTACATTTTCAAACTTTTTTGGGCCCTCCTAGTTAATTTAGACTTAATTATGCCTTAATTTAGTGTTGTAAAGTGTACCCTTTACACTTTCAAACTTATTTATGGCTCCTTTAATTAATTGAGCTTAATTTTCCTTAATTTTCCCCTTAATTCACTTACCAAGCCTATTTTAATTACATTTTCTGAAGAGGAAACCCGACATTCATAAATACCTAAACATAACACTTCTCATTGAGCAATGTGTATCCTAGGTTTAGGGACCTAGGACCCATTTTCCCATGGTAAAATGGGTCCTCCTTTAGACCTAGGACCTCAATTCAAATTATGTTTTTTGGTGGTATTTTAATGTTTTCAAATCTATATTCAGATGTCGTCTTGTGATATTTGAATTTTGAGAAATTAAGGATACATATCTATAAATATAAGGTTATTTCACCATGTTTCACGTAGAATATTTCAAGAAGCAATCTAGAATATTTTCATGAGATCAATTTAAAATTCAAGGAATTCAGCTACATATTTATTGAAGATTTATTGCAACAATCAAGATCCAATCGTCATGTCAAAGTCTTCTTGCATCATGCATGTTATTGGAGATAATATGGTGATGTAGGTTTCATGATCCATTCAAGCATTCAAAGCACAATTTCAAGTCAAGATCCAAGATTCAAGATCCACATCCATTGAAGATATTTCATGCAAGTTGCAAATTTACATTCCAAGGTTTATGCAAGCATTTGTTGAGTGGTAACATTTCTTTGTTCATTCTTCATTCCCTCTTTCATGTTTCATTTTATTTCAAGGTTTGACCAAGGAATACCCTCATTCACCAAAAAAAAAACATTTTTCCCTCTTGATTTGTGATTGTAGATTTAGGTGGAAGAAATCTTGAAGATCCTTTGAAAAGAAAAATTGAAATTGTCAAAGTTGTCATCTTCTCACATAAACTTATCTACAGAATTTATTTCTGGCTTTCTGAACCTAAAACCTAGAAAAATTGGAAGATTCAAATCTGTAGCAGAGGCTCCCAAAAGTTGCAGACAAATCCTAACTCAGGACCCATTCGCCCCTAGGCGAATGAGTCCCAAATTAGCTTCAGAAGCTAGCTTTTGGTGATTGGTACACATGCTTCTACCCTTCTCTGATTTGCATTCTATTTTTGGGCTCTGTTAGTATTGAATTTAATCTTCCTATTCCAAGTGTTAGATTGTATTTTAGTGTTAGTTTACTATTTTTAGTTTTTCTCCCCAAAGTGTTGTTTGATCAGGACCTCGGTCCTAACACAAGAAGGAAACTACAGATTCATTCATTGAGTTGACTCACCTAAGAGTTGTAATTCAATTCTTTGGGTTGATCTCATTCCCTAATGAAATAGAGGAAGGATAGGTTCATCATAACCCTATTTTCCTTCATTTCTATTAATGACCTATTTTTCTTATTTTCATTTTGGTGAACCCAACCCTTTTGAGCATTATTTCTTTCTGATTTTGGAGTCTATCTTATCCCTAGATCTATATTTTGCATTCATTTGCATTACATAGCATTCAATTGAATCCCATTTAGGGTTGCTTAACTTTCACTAGTTTACATCTCATTTAGGGTTCTAGGATTACATTTTTATATTATTTAAATCTAAAAAATACAAAAAATTGGTCATTTTGTAAAGCATTTACATAACATTGCATCATTATTCATTTGCATTAAAAAATTGAATCAAAATTGTATTTCAAATTAGCTCTCCTAAGTTTTCATTTAGTCATAATTTGCATTTGCATTCCAGCTTAATTTCACAAAAATCTAAAACTTTAACTCACTATCTTAAACTAGAATCTGGAAACCACAAGAATCAAATTAGAAATTTGTAAATTCAATTTTCAAAACCCTAAAATAGGACCCATTTTCCTAAGGGTGAATGAGCACCTGATCAGGGTTGTTTCCTAAATTTATGGGCATTAAAACTTATGTTTTTGTATTTTGTTCTATTGTTTTCAATTTTTTGTTTCAGTTTGTAGAATTTATGTTAATTGGAATTGATCATATTAAGCTTCATTTGATAAATTTAGTGCATTGTGTGAATTCAAATTTGCAAGACATCATTTTCAGGTTTTTACATAGCATAATCAGAAAATTATCTTGTTGTAAATTTGAACATGGACAATATGGTTGGATTTATTCACTAGTAGAATTTGGCAAATAAATGACTACGTGACTAAAAATTTTAGTCACAACAACTAAAAATGACTAAATTCTACTCATTTTTTGCAACTCAGCTATAAATGAGTAAATAAATGACTAATTTGGTCGTTAACTAAAAAATTATTTAGTCGCAGAAATAAAAATGACTAAATAGTTAGTCATCAAATACAAATTTGACAAAAAATTTAAAAAACAATTCAGCCAATTATTGGCACGATGTATTGGCACAATTATTCACGTTCATTGTAGACCTCACTTCATTTGTTCATTGTAGACCTTGCTTCATTTGTTCATTACATACCTCACTTCATTCATTCATTGCAGACCTCACTTCATTCATTATCCTGGCATTGGGGCATTTTGATAATTTATAGCAGCTACTTGCATGGGTGATAAAGATTTGGAGAGGACCTGGAGACTTCTAAAAAGGTGGGAACAGAATTCGGAGTTTGTTGCAATGAATTTAAATTCACTGAGGTCCTCTGTAATGAAGTAAAATTTAGGGACACCCTCTGTAGTGAATTCAGAGCTAATTTGAAACCCTCATTACATTAAACACAAATTCAAAATGCTCATTACAATCTACTGCTATTAATAATTTTCTTTTACAAGCTTCTTTTCCTTCTTTAGTTTCTTCTCAAACTGACCAGCCTCATCATCATCGTCATCCCTGTCCTTACGCTTACTCCTCCATAATTCCTTCACACGCTCAAATTTCTCCTCTTGTTGCATCACCCACAAAAGTTATTCCTCTTGCTTTCTCCTTTCCATTTGAATCCTTCATTCTTCATTAGCTTTTCATTTTGCTTCATCAGCCAAGACAAGTTGGTATGCTACTTTAATTGTTTATTTTGCTTTAAGCTAGTGATGAGGGAGCAAACCCGAGACACAAAAATAATGCACACAACTAGAAGACTTTATTATTATTCAATAATGGAAATATTACATGCAGAGGATCCCAAATCCTCAAGCTCTGTGATACATGCAAGCTACAAAAGTTTCAAAAAAAAATTACAGAAAATCCCCTTTTCATAGCATGCGAACTCTTTTCCCCAAAAAGCTACTCAAAAATCAAAAACTAGCTCATAAATAGCCCCTTTTTGGTTTGGAGCCAAAAAAAACATTCGAGATAAGAGTTTTGGTGGTTTGGCACCAAAAATTACAATTTGAAATTCAAACATTGAGTCCTAATTCGAAAATTGGCAATTTTCCATAAATCGGCCAACTTCCGGAAGCCATAACTTTTGATCTGGGACTCAGTTTTTCAAACCGTTTGCACCATTAGAAAGGTCTCAGAGTGAAGAACGTGGGAAGAACCTGCTCCACTAGTTCTAATGATTTCTATGCCCATACGGGACCGTTTAGTGCCTCAAACTAGACTCGGAAGGTTTTTCAGGGCAAAAAGCAGAAACTGGAACTTGAATAAATTTCAAATAGTGAATGATCTTGACCTGATTCTTTCGCCAAAGTGCTTATTTTTCCATCATGAACCTTCCCATAATTTTTTGTCTTCCCACGCCTTCAATTCACACTTGCTAAAAATAGCATTTGAGCAGAAAAAGCAGAAAAGCAATTCTGAAAGTTGGGACCTCTTATTTGATGAAAAGGGTATCCAAAAATGCAAGAAAATATACAAAAATAAAACAAAAGGAACATAAATGGAAAGTCTATTTTTGGGTGATGCAAGATTTCCCTCACACCACTGGATGCTCCTGCATCAGCTAGTCATCTATTTTCAGTTCCATGTTTCCAAGTATACGTAAAGCATTTGATTAGTTTTTATCCACCTTAAGTGCATCCCCAATCAATTCTAGGCTTGGTGCACTGTAGAAATAGATTCCAAGAGAATATGATGCATACAATGATGATGGATAAGCTACCTCAAAATTTTAGTCAATCAAATATGCTTTGTCCCTTCCAAATCCATTTGACATAGTTAAATGAGATCTTATCAAAAACCTCAAATGAATCATTTGTATGTAATCTTTTCATTTTTCCTCTTTCTTTTTTTTTATGGGCAACCTATTTTAGTCTTTATTTTAGAACATTTTATGTGTCCTTGAATGTATTATGCTTTATCTTTCTATCAGATTCTAGATTAAAAGAACCTATAATTGAAAATAGATTAATTCATCTATTTTTATTTTGCAGTCCCAACTAGGTGGATTAAATTATTATGTTGTTAAAAAAAAATCTTGTACAATGTAATGTCCCCTTTTCAAAATGAAACCAAGTTGAAACTCAAATTCTCATCATTCATTTCCCATGGGTCTTGTGGATTTTTCTTTTAGAAAATAGGAGTTAGGTTTGGTTAAAGCTCAAGAAGCCTAGACATCATCATCATATGGATCGTCTTCTCTCAGACTCTGTTTCTGCAATGGTTCATCATCTTTAGAATCAAAGTATGAATGTCTCCTTCGTGATTTTGTTGAAACTGGAGAATTTTTCTCGCCATCATCAGAGTCTTCTAGACTTGCAACTACAAGAAGATCTTGGGAATTTTCTGCATCATCTTGTGCCTTATCACTCATATAATTTTCCTCATCTTCCATGGCAACATCATGTTCCTCCATATAAGAATCATAAGCCTTGTGGTCCTTATCCTTCTTTTGTTTCTTCTTAGACTGACCAACCTCATCATCATCATCCTTGTCCTTATGCTTACTCTTCCATAATTCCTTCACACATTCAAATTTCTCCTCTTGTTGCATCACCCACCCAAGTTCTTCCTCTTGCTTTCTCCTTTCCACCTAAATCCCTCATTCTTCATTAGCTTTTCATTTTGCTTCATCATCCAAGACAAGTTGGTGTACTACTTTAGTTGTTTATTTTGCTTTAAGCCAGTCATCTGTTTTCACTTCCATTTTTCCAAGCATACATAAAGAATTTGATGAGTTTTTATCCACCTTAAGTTCATCCCCAATCAATTCTAGGCTTAGTTGGATCTCATTTCGAGCCTGAGCCATGGCTGCAAGACAGATATGCATCCACATAATCAGGAAACTTGAACAATTTTAGCCTGTATAAAAGATTTGATTTTTCAACATCATGTAGTTGTTCAAACAACCTAGCAAAATTAAATAGTGTTGTGACTTTATCCCATGGTAACTCAAGTGAAACACCACCTTCTTCTAGTCGATGGAAGAATTTCATATCCTTAAAGTGCGCAAAAAAACTATAGAATTGGCACTGGGATTTTATTTATGAATTCAACCCAAATTCCATTTCCTAATGCCTCCATAAAATTTTGTTGAGCCAACTCTAGTTCATCACGCTCAAAATGAAGAACCTCTATGTTGTTTAACAATTCAATGGGTACTTCTTATCTACTCTTATTTAGAAGAGACTTTGATGTCTTAAGAGAATCTAAAGTTGTATTGGGGTTTGTCGATATTAATAACTCACCCATCTTGATAAATGTATGGGCATCACATAGATCTATACGAGTTTCATTTCTTAAAATTTCCAAAGCCTTCTCTGCCTACCCTTGCTTAGCATATATATGGCCTACAACTTTTAAGCTCTCACAGTTCTCAGGGTGGACCTCTAGAACCTTTTTAAAATTTGAGAGAGAACTCTTAAGATCTCCCAGCTTTAATTAAACTTGTCCATAAAATCCTATGGCCTTTGGCTTTCCTTGATTGATGCCATGTAGTAGCAGCCAGTGGTGTCACAATCACCTTTACTATGATTAGATCATGCAAGATTATAATATGAATGAGATTTCATGAGAGGGTGGGCAGTTGAAACAAGATTTGTCTCAGTTAACTGTTCCAAAAGAAAATGTTGCCCTATGAAGAAAAAATGGTTTGCTAAATGATTCAATGCCATTGCATAGTACAAGTATAATTCAAAGGCTTTACGCATCTTTTCCATTCCTTCATGAACACTACCTTTTTTACTAATTGTGAGAATCCTACAATTAAAAAATGCACAAAACTAACCATAGAGATTCTTCCCCATTTCAAACAGCAAAATTTCCAAAAAAAATGTGTTTAAACCTACAAATAAAATACGCTAATTTTTGCACCCAAAAAAACCATGAGACCATAGCTTGTTGCTTACTATTGTGCTTTGATAGATTTTTTCCAAGCATCCATAGCTTGTCTGAAATCACCTATTTTAGGCTTTTAGCCATAGCATCAAGGCAGTGAACTATTTGATAAAATGCTTTGGTAGACATGTATGAGAAATGTGGTAGCATAGACAAGGCAATGAACTTTGGAAAAGATGCCTCAAAGAAATGTGGTCTCATGGTGATGGAATGCCATGACGAATGTCATGACAAGCGAATTGTTATGGATTGTCATGGAATTTCATCACCATGAGACCACATTTCTTTGAGGCATTTTTTCAACCAGTTCACTACCTTGTCTATTCTATTGCTTACTATTATGTTTTGATAGATTTTTTCCAAGCATCCTATTTATTTTTTTAGGCGAAAGTGGCAAGCCACTATAATATATTATATATATAAATAAGATAATACAAAATCTAGTTCTGAGGAACATACCAGTAGAAAAGAACCAGTAAGAAAACCTTTGGTTATAGCTCATATAGGATAAAGTTTACATATTTGCATAATCCAATTTCATAGTTTATACTAAAAATGTTGATAATTCAAAATTCAGCATTATACTTCGAGGACACCTGCTTTAATTAACTCAAAAAACTAAACATATTTCTACCATAAGATGATCATATTGAAACCCTTCCAAAAAATTAAACATAATTCTGCCCCAAGATGATCATATTAAAACCCTTACAAAAGACCCAAAGCTATTATATTTAATCCCTTTACAAAACACAAAAAACCCTAAAATTTTATGTCAAAAAACCCACAAAATTACTGTCATTACTCTTTTCTAGAAACCCTATTTACTGAATTTTCATCCATCCCCTCTACCAGTTGTAAACCTCTTTCAAAAACTCTTGCTCCTCCAACTTGTGCTCTAGGGAACTACATACAAGAGGCCCATCTTGCATTGACAATAGTTGAATTCACCTGAGGTCTATTTGTCGACTGTTCATGAACATTTTGTGCATGGTCTAGATCCCAAGCAGGTGAGTTTACCCTAAGTTGTAAATCCAAATGCAAACCATGACTTGTTGGGTGTGAAACATGCGCTTGAAGGAAATCCAAAGCATAATATTTTTCTTTAATCTCTAATTTCATTACAGAGCAAACACTTCACCGATTCTTTCTCAAGGAACGTAGCAAAATATAATAGTTTTTATACTAGAGAGCAAGCCTAATGGCATCAAAAATCTCTTCAAAACCCTGGCACCTTTGCACAAAATATCTGGGAAGTAAGCCACCAATAAGCCCTTCTCCACTAAAGAAATTATATTATTTGACTACTCGAAGAATGGCATTATCTAGCAAGAATTGAAACTTGATGAATTTTGTAGCCAAGTCCTCAATTTCACTCAAGGAATGAATCAAATCCAGTGCATTTGAGAGAAAAATGGATATCACCTAAGATGGAAAGAGAAGGCATTGAGCTCGTGGGTTGGTAACTTCAATTCCTATAATTATTCAAATGCATTCCTCTACCCTTTCGCAATCCACCCTAAACATCATTTTAAGAGCATCCTGAGTGATGTATTCTTCAATTGGCTTCTCCCATAGCTTGACTGGTAGGGATATTATGAAATTCCAAGGATGGAGAGCCATTTCGACATTGCTTCAACAGTGTATTACCACCCCCAATATACTGAAAATAAGAATACTTTCAACTACCTTCTTGTTGCGAGAATTCTTTTGTAAAAACCAATCTTTTAAACAACCCATGTTAACTAATGATCTCATTAATATGGCCTTTGATATATAAGCATCTCTCTAATCGTTGTTGAGCAAGAGCTTTAAAAGCATCTAATCCTTATTGGGAAGATTATGTGCAAGTCTTTCTAATCAGCAAGTCATATCCCTCCAATTTGAACATTTTCTACATATCGGGAAGAGGTGAATCAAGTTACAGAGATCAAAGACCCTGAAGATAACATATGTGCATAATCAGGAAGACAATTCTTGTCATTCCACCGATAAAGACTTATCAATGAAAGCAAGGTGATCAGAGTGAAGTTTTCAAATCATACCGAGTGTGTGTATCACACCGATGGAAACCTCATCGGGAAGAAAAATATACACTCTCATTGATAGAATAGAAGAACAACTGTATTGGGAAGACATGTACAATTAGAGTAAGTCCCTCAGATCCCACCGACCATATGGGTTATGCTGATGAAAGAGGTTTTCAGGAAAAGTCTCACCGACTTATCCAAATGAATGAAGCGATGGAGAAAATATATTGGGGAGACCAAGGACATCGAAAGGGCATTTTTTTCTCTTAACTATAGTACATGTCAGCCCAATGGTAACATAGAAATACCACTATCTTTCAAAAAGACACTGGGCAATGAATAAAAGGATTTCAAATTATCTAGACCACCTTGACATCAAGAAAACTTCATAATTGTCTCCCCAAAGTAATAGAAGTTGAAAAGCAAGAGAAAGGGTTGTTGTGCAATATCGGTGAGATTATTGAGTGGTCTTCCTGACTAAATATAAGAATCAAAGGGACACTTCACATCAAAATGATATTCATTTATGTCTTGGCAATCAATTATGAATGTATAAAACAAAGATGGTGTCAAATAAAGCACATAAATCGACCTGAGATTAGAAGGGTTCCACCAATGCAATCTTCTTATATCGCTCTAACATTTTGAAATTGAAAAAACATGTTGCATTCATTTCTAGTGGTAGACATTAATGGTCACATGAATGAACCATATGTAAATTCTAATTGAAAAGAGATTGAACCAAAATAATTTTTAGAAGTTGCAGTAGGAAGGATAGGAGATCAAACGGGAGTCAAGGAATTCAGTGTGGCCAGAAAAACACAAGCATACAAAGCTTCCCTGCAATTGATAAATTATAGTTCAATTTTTCCACCTTGTAAAGAATTAGAATGGAAGATTCAAGTTCTGCAAAAGAAAAAAGTAGGAAGCAACAAGGTGAAAGCAGCTAGTCCAAAAGTAAGAAATAGAAAATTGAAACAGGGCCAGAATCAAAAGCAAAAGAACATAAATTGAACCAGGACCTCATTGATCAATTGTCTGGTTCAGGGCCAAAAGCTAGAAGGTCTACACAATTGAGGGCTGATGTAGAAAGTTTAGAAGATAAATGCAAACATATAGGTGATGTGTGGACTCCTATTAGGGGATATGAATTGTTCATGTTTCATTACTATTGGAGAAATAGATTTGAACCATGTGTGTAACCCATGGAATTTCTATTTGGGAAAGGTGGTTGTTCCCAATGTCTTTGTGAATGTAGAACTCATAAAAATTTTGGCCAAACATTATAACCTGAACCTTTAATCCATATGCAACCCACAAGGAGAACCTTTCATACATATATCCAAAACTACACTTGGTGAAGTTTTCAACTTAGATGATTCATGTGATGAGCCCATAGTGCATGAGGATTTGGAGGAGTTATGGAGAATGGATACTAGTTAAAAAGGATGGAGGTTACTGTTACATAGGCCTAGAAAAGATGGAGACCTAGTTCCACTTGAGGATAATGATGGACCTCCTTTTCATGTCGATTTGTTCAAGCCCTATCTAAAACATACTTACTTCTTGATATGCCAGATAATTGGAATAGAGGCCTCTAAATTCATGACTATAGGGCCAAATGGTGATTGTTGCAGACATACAATTTCATAATGCAAGACCTTTTGATTATGCCTCACACATTTCTAGAGGGATAGACTCAGGGCTAATGGCCATCAAGAATGAATCTCCCACAATGCACTTTAAACACTATTCCCTTCTCATGCACATGATATTGTACTATGGACAGGAGTTAGGAATGTGGCCAAAGGAATTGAGGATTACACAGTTGTATAAGGAGTATCATCCATTGCCAATGCAATTGTGGACTGCTATTTGGGATAGCAAGTTTATCAATTCCAGTTATGTTTATTTTGAAGAATACTTTTTCAAGATATTGTATAGGTTCTATGATCACCCCTATGACTATTCATTGTTTGATGAGATCAAAAGATTCCTAAGGCCCGAGGATTTCAAAGGACTACCAACTATAGGTCATAATTGGGGTGACTGGTATTGCTATATTGATTCCACTATGGTTAGAGTTTATGGCTTTGAAGACACACCCTTCTTACTACCCAAAACTATGCCAAATAGGATTGCATATCTAGAGATTGTTAGGCAATTGGATTATTCTAATGTCATGAACTTGAGAGCATATGAGAAATAGTCATTTATGCCTAGTACATTGCATTTTGGAGATTTCACTATGGTATCAAAGGAAGGATATGATCTTATTTTAGAAAAATTGTCACATTTCAATATGAAGAAGGCTGTACCAAGGAAAGGATTTAATCCTAAAGGTTATATTGATTTTGCAAGGAAAAATTAGAATCTAGGTGGATATGTTCATATACCATATCCTCATGATGATATAATCAGAAACATGGAGGAAAAGGAGGTTGAATTGGCAATTGATAACTACAATAGAGAAATGAAGCAGAAAATGGAGATACAGGAAGTAGAAATGTTGCCCTCTGGTAGTGAGGAATCTTTTGATGAAAGAGAACCCCAAGGCCAAATTGACAAGATCTCCAAAATGAGAATTGAAGAGTATCAACCTCCGAAGAAAGAGAAGGAAATTAGGGAATCATCTAATATAGATACTAGGAAATTGGCCTATAAGTCCTTTGTTTCTGATGATCAGCTCATAAAGTCTCCTAAATTTAAATTTTTTTGTATAAACAAAAGGGGAAAGCAATAAGGGAATTAGTCACAAACATCACATCCAACAATGAAGGTCAGTTGTTGAACACCTTGAAAGTGGATGTGGAGAGTGAGATGAAGGACATGACTCCGGAGAAAGGAAGAAAGTTACTAGAGTATTTTGGTGTGATGATCTTTCCTAGTTTGGATTTAAATTATGCTCTTGTTTTTGATAGATTTTTACATAATAATGGTGCTAAACACAAGCTCAGTCCAAAAGGAGTAACAAATGTGTACACTAGGTCAAGATATAAACCTAATGAGAACTTCCTTATGATTTGAGATTTGTACCCCCCACATAATAAATCTATGATTATTGATACTGAGAAGGCATTTGGTCATGTGATAACATTGAAAGTAGGATTAACTGATCATGTGGTCATAGCTGACATTGGCATAAATGTAGCTAAATTGATCAAGGCTCAGATCCATATGTTAATCAAAGAACATGATATGTACAAGTTGAATAGTGAAAGAATGCTAAAAGAAAATGATTTCTTGAGAGACACAGTCAAGGACACATTCAAAGGATCCACTAGAATGTTAACTCAATGGGAGGGTTCCCAATCAAAGGACAAAAGTGAGGAATAAAAAATACACACTCAAGTGAGCAAGGCCAAATTTGACACACTTTCTGTAGTATTTCAAAAGAGGCACACAAACCTGATGGTTTGGATGGACAAGTTTTGGGTGACTCACTCCAAAAGTCACAATTCCATTCAAGAACATAAGAAGATAAATGATAGGCTTTATTAAAAACTCCAAGAGATACAAAAGAGAATCACTTATGATACTGGAGCCATTACAGCTATTGACGACAAGGTGAGAAAACATAAGGACTATTATAAGGAACTTCAAGCAGATGCCAAGGAATTTATTGATGCTTCAAAGGAACAGGTGCCTACACTATTTAGAGATGATGGAGAATTGAAGAGTCAAAGTGAATGGATGAAAGAGTTCCAGCTAATACTGGATGAAGCTTTGGAAGTAGCTAAGAATGAGGATTCAGCACTGGAAGAGGCCTATGAGTGTTTGGAGAAGATGGTCATCATGGAAATTGTTGTGAGGAATGCTTCAAAAGATGTTGATACACACTTGAGTCAGGAATATTTAGATCATATAACACAAGTTCATTTGTGGCTTATTAGAGCTTAATTGTTAATGATTATTGTTGTTAATTCCAAAAGACACTTATGAAGAGGCATAACCTCCTCAAGATATTGATATATAAGTTAGACAAGTGATGATTAGATAGTAAGAGAAAATAGGGAGAGAATAGAAGATATATAGAAGATACTTTCAAAAAATTTATCATATAGATTCTATTGTAAGGGCCATAATGCATGCATGAATTTTTGTAGAAATCAATGGAAGATCTTTAATTTTGTGTGACTCAATATTGGTGTCTATTGTTTGTTGATTCAAGCAATTATCTGGCTATCTCCACATTGTTATTTCTCTATTATTTGAATTTGTGTATCCAAGTTGATATTCAATTTCATCAAGACACATTTGTTGTTATTGTGTAATCAAGTTGATTGGTTTCCATTAAAGAATTGAATCATTTTAATTGATTACAGTAACTTGGAAGTAACATTTGGATTAGTAAGAAGAGTTAGGTAATTGATAAGATTGTCATATTGTCTCCAACTTGATGTTATCTTGTTATTCAAATTGAGGATATACTTCATTTGTCAATACACATTTGTTGTCATTGTGTGATTCTTTTAATTGGTTCCTTCAAGGAAGGATTAAAATCCTTTTAATAAATCATAGTAATATGATAGGATCAATTGGATCAATAAGTAGAGTCTGTCAGTCACATTCCTGCACGTTTATACAAGGTATAAACAAACCCAAGTGCCAAGTAATCAAAACTATAACCAATAATAGTCACCTATCATAAAAATTTATTGACTCTGCTTACCCAATAAAGCACTGGTCCACTCCACATTTCATTATACTTTACTTATCAACCTTCACATTCAAAATTTCCAATTATCATATTAGAAGTAGAAGTAATTAACAAGCCATCATCTATCCCACACTTTATGCCACTATGGATAGATCCTTAAGTACAAATAAGTCACACAATCTACTTCAGCTATCAGGGTCCACCCACCTAGGTCTAGCAGAGCTTGAAGTGTAGGGAGTCATCAACCATATAGGTTAGCTCCATTCATTGGTTCAAAAATGTTGAAAGTCTGATTATAGAGCCTAGCATCCTCTTAGGATTTGTAACCTACATTTTTTAGATCGAACACATCCATAGCTTGTTCGAAAGCATTTGTTTTAGGCTTTTAGCCATAGTAACAAGGTAGTGAATTATTTGATAAAATGCTTTGATAGATAATATGTATGAAAAATATGGTAGCATACACAAGGAAGTGAGCTATTTGAAAAAATGCCTCAAAGAAATGTGGTCTCATGGAATGCCATGACAAGCAAATGCAATTGGCAGTTTCTCCTAGTTAATAGTTACGCAATGTGAATTAATTGCATAACTGCTTAGGTTGACTTTGTAAAAACTATATTGTAATTGAAATTTTGTCATCTATCAACATTTAGTTATTAGTTATGCAATGTAAAGTGATGCTTTGAGTTTTAAAGATGTGCAATGCAATGTGATCAACAATGTAGATGATTATGAACAAATAATTGATACCAATTCATAATATACCCCTATATTCCAACCTAAAATACATAAAAAATCCAATCATATAGTATTATCAACAAATAATTGAGACAAAAATTTAAGCACCAAATTAAATATTCTTGTCCATTGATTGCTTCAAATAGATATTACAATATAACATAAGTATCCTCATATATGTTTCTATAAATTCCTATGATAATGATATCAAAATTCAGTCTTGGTTTCTCTTTTATAAGAGAAGCAACAAGCTTCAAACCGTTACAAAATATGGCATCTTTTCAAAATTCATGCCTCTTTATATAAACTAAACTAAACTAAACACTAGTTTTTTTTAAACATAAAATAGAGAAAGTAGATAACTAATGAAGTCTGCAGCACTTGTGACACCATAGTTCATTAATCTCCATAAGGCACCCGTGATCACTGAAGATTTGTTCAAGGTCCTTTCTCCATATTAGTGTATCTAAATGTGTGGTTCTTCCACTATGATAGCCCCAAGGTGTACTGTTCAGAAGGACCCAAATACTTTTGCTCCCACTCGTACACTATATAATCATGTGGCCATTTGTATTCTTGAATTTTCAATATATTTGCAAGATGAATCTTCCATCGGTTGTCTAGTAATGCCCTGCCATCCATGATAAACTTAGAATATCCATCATCCAATGCTATTACTCCATCCATGATTAAGTTGAACCTGTCAAGATTCAACTCGCCATCCTTTTGTATGCAAGTGATGCACTATGGAATAATCTAGCCAAATTCACTCTTCCATTCATTGAGGTCCTTCAAGTGGTCATCATCTTTCAATATTTTTGGCATAAACCACTAATTTAGAGTATTAAATGAATCTATTCTTATTCTGATCTTTTGGTCCTCTCCTTGTATATATTGGAATTTATCTATAACTATTTTGGCCATTTTCTCTATAGGTTTTAAAGATGTAGGAGCCTCAATACTCCTCTATAAGATTCTACACAAGGTTACCAATGTGTGGTGTATGGGCTGCTAGTTCTTAAAAATGGGATCCAATATGGGTACATGTGTTTTCATATGATCAATTTCCTATGTCAGTGAGTTGTAGCAATCATACACACTTTCCAACTTATCCGCAATTAGCTTTGTCCTATGTTTGAGGACCTTCTTTAAAACATTGCAGATTTTCTTATTCACTCCTTCCTTACCCTCATTGTTGTCTTTCTTTAACTCTTCAATCTCCTGTCTAAGAATGCTCACCTACTCAGGAGAAGCACTTTCTATATCAACTGGTGGAGCAGGACACTGGTATAACATTATTTCCTTGTTCTATGAGGTGCCTACTCCTTTCATTTGTTCCTTCAACTTCACATTTTCCATGAACAGTTTATTGACTTCATCATTTAAAAACTTTTGTTCCTTTTCGTACTCTCCTAATCTAGCTTCCATCTCCTTAAATGAAGCTCGAGTGAACATAGCTCAATGCATTGTCATGGTTGTAGCTTCTAGAGGAGATGTATCCTTTAATGTTTTCACCATAGTTGTCCCTTTCATTTCCTACACTACATCTAGTAACCTTGGTTTTTGTGTACTCTTTTGTTTGGCCCAAAATGCTAAGGTTTCAATCTTAGGGTTATACCCTATGCCACTTACCCCTTCATCTGAGTCAAACTCGGCAATCAACATTGGGTCCTCATGTATTCTCACTTGATCAAGTAAAAACATTTTCTTTAATTCTATACCAGGGACAATAAGTATATTACTTTTTAAAATCATCTCTTTAGCCTCTTGTGGGCTGACATCAATATTATCAATCCTTAATTCATTAAAAGTTTGGGCTACTATCTAGTCATGTTGGGATTCCTTAGCTCTCATCTTATTTATTTTAACCCTTGCTTCAAACTCTCTCATTTTCATCTTAATCCAAAAGTCTTTAAATACAGGGGTTTTGATAAATTCATCATCTTCCAAGAACTTGAGAGCTACAACTACCCTATCATCCCCATGCATTTCTCTTCCTTGTACCTCGATATTGGCTCTAACTTCAGGCCTATATTCTTTAGTTTCAAGCATAGGTTGGTCCACTTCAACATCATCCTTGAAATGTCTTAACACATTAACTGCTTCTTCTATATCTCCAACCTCCTCACTTATTTCATAGGAAAGAAGTGGGTCTACCTCTTGTGTCTTTTTTTTTTAGAAGGTGGTTGTTCAGGAGTGGTGATCCTAGAGAAGCATGACATACTGAAACAATATCCAGAGTTTTTTTTGTAATTACAATACTACTTGGACTTTTGGGATACAATTTGGAAATTCTTCGGGTCGTATCTACTACAGTCTTAAATAATTCATAAAACTTACCAATTATCACATCAATCCTCTTGATAGAACCTGATTCCTCTATGAAATACCCCAAGAAATCATTGTGCTTCATGTTTCTTTCTTCATCAATCCTTTTCATAATTTCCCATTTTCTCCTCCTCTCATATACCTCTTGAGGAGTGAAACAATTTTTTATTACATCTTCATATTCAATCCAGTGAGTAACCATAGCCTTGGTAAGGATGGTGTGTCTTACAAAATTCATGTGACCCTCAAGGTCAAAAGCCCTTTCCTTTCCAGACTCTAAAAGAGTACCTTGTTTTTAGATAATTTTGTAACCCTTCAAGGGTATCAGATCCCACTGATAGTTCCCCACATGTTGTCAAATTGGGTAGAAATATGTCCTTCCTTTGTTTATTCATGACATCCTTTTCCATCCATAGAATCCACCACATGAACTCTAAAAAGGATAATTGAAGGGGGACAATTTGGCAGTATATGTGGGGCTTGTGCACATCCATAAATCATGATTATTGTGGTATCTAGTAGAAAAAACCAATCACCGAAGTTATGATTATGGCCTTGCTCAGGTTTCAAAGCCAAAGGTCTTAATAGTTGTAGAAAAAGTGTGTATAGTCTTGGTGGTTGGTGGTCAAGAACTCTCATAATTTTGTACACAAATTCATCATGGAATATCACATAATTTGAATTCTTACATTTGTTGTCCCATATATAACGCCATAGTTGCATTGGCAGCAAATTCCCTCCTTGTCAATCTGACCCAAACACATCCTTTTGCTTCATCTATCATTATTCTGGTATACTATCAGGTGGCACTACAAAAAATATTGCCTGAATGTTATGGGGGATCTATTTTCCCTGACTTGCAGAAATCCTTCATGCATTACTTTCTCAAGATATGAGGAAAAATCATATTCAATGTTTGTGAGAAGGGTTTTGGATCCTCATAGCCATCATCATTAAACTTACTAGCATTCACTCTTATGCATCTATCCCAAGTACTTGACAGGGATCAAAGTAGGTTTTCTTGAAATAGAATTGGAAATATGAGACATCAAATGGCTCAGTAGCAAAAGGGGATATAGGAATCACCCTCTTGTTCACACCCATTTTCATGTAAATGGAGACTTCATCACTTCTATGGGTTCTCCCCAATCTAGTATATTCTTCTTTACTTCTTTGCAAATCAATTTTAGTCAAGGCTTGTTTTTTTAGGTCAAAACATTCAATGATGGTTGCTTTAGTCAACACAACTAATGGTGAACCATTTGGAAATCTCACAGACCTAGTAGCAGGATTATAACTCTGAGCCAATACTTTGATGAACTCTACATCTATAAAATCATTTGGGACAATTAATGGCCAAATCTAATGCCCATGGATTTGACACTAGAATCTTTCCCTCCCTTTTGTCATAAAAGTACCAGAACGGTTCCCACCCAGAGATAGGGATAAGAGCATCTCTACAACCATGAGCCACATCATTAAAAACTTTCTTAAATCCTCTCTCAATTGATTCAAAGAGTATATCCAAGATAGACTATTGTAAGGACCTCTTTTTAACCTTAGATTCTTCCTTTTTAGTTTTAGGTTCTTTCTTCTTGGCCGGCATGATGTCCTTTTTAGTTTCAAGTTCTTTCTTCTTGGGAGGCATGATTTTTAACTATCTTACTTCTATACTTCTGAAATGTAGAATTCCAAACAATCTTATACTCATAAAACTTAATTCGCAATTTAACTATCTTACTTCTCCTATACTTCTAAAATGCAGAATTCCAAACAATCTTGTACTCGTAAAACTTAATTCTTAAGAGTTTCGTGCACTTACCCGGGTTACAATGGTTGCAGAGCTTAACCTCCTCAAACTCCCAACTCCTCGCATGATATTTTTTGCAAATGAGTATAAAGAGAATTTTGAATTCTTGGTTTAATGGATTTTGAGCTCAGTCATGTCAACATTAATATCAACCTTATTCCAAATATTCTGCTTGTAGTTCGAGTTTGAACATGCACCATTGATTTTACAAGATTGGACGGTTGATGTGATTTGTGCATTTAATACCACTTTATCACCACCACTTTCTATAACTGTCGTGAGATAGAGGGGTATAAACTATTATACTGCATGCTTCTTTGCATTTCACCATGGGGTAGCAAGATCCTTACCTCTATATTGCAAGCATGACTTGTTTAACCCACGATATTGTGGTTTACATTAACAGTCACATACGGCTTATTGTCATACTGTATGCTTCATCACATCCTTCCACGGTATAGTGGTTCATACCACCCTACCACATGCCTTTCTGATCTTCCTCGTCAGATGGCAAGTTTCCCCACTATACCGCACCCTTAATTTTTCCTTCTCGCGGTATAGCAGTTTATGATGTATTTAAATTATCTCATACCACCCAGCCACGTCCTCATAATACTTTTTTGGTATGGTGGTAAATATCTTCATGTTGTCTATTACACACCGCCAGCCTACCAAGGGTTCAAATTACTACGAGGGATCACGGTAATAGACTATTAAGGGATTTGGAGTGTTTTTAGCTAGACATGTTTTGTGTTGAAGTATATATGATGAATTTTTGGCTTTGTATAGGTATTTCAATGTCAGTCAAATAAAAATTTATATATTTTTTTACAATGGGGAGGCTCAGACAAGAAAAAAAGGAATATAAGGGTCAAGGCTCAGGTCATGGACCTTAAGGTTACTTGTGATGATGGAACTAGACAAAATTTTAAGGTTCTAACACACCTCATGATGAACTAGACTATTATTTTCCTTCATCCTTCTTGTGTTATTTTTTTACGACTTCTTCTCTTGTGAATATATCCCTAAGGAAAAAAAAATGATACCTGTAATTGTAAACATCTTCTTGGTTTTTGACTACAGATTCTTTTTAATTTATAAACTGAATTATATTTTAAGTTTTCATTTGTAGTTATCAGTGGATTGGAAAGTCAACAGTTATCAACTTATTAACTCAATAAAGTTTTGCAAATTCAAGGTGTTGATTTATACAGTATTGTTTATTTGGACTTTAGGAAATGAATACAAGGACTATAAGGCACAAATTAAATGATAGTGATCATAATGTTGAAATTCCAATGACAGAATATGAGCGCACACGTAGTGAAAAAGTTTCCAAGAATAATGAATATTTATTGAGTCTTGGTTTGACAAGGCAAGTTGTAAATCCACTAAGTAGTATATTATTTGTTTAATAGTGTTTAAGATCTTTATGTATATAAGACATAATATGATATATTTTTTTGTTTTATAAGCAACAAAAAGAGTGCAAAGAAAATGTGGAGAAAAAAACAAAAGGAAAGAAAAGATGCAGTGTTTCCATCTCATAGAAGCTAACGCTTTTGTGATTCAACAAATGCAGTTGATGAAAAAAATAGTTGTGATGATGTGTGGCCTAGTATAGCACATGGTGATGTGCAACCTAATATAGCACACGGTGATGTGTAGCCTGATATAGCACATGGTGATGTGCAACATAATATAGCACATGGTGATGTGCATCCTAATATAGCACATGGTGATGTGCAACATTGTGATGATCTCTTAGGACTAAGTCTAAGAGAGATTATTGAAAAACATCAAGGAAAAGGAACAGCAGGTCTGTAGATGCTTTTTTTAACATTATTGAAGGATGTGTTTAATGATGTGAAATTTGCAGAGACCGTTAATGAAAGCCATGAAGAGAGAATGCTTGCATCTATTGTACCTCAAAGTGCACCTGTTGTATCTAGAACTTTTGATGGAACTAGTGGATCAGCCAGAAATATTGGTAGTGGTAATTTAATAGAAGATGTGGATGATTTTGTCAAAAGACAAAGATTGAGTCAAGATTTGTATATATCTATAGAGAGGAATGAAAAAGAAAGAAAATTAGAAGGAAAGAGTCCATTCTTGCTTGAGGTATCGAGAGATGGTGAGCCCATTGGGCCACCGAGTTGGGTGTAAGATGTAGGGCCCATTTCGATATTTGCAAAAAAAAATTGTAGAGAAAGATCCATGAGCTATGGAAAATATTATACAAAAAATGGAAAATGCTTTTGAGACTACTAGTGGACAAATCTCTAGAAAATATTACAAGCAAAGGATGAGAGTTTTGATGAACAATTATAGATACAGTTCCAAAAAAATAATCATGGGGGGAAAAGAGAGGTTCGACTCCAATCTATCTCCCAAAGAGTGGGAGACATTGAGAGAAAGTATGCATTCTGAAGAATATTTGGCAAAGAGTAACAAAGGAAAGAGAGCAAGAGATAATGTGAGGGTTGGACATACATTTGGCCAAGGCAGGTTGCATGCCAAAATGGAAAAATTTGCAGTAAGTGTATGGGTTTTTTGTTAAATTTACATTGTTTTATTTATTTCAATTTTTTATTGAATTGGCTATATGTTGAAATTGGCATTGTATTTTAGGTGGAAAGCAGTAATAGAGAAGCAGGTGCATAAGATATTGTCAATTATATGGCAGCACTAGATGCCAGTAAATCTAAGAGTAGGATGAAGTGGAAATCTAGTTTGTCAACTGAGATTTCACATCCATCTGTTCAATGCCCAGTAGGAGCCTCTATAGATCAATTCAACTCAAATGAACTAGGGTACCAAAAGGGAACGAATTGCATATTTAGTCTCTCTTAGCAAGTTACGTAGTTGGTTGAATCTGTTAACCCTATACTTTCTGCATGAAATGAGCATAAATCCATGGATTGATATGAGGTAAGAGGCTCTATTAATCTCATTTCTTCTTCTTTGGCAGTTCTATATACAAATGCCTCTTAATATATAGATTATTGAAATATGAGTGTAGGAGAATCCAACCCAATTTCTTTATTGTTGGAGTGATCCAAAAAAAATTCTTTTGAACAAATTTATAGCTTACATTCTTTACTTGACTATTGAATGCTTTGTATATTTTTTTGCACGATGGTTAAACCACATGCAGAGCAATTTTATCAAAGAAATAAGAAGAAAAAAAAGTCTTCACAGTGTCAATAGAGCTGTCGATATTGATAATGATGAAGTGGACAAGAATGTCCAGCACAATCGTCTTAGTTGTCCTAAAGTTGAGGTAATTAATATAATAGTTGTCAGTTATATGTCCCAATGTTTTGTCATTCTTCATGCTTAAAATTTTGTTTTGGACAAAAAATCATAGCTTTTGCATTCTTTAAGTTGTAAGTTAATTTGCCCCAATGTTTTTTCATTCTTCTTTTGGAAAAAAATTTATAGCTTTTGCATTCTTTAAGTTGTAAGTTAATCTATCCCAATGTTTTGTCATTCTTCTTTTGGACAAAAATTTATAGCTTTTGTATTCTTTAAGTTGTAAGTTAATTTGTCCAATGTTTTTTCATTCTTCATGTCTAAAATGTTCTTTTGGAAAAAAATTCATAGATTTTGCATTCTTTACTTGACTTATATTAATTCTTGAATGATGATTAAACCACATGATGTAGAGAAATTATATGAAAGAAGGACAAAAAGAAAAAGGCCCTGTCAATAGAACTCTCTGCAAAGTTGTACAACTTCATGTCTACAATGACGTTGATAGTGGTTATGATGATGAAATCAATGATCATGCACATGATATTCATATTGGTAGTTGTGATGAACTCGAGGTGAGTGCTATGAAACCACATGCAAGTAAGTACTATTCAAGTAAGTAATGGTTGTTTTATTATGTAAATAAGGGTAATCATTACCTATTTGATAGAAGCTGGTTGGAATAGTAATGAAGTGTAATTAGCTAGTATACATAGATTATGGAAATAAAGGAGGACATATAGCTTACATATGGAAGCTTGGAGCTTAGTTGTAATAGAGTGTTTTATAAAAGTACATACAAAAACTGATTTGTTCCAAGAAATAAGATATTACATACAGCTGTCAAAAAAAATATAATGTGTTTTTTATATCTCAATATAATGTGTAATTTTTTTTTATAGACATTTATTGATAAACTCCAAGAAGGGGATGAAGTTGAGGTGTTGGATCCATTTGATGGTGTTGTTGCAGGAATTAGGTGGATTCACTCACTATCTATTGTACATGGAGTCAAATTGAAAGGAACAGGAGATGCAAATGTAAGTATTTTACAGGTCATAACATACCCCTTCCTTATCCAGACAAAATAGATAGAGTTGTCTGTCTAAAAAAGAAAGAAGGGACCTTCACATGATGGCCACTAAAATATTTGAATAAAATGACAGAGTGTTAGTCATAAGTGCAGAAGAGCAAAAGAAGGATTAGTAGCATTTGAGTGTGGAGAGTGAAGTTGTAGACAGAGAATGTACTGAGCCTGAATAAGTTGAGCCCAAACAAAAAACAAAGAATCTGATTTGGGTGTACATTATGTGAGTAGAACAGTGAATGTTCTATCTTACTAAACCTATAATGTAAAACCCCTTGATTATTTTTCTCTTTTTTGTTTGTTGTTGTGTAAGTAGTAGACGCAGAGAATAGGGGTGCAGAAAAAGAAGTAAATATAGAGCAGATAAAGAGGTGCAAAGAAGAGGAAAAGTTGCAGAGAGTGCAACATACATGTATGTGCAGTTGCAAATAATTAAGTTGCAACATAGAATTGACATCAAAATTGTAATATCTTGCATAAGAAAAAAAAGGCATTGTAACTTAGTTTTCTCAGTCACAGTATTGAGCAACACACTTTGTAGCAATACATTTTTCAAATAAAAGACACATTTCTATCTTGTATCTGCTGTAAGAACATGTTTTCTCAATAAAATTTCAATATTTTACCTTCTTAATAGCCATTTCATTATGTGCAAATGAATGATTGATTATGTTTTTCTATGTTTTTATATGTTTAAACCTCAATTAAAGCATTGTCTCATTTCTAGCACTTATAGGCAGAAATCGGTGAGCAAAAATAATTAAATAAACTACCAATTGACTAAATATACTACCAACTGACAGAAATCAATGAATAAATATGACTAAATATAATGATTATGTAATTAATAAACAATGTATCAATATACCTACTAGCTGATAGAAATCAATGAACAAAAATAATTAAATAAACTACCAAATTGATCAAAATGATGATTAAAATTAATGACTGAATACACTACCAATGGACGGAAATCAGTGAGTAAAAATGACTAAATAAGTGACCAATTAACATAAATCAATGACTAAATTAACGACTAAATATACCAATGAATAAAAAATGATTGAATAAGTGACTAGTTTAAAACAATCAATGACTAAATTAATGACTAAACACACTACCAAATCAATCAAATTAACGAATACATCAACGACCAAATTGATCAATCAAATGACTAAATCAATGACCAAGTCGATCAATCAAATGACTAAATCAACGACCAAATTGATCAATCGGGTGACTAAATTAATGACCAAAACGATCAACCGAATGACTAAAAATGGTTTAGTCATCAATTCGATCGCATTATAAATGACTGGCAATAAACTACTACTGGTCACACAACCATATTCAGTCATTTATAAGCAGTCTTTAGTGGTTTTTTCAGTCACATATTGTTGTTTCTATACTAGTGATTGATGCTAAACCTCATAAGGGCCTAACTAAGATGTTTCTTGATATTGATTTCTCACAACAAGACATATTTAAACATGCACCCAATGGTCCTCTTTACATAGCTGGAAGAATCAATGAGAGGCCTACTAATGGGACATTAATTGATCCCATCTGTGTAGAGAATGTGATCACTAAATAGTTCCTATTTGTGCATGAACTTTATCAAGATACATATGAAAAATTGAAAGCATGGATCAAAATGCATAATGGTTTTGCTTACCCTATGATAGGTTTGATAAATATTCCTTTAAAATTTGGACCAAAACAATTAAATGTCACATTCACCATCATCCCAACTTTGAATTAATTTCGTGTGAAGTTATGTTATCCATGGCTTCACTCAATAAATGTCATCCCGTTGATTGTGCATAAATTCTTAAAGTTTCCATTTGGAAATGAAATTTTTACTGTGCATCATAGTGGCTTTAATCCTATGTCTTCTCATGGGAATTTTTCATTGGATTTCTTTTGGATCGAGCCTATTGAACCTATTAGACCCCATGAAGACTTCTCTTTCAAATCCTATCATAATTTTAAGGCAAAGCGCATTGCAGAATTATCCCTTACCAATATGCCTCAACCCATGATTGAGCCTCCTATCCTTGATGAAACCATGATTGAACCAAAAGATCTTTCAAGTAACCAACACCAACCTATGACAAATCCTCCCCCTATTTCATATAAGAGACCACGAGATAATCAAACAAATCTTGTTGTGCCTCCTAAAGTCAAACAGGTTTACAAAGCTAAAGAGAAAGTGGTTGAACAACCTCCCATGGTTCCTTATGTTCCTCCCTTAAGGGAAGAAAAGAAACCTATGGTTGATAAACCCACTCCTACACAATCACAACTTGAAAACCGCATGAAAAGGAACCAAAATACTAGAGAGTGTAGGCATAAATGTCGTGCTATTACTCATTTGTTACAAGCAAAAGAAGAAAAGAACATAGAAAATCAAAATCCAAACTTATCTCAATCAATGCAAGATTCCTCTCCACCCTCGTTGCCACATAAACAACAACAATCTTCTATGGATATTGTCATTAGACCTCCTATTGTGATTAACTTGGATGATGATAATGAAATTTCAAAGATCGATGAACAAGTGCATAATGAGTTGAATTCATTATTTTCATCTCCTATGAGCTCATATGATGATCCTCCTAAAAAGAGTGTTGAACTTGGTGTGTGTCCTAGATTGGCACTTGTTGTTGTCCCTTTGGCTAGTTATCCGCCTTCCACATATACCAAACAAGATTGGGATGCAAATGACCTGTTATAGGTTGACTCGCATGTTCCTTACTAGTCTTGTCTTTATTTTATTTTTCATGTTCTTTGTGTGGTTGCATGTGTGTATTGTGATCCCCTTGTACTGTTATGTTTTATGTATCTCTCTTCCTACGCATTCATCTATTTGTATCTACATTCTTCTATATGTCGTAAACATTTATCTTTTCTTTTGTCTTGTGTTTTCCTTTTGGGGTTGATGCAAGGCATCAAGATATTTAGGTCTCTTCCATGTTTTGATTATATGGGAAAAACAAGTTTTGAATGGACCCAAAACCATTTACAAGAAATTTTTGAAGGGACCCGAAACCCAAACATGGATAATCATGCTGCTAAAAGAAAAGGCATTGAACAATCTATAGTGAAACAACAACATTCCACCAAAGGATCAGAAAGACTACCCAAAACTGCAACAAAAGACAAGGTTTTGAAGGGAACCTAGAACCCAAAATAATCAAGTTTTAATAGGGACCTTAAACCCAAACAACACAAAAATCCTGCTAAGCAAATAGGAAACAACACGACCTGCAACAGCCATGTCACAGCACACTAACTGTTTAGAACAACCAACACTGAGTCAAGATCCAATAGCATGACCTACAACAACCAGGTCATAGCACACTAACCATTTAGAATAGCCAACACCAAGCCAAGATAGATAGCCAACAACACGACCTGCAATAGCCAAGTCACAATACACTAACCATTCAAAACAACTAGCGCTGAGCCAAGATAGAAATCCAAGAAATTGGTGTGTAACATCCACATAACTAGATCTAGTTCTCCACGATAGAACATAAATAGTAAAGAGCAAAGAGAACCAAATCAACACTTTCAGGATAGTCCAACTCCCAATCATAATTGTGTAGTAAGAGCACAGAGTAGCAACAACGCTCTTGCAACACAACCCACCCGATTAGCCATCCCAAACTCCACCTCCAAAGGAGTGAGCTCCCCTCTATAGGAGAGGATGAAAGGAGAACCCTTTCCACCAAAGACACAACTCTCCATCCCACAAAGGTTCCACCTCAATAGAAACCTGTAAGAGAGAGGAAATTTTTTAAACCAATTCCATAGCACCTAGATCCACCTCAATAGGAAAGGGCTCCCCCTCAATAGGAGTAGTCTCCACCTCCATAGAACACCCTAGCTATAGAATCTAGCAAAAATAAGGCCCGCTAGTAGAAAGGGAAAACACAACATCCCATGGTAGCATGAGCAAATGGTAAATGTAGAAAGAGAGCAACCCTATCAAAAAAATAGAAAGCCAACACACCTAGTTCTTCAAGATAAACAATAGGAACAACCCAAGCATCAGAAAAGACACAAGGATTACACGAAGCCCAAACGCACTAAAAATAGCCAAAAAAATGTGAGGGAGCCAACCAGCAGCACCAACCACCAATCCAACCACAACCTAGCAACACAAAGAACCCAAAAGCCTACCAATGGCAAAGCAGTCAAAATCCAACATGTAAACCATGAAGAGCAGCAAAGAGATCCCAAGAGGGCAAAGGGAAACAATGTAGAAAAGAGTCAAGGAGAAGGCCAAAACAAGAAGCACACCCTCCACCCCAACACGTCGATCAGAGCTAAAAATTGACCATTCCACTAACAAAACCCTTGCAAGGGACCCAAAGCACACACCAACAAGGCTATCTCAAAGCCCAAAATCCTCCCAAGCAGCCAACAGAACATGAGCAAACAAACTACCAGCACCAACATAACCAGCCGCAACCCAACACAAAAAACCCAAAATCCAACTAATGACAAAGCAACTAAAATCCCACAACCAACCATCTGCTTCAAGCAACAAAGAGAGCCCAGGGGGGAAAGATGGAACAATACAGAGAAAAATCAATGAAAAGGCCAAAACAAGAAGCACAACATCCACCCCAACACATCGAATAGAGCTAAAGATAGACCATTTCACTGAAAAACCCCTGCAAGGGGCCAAAATCACCCACCAACAAGGCAATCCCGCAATCCAAAAGAAGCATACACAACCAAAAAAATGTCAGGAATCCAAACAACAGCCCCACCCATGCAACTAGTCGCAACCCAGCGACACAAAAAATGCAACATCCTACCAACAACAAAGCAGCTGAGACCCAATAGCTAGCCATCTACAATGAAAAGCAAAGGGAGCCTAGGAGGGAAAGGAGAAACAATGTAGAGAAGAGTCAGGGAAAAGGCCAAAACAAGAAGCACACCATCCACCCTAACACATTGGTCAGAGCTAAAGATAGACCATTCCACTAACAAAACCCCTACAAGGGACCCAATGCACACACCAACAAGGATTTCTTGCAACCCAAAGGTAGTAGAAGTAGCCAAGTGAACGTGAAGAAACAAACCAACAACACCATCTACGCAACCAGCCACAACCCAACAACCAAGAGAACCCAATCGCTTGCCAACGTCAAAGTAGTTGAAAACTAATAGCCTATCATCCAATTCATCATCATCTAGTTCAAAATTTCCATCTCCCTCTCCCTCCAAATAATTCAAACCTCCACTCCCACCGCTCTTCCCACTCTCCATTGAAATCAATAGGTATCTTCCATGTTGACCCGAAAGGCTTTTCTTTGTTTTTTCTCTCTGTGTCATTCTTCTTTTTCCATGAGTTATTTGGGGAATGATGGTGTTTTTGAGCTCTATAATATCATTGTAGAAAATACATATGCTAACCCTAAATCCGCGGATCCCTATGTGTTTGGGATTTCATTTTGGGGACAACCCCTTCCTCTCTTTTTCATGATGCGGTTTCATTTGGAAACATATTCTTGTCATAGGGCTTTCCGAATAAGCTATCATGTCTCCTTTATTGGTTAGCATTGATTATTTGCTTCTTTAAAGTAAATTTCTCACAAAAATTGTGTTTAGCATTTTTGTTAAAGCGGGGGCATACATTGGCATTATTATTTTTGAAATTTTTGACATTCCTTATGTTTCATTGTGTGATTTTCTTACTTCTTTCGATGTGTCTTTTTCTTGGTGGTTTCATTGGGTTTGATGTCCTTCGAGAGCATGATATTTCTTGGCATATGACTTTCATCTTAGTGGTGATGCTACGCATTGTATTACCTAAGTTTTGAATCTTTTATTCTTGACTTTTCCTCTCTTGGTGACATTAGGCATGATGTTCCCTAAGATGAGACCTTGCATGAACTAAGAAAAATCCCTTTGAACATGTTTATTTTCATTTTTGTTCATAAAGTGTTTATCATAATGCAGCTTGCTAACCTTGTGAAGCTCAAACCCTTTTCAAGGCCACCAAGCACAATACACTTTGCTTTCCAGTGGAGCCTTTCCTTGTTTGTTCATTGGTGCTTAGAATAACATAGCTTGTTAGGCCTTATGAAGCTCAAAGTTTTTGTTTTTTTTTTGTGGTTCCTTATTGAAGTTGTCAAGAGGATAGCTCTGATATGGTATGGGAGCCTAATAAGATTCTCTTATTTTTTTCCCTTGGGGGCTCACCGAGTGGATAGTCAGAGTTCCATTATCCCATGTGAGTGTGTCTATTGTTTGCATAGCAGACATAGAGTTTCGCTTGTGAATTTTTTGGAAAAATAGTTGAGGCGTGTTCCACATCGCGTTGGACAGTTGATGCTTGATCCTCCCTTCTTCTTTTTTTTCTTTAAGTCTTTAGTGTTTTATGATCGAGTAATCTTGTTGTTGTTGCATACATGTGTTTTGATTGTCTACTTTAGTGTGATTTTGACGCAAGTTCATCCTCTCACTAAAGTTGGGGCTAAATGTAGTGTAATTAATTGAGCTTAATTTTCCTTAATTGGCCCCTTAATTCACTTACCAAGCCTATTTTAATTACATTTTTTGAAGAGGAAAGTCGACATTCATTAATGCCTAAGCATAACACTTCTCATTGAGCAATGTGTTTCCTAGGTTTAGGGACCTAGGACCCATTCTCCCATGGGAAAATGGGCCCTCCCTTAGACCTAGGACTTAAATTCAAATTATTTTTTTGACGGTATTTTAATGTTCTCAAATCTATATTCAAATGTTGGCTTGTGATATTTGAATTTCAAGAAATTAAGGATACATGTCTATAAATATAAGGGTATTTCACTATGTTTCACCTAGAAGATTGCAAGAAGAAAGATAGAATATTTTCATGAGATCAAGTTAGAATTCAAGACATTCAAGAGCATATTTATTGAATATTTATTGCAGCATTCAAGATCCAATTGTCATGTCAAATTATTCTTGCATCATACATGTTATTGGAGCTAATATGGTGATGTAGGTTTCATGATCCATTCAAGCATTCAAAGCACAATTTCAAGTCAAGATCCAAGGTTCAAGATCCACAAAAAAATTGAATTAATTTCAAGCAAGTTGCAGATTTACATTTCAAGGTTTATGCAAGGGTTTGTTGAGTGGTGACATTTCTTTTTCCATTCTTCATTCCCTCTTTCATGTTTCATTTCATTTCAATATTTGATTACCAAAATGGGGTTTGACCAAGGAAAACCCCCATTCACCAAAAACAAAACATTTTTTCCTCTTCATTTGTGATTGCAAATTTAAGTGGAAGAAATCTTGAAGATCTTTTTAAGAGGAAAATTGAAGTTGTCAAAGTTACAAAAGTTGTCAAAGTTATCATCTTCTCATGGATACTCAGCTAAATAATTTATTTATGGCTTTCCAAACTTGAAACCTAGGAAAAATGGAAAATTCAAATCTATAGTAGAGGCTCCCAAAAGTTGCAGACAAACCCTAACTCAGGACCCATTCACCTGTGGGTGAATGAGTCCTAGATTAGCTTCAGCAACCGACTTTTGGTGACTAGTACACATGCTTCTGCCCTTCTCTTATCTACATTCTATTTTTTGGTTCTATCATTATTGAATTTAATCTTCCTATTCCAAGTGTTAGATTGCATTTTGGTGATAGTTTACTATTTTTTAGTTTTTCTCCCCAAATTTGTTTGACCAGAACCCCTGTCCTAACACAAGAAGGAAATCTATAAATTCACTCATTGAGTTGACTCACCTAAGGGTTGTAAGTCAATTTTTTGGGTGGATCTCATTTCCTAATGAAATAGAGGAAAGATAGGTCCATCATAACCCTATTTCCCTCCATCTCTATTAATGACCTATTTTTCTTCTTTTCATGATATTATAATGCACTTTTTTTTATATCATCAAAGATTTTATGATGGTGTAGCTGTCACATTTTAATTTCCATCCTTGCCCCATATTAGGTTTTAACTTTCATATGTGGCCAATCAATAGATAAGTATCCTCCTATTTTCTTAGAAATTTTCCTTAATAAGAATATAGCACATAAAACCAATAGTTGTATGGTATACATCTTATACAGGATGCTTATGTTCGGGAAATAGTGTATAGTAAAAATAGAAAATTATTGGAAATACTATTATCTTTATGGGAGTACCCTCCACTTGTGTGAACACGTTTTACAATAGGCACATGTAAATTTTCAATATTTTAGCTACCTTATCAAGAATTATAATACTAGTAACATCAAAATTAATAATTTAATTATGTACTACATGATTAGTGACTACCATTGAAATATATAATGGTGGATGTTTATCATTGCTTACCTCCAATGCACTAATGTTGAAAATGTAGAGAGATTCACCTTATTTGGATCTATTTGTTTTTCTCATTAAGTTACTTCACATTCACTTATGTGTGTTTTATAATAGATTCATTTTTCAATAATTAGAAAGGCATCCCACATTGAATTATTCTTCATGATCTCTACAATATTGAACAACTCAACAAGAACTAGATTTTTTGTGAGGTCTACCCTATCTTATCCTTCCTTAGCATCTTGATTAATGGAACTAGTATTATTTTTTATTGTGAGGTGAATTTATTTATTATTTTACTTGATGAGGTATGAACAGTCACCCCTTTGTTAGACCAGATTATCCATTTTTAACCACCCACCACCTTCCATATTCCTTTTATCATGTTTAAATTAACAAGATTATGTAATTAATAAATTAAAATCTTATTTAATATTAATGTATGCATACTTTTTTTATTTATTAATAAATATTTTAATGCTAATAGTCAAGGGTCAAAAGATGTGTTTTTATAATAGTAGGAAATGTTCAAGAAAGAGAGGATTTATAGAGTGACACATCCATGGAGCTTTAAAATTCTTGAAACATATCTAGAACTGTCATAGACTAGGTCTTTGTGAGAGGAGTTTTGAACTATCACTAGATTGCTAGTTCTCCAACAAATAAGAAGAATAAAAGACTCGTATTGTATGATGGTTCTCTCAATCAATTATACTACTTTCATTTTGGTGGTGCTTGTGCAATTTTTAGCCCTCTAAGCCATTTTGATCAATAAAATTGTCAAAATCCTATGTTTTGTTAGGAATTTATTCAAAATGTTGCATTAAGGCTTTGAAAAACCCTATCCTTCATAAACCCTAAGTCCTACCTAAAACCCTTTGCACTTTTCTTATAATTCATCATTGACTGATGATCTCAGTTTCCTATCCTTTAAGTTATATCTTTAAGGCCTTACTCTCATTTTTTATTAGCCCATTTTTCTAGAACACTTGGTAAGCCATTGCCTTTAATATATTTTAATTACCACTAAAAATTTTGCACTTTACTAGGTCCCACATGACACATGGAATAATTTTTCATAGCCTCTTTTCTTTGTAGGAGCTTCTCATAGTATTACCTTCTTCTCATGAGCCTACAAAATTTTCTTTTGCTTCTTAATGTCATAGATGTGTATGGATCATAAGCCAATCAAATCATAAACTTTATTTTCACATAGTAACTTAAGTTTTCTAGTGAAGCCCCCTTTCATCATGCTTTGTCGGCCCCTTTTCCCTTGTAACTTAATTTATTCATATGTGTATGTGCTTTTAAAAGGTTTTAAGTTTCCTAAAGAAAAGCTCTCCAAGGGTTAGTGCCAGGTGTTGAATTGTGATTAAGTCACACTAGTTATATGCATCACGAGGCCTTTTATTCCAAAGAAGTTCTCTCTGTGAATGAGTGAAATGCATTTTTTTTGTTTCATAAGCATGTATTATTCCTTTTTGTGCAAACTTAAACCTTCATAAATTAATGTAAAGGTGAGATTTTTTTCCCCCAAACTCCTCAAATCATGCTACTTGTCGTGTTTTGTTTATTTCTAAAGTTTCACAGAGAAAAGCACTATTGGGGAAGCCCAAAGGATTTTCCTTTTGTTCTCATGAGTCCCCAAAATTATGAAACATGTCCTAGAGCTATCCAAAATAATGAAAGGTCTCTCTTTGTGGAAGGGATTTTAAATTCTTGTGATCATTGTTGATCTTTGACAAATCAATAGTTCATATTCAAAAATGAGGAACGACTAGCACTGGTCGCATGTTTAATCATGTCAAGACATTGATGGCGGATTTGATTTGTATCTACCAAAATCTCAATAGTAGTAGCTTAATTGCATCTACTTTCATCATTCAAGACACAAAGCAAAGGAATCTGAATGAAATTGTTATAATTTTCTAAACGAGCAAGGGTTTTGATAGTGTTTCTAGGGTTTTCAACAAGTGAGAAACCAATAAGTAAATTTGAACTATTTCTACATAATTTCACATAAAAGGTTATAGTTTTTTGGTTTCTCAGATTTACAAGAAAATTAGGGCTCTGCAAGGGTAGAGATTATGCAAAAATTAAAGAAGTCTTCTTCAATGTTTAAAATTTTAAAAGCCCTATTTTTAGATACTATAACCTTAGAAGGAAAATCATGGTTGGAACGTCTAGGGGTGTGAAGAGAATATTGGATGATGATATCAAGGTCCAATTGCCTAGATTAGCCAAGAGACCTAGAATGGTACAAGGGTCTAGAATTTTGGTTGATCTACAATTATTGATAAAAATGAGAATTGTAGGGATTCCATCATCCCAATTCAAGGGTATTCCCTATTCAAGAACTCCTTCAAAAAATTCCTAGAAGACAAACTGATTTGTAACATCTTAATATTAGGGTTGGGTAGGTTGGTAGTGCCTAATGTGTTTATCAATGTTGATCTAATCAGAGGGATTGCACAGGCCTACAACCCTAAAAAGAGGTGATTATTAACAACAAGTGGGAAAGTCTTGATGCACCTAGATAGAAG
Source organism: Sequoia sempervirens (assembly GCA_007258455.2). Lineage (NCBI taxonomy): Eukaryota > Viridiplantae > Streptophyta > Pinopsida > Cupressales > Cupressaceae > Sequoia > Sequoia sempervirens. The sequence continues at coordinate 92,696,964 of VDFB02281492.1, forward strand.
TTACATTTTCAAGGTTTTTAACTTAAAAATTAATGGAAAATTACCAATAGATCTAGGATCCCTAACCAAATAATATCAGAGTCATCGAGAAAGTTATAAGGTAAAATGGTTTTCATGCTTCAAGCCTAGAGGGCCTAACAAAGAATTGAGAAGGTTTTCTAATGGAGAGCTAGATCCATTCAATTATGATATTTTTGAGGATTACTTTATGAAAACACACTTCTCACTCTATCAATTATTGGGCTTGGATTCCAAGATTCAGATGCTAGTGTACCTGATGGTGCTAGCAGTTTATATCCAAATAACAAATGTAAAAAAACCCTATGACTATGTTGGCTACATTGCTAAGGAAATTTATAGAGCTTTGAGCTCAATCAAGAAGGACAACAACATAGTGCACTTCAAGTGGTATTCTTTAATTTTCCACATTATTTTGTTTAGTGGTGTAGAAAGTTGGTCCCCACACATGCAGATTAGGGCCTTGGATGAGCAACAAAGATTTCTACAAATCCAAGAATGGACTTATAAATGGGAAAAGGACTGTGAGAAGTCTAACTATTCAAGTTTTAAAAAATGTTTTGTCAAGACAATTTTCAAAAAATTTGGCCAGCCTATGGATTGGCAGTTATTAGAGTAGGTGAGGATATTTTTGAGACCAAGGGACCTTATCCCAATGGTAGAGATAAATAAAAACTAGGCTGATTGGTTTTTCTATTTTGATGCCACTAGGATTAAAGTATATGGATCCCAAGTAGCACCACATGTGCTTCCTAGGAGTGTGTCAGATAAAATTTCATTTCTAGAAATCATATGGAAATTGGATGAGTCTGATAAGGTGAATTTCAAAAATAATAAGAAGCATTCCATTCTCCCCTCTATAATTGTGTTTCCAAACTTTCAAGTCACATCAAGGGAGGGATTAGAATTAATTTTAAACATGTTTCTTCCATAAAAAATGAAGGTGGGCAAGGTTAGGAGATGTGACGAAGATCATTTCATTCATGATCAAAGAACAAGTTTCAAGTTGGAAACGTTCTTGCATGAACCTAAAAACATTGAATATTTGATGAGAAATTGCTCCACAAAGAAAGAATCCACATAGAGGAGAGCACTATGGGTCAAGATTCAAATTTTTGAAAATAAGAGGAAACAATTTGATCCTTCTTCCAAGGATCATTTTCATATATAAAATACCCCATAGTAAGAATAATGACAATGTTGGATAATGCTTGCAATTTTCTTTCAAATGTTCCTACTCTAACACCAAGTACCCCTGGCCCTTCTACTTCTAAAGGGGATGTACCACAAAGTCCACAACAAGTCACCCCTTTACAAAAAATAGCTCCAACTGTAAGACCTTTGATGGATTATCCCATAGGCCCAAATGAAATGATGGATGATGTAGAGATAGCACAAGCAATGAATCCCCTAGTTAGGGTAATACTTGAAATAACCTCAGATAATAGGTTAATCATCAATTTTGATATTGGAGGGAAAGTAGTGGATGATATAATAGCACAAGCATGCTCATATTTCATGCAATATGATCAATTCATCACTACAAAGGATTTTAAGGATTTTTTTTCCTTAAGAATAAAGGAGATGAGTTGCAGCAAACAATATAGGACAAAAGCCTCATAGAGGAAAAGAAAAAGGAAATAATTGTAGAGTTTTGGGGAAAGATCAACACAGAGATGGAATCTATGAATCCTTAGAGAGGCAGAGAATTGGTATGAAAGTGTGGATGCATACTTCTACCAAGATGGGATATGTTAGTTGTCATTATATTTGAAACCATCAAGAGATAAGAAGGAATTGACCCTATTTTTCAATCAAAGGAGAAAGTTTATGCTCTCTATTTTGGGTCAAGATTTAATCTTAGGCATGAAACTCTATCAATATGGTCTATTTTCTCTGAGAAAAACAAGCCTCATGTAATAAATGACCCTAGTGATCTCATTGGAAACCTGATAGTCAAGATACTAGGGGATACAAGTGCTACCCAGGAATCCTCCTTCACATTCAATATATAGCCTTATTCACTAAATTAGCAGTAAAGAGGTTGTAGGGAGATTTAGATAAATCAAATGCCATAAATTTAAAATTACAAGAATAGTTGAATATGGTTACAGGATTTTTGCCTCCTTCTTAGCTAATAGTTGAAGACAAGGGACCACAAGAGAAGTATAATTTAACCCTAGAGATTTAAAACTTAAAGGAGAAGCTCAAGAAAAGCAAGGAAGAAGCTAGAATAGCAGAGGAGGCATCTGTTAAGAAGGTGTCATATTTGGTTGACAATATTTTGGGTCATAAGTTGTCAAATATTTTGAGCCTGGTAGATAAGGTTTGGGATAGCTATAAGATTTTAACAAGTACATTCACCAACCATGCTCAAGAAAGATTTAGGTTGAAATGTTTTCAAATTAGTTGGGCCCCTAGAGTTTCATTATTAAGAATTATTTCAAAACACTCCAATTATGTTTATATTTTGGTGTCTGATATTCTCTCTAGGTCAGAAATTTTGGATGGAATCATTAGCCATTATATTAGATATAGGGTACTCATAAGGCAAGAATTAGATACTTTTGGAGGCTTTGAAGAGTTTCATATGCCTCCCATTTTGAATAATGAGGGAGAGATAAGGCATTGAAAGGAATGGAGAGAATATTTTGCTAATATTCTCTCCTATATGGAAAAATAAATAAAGGTGGTGAGATGGATGCAGAGTAGCTAAATATTAGTTTGGATATGCTCTCCAAGCTTGAGTATAACATGATAGGATTCTTTGAAATGGTGCATGTCTTAATAAATGATTATTACAAGGCTCATATGGTTAGGGTGAACCAGTTTCTCCCACTTAGAGGTGGCATGTCATCAAGGTAGGATGATAATAAAGAGAGAAAAAGGTGTAGAAACTTGAGTTGCTTTTCAATTGGCTTCCACCAAACAGCATGAATACATCCACAAGTCAGAGAAGGAATTTTAGAGGTGTCCTATCAACTTCAAGAAGAAATTTTAGGAAAATCAAATCCATACACAAGTATAATTGCTTTAAAATATCTCAAACTATTTCTACAGTGGTTACATCCTCATGTATTAATGTTTTTGTCCTTTTGTAAAGGTTCCACCACTTAAGTTTTTTCTTTTTGTGATAAGTGGTGGAATAAGGATTTTTTCTTGTTGCTCTCTTATTTTTATAAAAGGAAATTCTAAGCCTTATTCAAAAAATTCTAGTCCTAAGAGTTTTAAACAAGTTTTTGTATAGAATTAGTCTTGTATAGTTAGGTCTTCTGAAGTCTCAGAAAGATGTTGTAATTTTTCTTATTAATAGCAACAAACAATTTAATTCTAGTGTTTGTAAGAATACAAGTCATATTTTTAATGTCTCCATACTATAATACACTATCTTTTGAATTTTAATAATCAAATATCTTTCAAGGTTCTCATTGTACATTCATGGTGATAAATTTTTGGTTGTTATCTTTTAATCAAGTAATAGATTAAATTTGTTTTCAATTGAATTTCAAAGATATTGTTGTTGTAGTATGGATCTTAAAGTAGATAACTAGTATTGTCCATTCACTAGTTTATTATTGTAAGGCAATGAGATTATGAAAACCATTGAATTAGTTTTTAGCTTGTTATTCAAAGGAAGTGCTTCATTCTTAACTCTGTAAATGGATAAGGCACCAGTTAGGTTAATCCACAAAATTCAAGCCTAGGCAGAATCAACCTAAATTTGAAATTTACCTTTACTGTTATTTTTTTAATGCTCACATCACACCATTAAAATATAGAGTTAAAGAGGATTTTGAAGATGATTTAGCCAATCAAGCTCATTCTCTAAATTGTCAATGTAAAATTATAATATATTTTAACATCATTAAAATTATTGTTGCAATATGAGAAATGATTTTGTGTAAAGTGGAACTTTCCTTGGTTTTGCAAAGCCTAAAGTGCAAAGGAGAACAATTTTAAAATCTATCTCATAGTCGTTTGTCACTGACCTAGGGTTCTTAATTATAGGATCTAGTTAATCCTTCAAAAAACCTAGACAATCAATTGGAAACACCAATAGATTGGTGACTCTATTGGGGAAGTCAAGAATAAGTTATAGTGCATACCCTAGTTATTCTAGACTTGTGAAAATTCATTTACTTATTCTATCTAGTGGTCTAGACTTGGGAAAATTGAGTCAAGAAAAATTATTTTAAGTCATCTGTTGACTAAAAATTTGAATAAATCTCCTCAAAGTTTTGAAATTCATTCAAAATTATTGTGAAATATTTATGAAATATCCCCATTTATTTGGGTGGTGAATCTGATACCTCCAAAGACTGGTTGAACTGCTAGGAAATATTGCATTCAACCCACAATCTTAATTCATTTCCTGCATAACCCATGAGAGATATGCATGCATACAAGTAACCACAATGCATAGATCAAATAGACAAGCCACAAGATAACACAAGATATACCCTAGGAAAACCCTCAAGAGGGAAAAACCCAACCTCCAAAAGCATCCATACTCCATCATATTATTCAGCAATAAATCAATACAAGAGTTACAATTAATACCTCTTAAGCATCAAGCCCTCCAATGCATTCACATGTGTCCAAGCATGAATCCACACAACACATGCCATGTTTCACAAATTCACTCCACAAGAAGACTCAATAATGACAGCAAACCCACTCAGACAACCTAAACATTACATATGTGTTTGCTTTTATAGACACAAGCTCACACAAAATACAACTACTGGTAAGGTAAAACCATGTGCCACAAAACCATGTGAATACAAAACCACTAACCCCTTATTTAATATTGGGTACTAATACATCACATTATTTAATATTTCCCCAATATTAAATTATTATCACATGTCTCCCACACATCAAATAATAATACGATGTTACAGTACAACATCAAGTGGGACCCAGATAATTACCTAGTGTGATTATTCACACCACCAAGGTGAATCACAACTAAATAATTATTTAATTACAATATTATATTAAATAAATTTATGCAATGGTGTACAACACCATATCCCAACATTCTCCCACTTGTAGTATACATTACATAAGGGATCAATGCATGATATACATCATCATATCCATACATGAAACCACATGAATCTCCATAATGCTCTCGTGCTCCATCAAGATATTTGCAATAAGAAGAAAGTGACCACCATCTCAAGCAAAAAATCCTCTCATCCTCCAATGTGCCACTTATGGAAGAAAAGGAACATGCCAAGGGGAAGATGCGCCAATCCATGAGCACAAGCATAAAATCCAAGTGATAACAAAGGCTCTAACCAAGTTGTTGTCAACTAAAAAACCCACACGAGTAGAAATAGCATACACAACACATGATAATACATCCAACCATCCATACCCCCAAGGTATCAATACATCAGTAAACCCATGCCAAGAACATATGCAACCTGTAAACTGCAACCAAGCTCCTTGTATCAAATTTTTCAATGAAGAACATACATATCCAAGAACTTCCACTGCATAGGTAATTTCAAAGCATATCAAGTCTACCAATCAACACTATACATCAAGGTGTGATAAGCAAATCAAAACATGAAGTACCAAGAACAATAAAAATGATCCACACATTCAACCTAAAGAGCTGCATAATCTCTCACAATATGTTGCCACCATCCTCCCTAAAACATGAACATCCAAGAAGGAACCATGAAGAAGAGAAACATGTAAACCATAATGTCCTTCTACCAACACCTCAAAAGTGTATTGTTGTGTCAAGTATGATCTCCTAAACAACCCCAAATGAAAAACCTCAAAAACATCCATAACACTCAATCTCATAGATCAAGTACAACATATAAACCAATTTAACAATGCCAACATGGATGTAAGCCTCTCAAATCGATAAGATCAAACTCATAGTATCCATTCCCAATACTAGAAATCATCCCATTAATCATCTCCCAACAATCATCATCAAAGAATGATATCATAAACTCAAATGTACAAGGAGATAACCATGCCATAACATCCCTCAAAATGAATCCTCCAAAACTAACAATCAATAGCTCAAGATCCATATCTATGAAAGATAAAGCATATGAACTCATGTTAAACCAATCCTTAAATGAGTATCCATAATCAATCACCATGAATCAACTCAAGCCCATGAGAAATCAAAGCATGAAACATAACACATTTGAAAGATATAATGGGAAAATACCTCTCAAATCATAAACCGTCAAGTAGACCAAGAGTGGGGAATTAGAATGCTCCTCCAGGATAACCAAGCCATCATGAATCACTCTAAGAACAATCTCCTCTAACGGTCTATCATGAACTCACATCCATATCTGGGTGAAATCTCCTCGATCTTCCTTTTGAAACCTCCAAAGAGTAACTATCTCAATCAAATGTCTTTAATCACAAGAGAACTCCAACCATCACCTACATCTCTAAGTATCCACGAGCTCCTGTAAGCGATCAATACATGCCAAACTCTAAATGCAACATAGCACCATCATGAAGTAATCAAGAAAATTATCAATGTACTTAATACAAAGAGAATCACACACAATCAATGTCAGCTCCAGCCATAGAATCAAGAACCTATCATGACAACATGATCTAACCATCTCCTCCTAGGAGATCACATGCACCATAACATACATCCTGGTCTCAAGAGAACATTTAATATGCCAAACTCTAAACTAGTATCAAGAGTATAACATGACAGCATAACAAATACACTCTAAACCAAGAAACCATATCTCCAATCACATGAAGATAGCCATACCAATGATGCATCCACATCATTTCCAACAACTCCCACTAAATCATAATACGAGCTACACATGGCATCATGACTACCATCTCCTCCATGAAGATCATCCAGGTCTGCACACACTCAACTGCAATATCAGTAACATACAAGTGTAACCAAGATCTCCAAGCCAAGAAGATACATACAACCAAAAACAAAACATCACAAACCAATCCAACACCACCAAGTCATCACTGTAAAAGAGCTCCCACTGAAAGTGTATAACAAATTAATGTACCAAGCTATCATGACATTGTGATCAAACCACATGCTACAAGTCCCATCAACAAACTAATCAAGTACTCAAATCATTTTCCCTCTCAATCCTGAAACAACATACCAATGCACAAATGACCATAGACAAGGCCAACTAATAAAATCTACAACAACAATGAATCAAACCTGGTGGATATAGAAAGTCCACATCCAATTCATCCCACTGCAACTGAATGGGTGATCAATCCATACAACTGCATAACTCATAGATCCAACCACTGAAACATGCAAACTCATCATCACATTAGTAACCTGCAAATCAAGATATCAAAGAAGATAATCTTGTAGACATCAAGACTTAAACACCAAATCAACCAGAGATTTTATTTTCCAACCATGTCCACAAAGGAGTAATCATATTCAAGGAACCAAATAAGCATCAAGAAGATAAGAACAATCTGCTAACATCAAACCATATCACCACCAAACAACCAGATACATGATCATGTCATTCCAATGCATCAACTGTACCTGCATACCCATGACACCATAACCATATCCATCACTGTACTTGCACTAATATAAAACTCCAAGTCTCAAACCATGTCCAACCATGTCCTCAAAACCCAAGACAGCCTATGTATCTATCACCATCAAAGTTCCAACTCTAAAAATCACTTATAAACCTGTACTTGGAAGCACCAATATGATAATCAGTTGTAGTATCATAAATAACATATAAAAAAATTGTACTTCCTCAAGGTTTCACCTCTTGACTCATCTAGATGCTCACACAATCACACCCTGAATCTTAGGCACCTACAAGAGATCAAACAAGTACTAAGCTCAACTTGTTCCTCAAACTAATAAACAATCTGAACCACTATGTAGTACACTACAAATTCTCTCCAACACCTCTTCAAAATCGAAAATCTGATTTTGTATGTAAAATTTATGACCAAAACTGTGCAAATGAGAACATCTGACTTCTAGGCTCCAAAAACATGTCAAAATGGAAAAATCAAGGAACCAAACCTTTACCACTATGTAGTTCTCAAAACCAGCTTTCCAACAACTACAAGAAGTCAAAAATCCGACATCATGGAAGAAATTTACATGCATTTGAAAAAAACTACTAGAAAATGTCCAATTTGCCCCCCGTGGTGTCTCTATGGTGGCCCACTGGTAGCCCATCGGTATCGGTGGCCAGTCAGTGGCACCCTGGTGGCGGACCCGAAAGGGTTATTAAACTCAGTTTAATTTTCATTTTTTAAAAATCTAATACTCCTCCCTGCCGGACCCGACGTCAGTATTAAAATCGGCTTATAAGTATTTGACGTCCGGCTCTTTGCAGTTTCTATTGGTGAACTTTTGTTTTGAATGAATTTTAATTTCAAAATTTTCAAAATTAAAAACAAATGTCGACAGTTCCTACCTACCGGCCAACAAAGAGTACCGTTGGTAAGCAGTACTATCAGCCTAGCCGACAATACTATCTGCGGCAATACTGCTATTGACAAGCAGTACGATGGCGAGGGCATGGGGGGTCTACAGACCCCCCCACGACTTGCCCTTTTTTTTATTTTTTTTATTTTAATTTAATAAAAATTCTAACCCTTTTGTGATTATTTTTGTAGGTATTTAAATAATATTTTTTTTCAACAAACCCCTAATGATGAATTTTTTCTACAAATATTTTAATGATGGGATTTTAATTTTATTTTTCTGCACATGTTGAAATTGGGCAAATTGGCCCTTTTGCTAAAAAATTTGCATTTTTTTCAACTTCTCAAAATAGGTCAAATTTTATATCAAAATTCGTCTCTTGGCCAACCTGAATCCAACCATGACGTCCATTTTATTCTAGGAGGTCATTTGTAAAATTTCCCCCACAAACCCCCAATTGAATGCACAACCAAGAAACCCTTTTTCACCCAAAATTGGAAAATTTTAGATATGCAATAAACCCAACACATCTTGACAACCCAAAAGCCCAAATCAACAAATAAACACCTGCAACATGTGTTACAAATCTTGTAATGCCTCAAACTCTACATGCATGTCCATGGCTTCAACTTTGCAAAAAGTTCTCAAACTAGGGTTATAATAAAAATTCTTCAACCATGAAAACTTTGATACCACTTGTTAGGAAATATTACTTTCAACCCACAATCTTAATTCATTTCCTACATAACCCATGAGAGATAAACATGCATACAAGTAACCACAATGCATAGATCAAATAGACAAACCACAAGATAACACAAGATCTCCTACACATTAAATAATAATAATACAATGTTACAATACAACATCAAGTGGACCCCAAATAATTACCTAGTGTGATTATCCACACCACCAAGGTGCATCACAACTAAATAATTATTTAATTACAATATTATAATAAATCAATTTATGCAATGGTGTACAACACTGGATATCCCAACATGAACAAGGATTATTTCAAGAGATTATGCCAAAATGGATGGAAGGTCTTTATTCAAAGGTGATCCTACAAAGAGGTTTGATACTGAGTTAAATGATAAAAAGTAGACATGGAAAGCTAAGGATATTGGTAAGTCAAACCCTACTCAAGGAAATCGATTTCTTTATACAAGTAGTGATGACAGTTCTACAAGTTCGCCAATTAGATATTTAAGTTCTGGAATTCTAGGGTTAAATATGAAAATTTTAAAAAAGAAATAACTCTTGTTAGGACAAAGACAACAAGCTTATCAAGAAAATCTTGAAAGATAAATAGAACTAAACCAAAGGGAATATGATCTTAGACATAGTGTTATGCTATTTTTGTAGTCCAAGAACAGACCCATTTTTCCTATGAGAATCCTTCTACATCTGGAATGGCTCAGTTTACAACCATTAATACTCCCCAAGTTGTCCCACAAACCCTAAAATTTGTAAATGTGCTTTAGACTGAGGAGGAGTTATTGAAAGAAGTGAATGATATTCATTTTGAATTAAGCAAACTAGATTAAGTGAAAGTTAAGGAAGCAATGAGAATGAGAAAGGACATGAGGAGAAAAATAGAAAGTATGAAAACCTCATACATTTCTTGTGGTGTTTCAACATTGACAACACAAAATCTTGTTGGAAGCAGCAATCCCATAAGACATGGGATGACTAAATTTATTAAGACCTATGGGAAAATCCAAGTGAACCCATTGTCGGATAAACCTTAAAAATTTGACTTTAAGCCAAATGGGCATACAAAACCTGCAACTGTGTAACCTTTGTTATTTTAAAATTATCCATTGATTTAAAATTATATCTATCTAAGAAGCATACTAGAATTTACAATTTAGAAATTTTAGGAAATTTTTCCTTTACCACCAAAACAAAAAAAAAGTGAAAGAAAAAAGAGGGGTCCTCATTTTGTTGGAAAAAAATGGGGCATGTTATGAGACCACACAATAATAAGTCCATGTTATGATATTTTTAATCCCTCATGAAAAAGGGTGACAAATTCCCCCTCTTGATTCAAACTCCAAACTTTGTAAAGCATTTTTTTTTCTCATGTGCCACTTTCATCTCATGGTAGTCCTTAGACCTCACTATAATAATGTTCCAATCATTTCTTATGATTGTGAGAGTTTAATAAATTTTCAAAGTGATTGGATTTTTTTTTGTTGGTATTCACCTATATAATTTTGTTTCCATAAACACCATACAAATTTCGGTTTCTCTCATTGAAGAATTATTCTTATTGGTTGTCATAAATTAGATAATTTAGTTGTTTCTTTTGAGTACATAAAAAATCATGGTATTATCAAGTGTATTACTTCATTTAACAAGATTTGACCCATCATTTTTCTCATGGAAGAGATCTCAAGTGGGATAGAAATAGGATACAACCACCATGCTCTGGAACCATGGTTTCATTTTCTTAGGGAATCAAGTGTAGGTTGACTATATCAATGAATTAATATGATCCCTTAATTGATATTTATACGACCTATGTATGTTATTATTTGTAATGCAATTTTTTTTAACATGTTTGTATACTAATTGTATATCCCTAAAATAGTTAGAATGTTGACCTCCTTTTCTACTAACTAAAATATAAGGACCTAAACCTCATATTCCTCCACATTGTTTACATAATTAAGTTGTAGAAGGTATGGATGCAAAATTTTGTCTCCCTTTAGGTAGATAAGGGAAATAATGATGTTTACCTATTCATTTTTAAGTTTTATCGAAGTAAATTTTATAGATACCATTCAATAAGTGAACATATTTTTGAATTTTGTAGAGGGGTGAATCCATCATGGATTTAATATGTCTCTAATAATTATTCCTCAAATATTTTGAGTTCTTCAATGGATTCTTTGATTTTTTTCATTCATGAAATTTCTTCTTAGTTCATGGATTCTTAGGTCTTGTATATTATGATACTACAATGTAATTATTTTAGGATCCTCAAATGATTTAATATCATGTAGTTAATGCATTTTTTATTTGTATCGTTGCTCCATGTTGGGTCTTAAGTGTCATACGTGACCAATTGATAGAAAAGTATCCTCGTAGTTTCATGGAAAATCATTTGATAAACATATAATTAAGAAAGCTAAGATTTTTATGATATAAATCTTATGCAAGATTCTTACACTTGGGAAAGACTATAGTGTGAACGTAAAATCCTTGAAAGTACTTATTGTCTTTATCGGAGTACCATCCACTTGTGTGAACAAATTTTGTAATAGATATTAATGGAATACCCAAAATTTTGGCTAGCTTCTTGAGCATTACAATGATACTAGCACCAAAATCAATAATTCAATTATGTACTACATGATTTCCAACAACTACTAAAATGTAAAGCAAAGGAATTTTATTGTTCTTACCTCAAATACTTTGATGTGGAAAACATGGGGATAATCACCATATTTGGATCAATTTTTTGGTGTCATTATCTTCAATCACTTATTTGCCTCTTATAATAGATTCATTGGAAGTAGTAAGGCATCACGCATTGTTAAATTTGTAGGAGTGTTTATTTATGAGCTCTATAGCATTGAACTACTCAATAGGAACTATATTTTATTATGAGGTGTACCCTACCCAATATTTCCTTAGCATATCAATTAATGGAACTTGTAGTCTTGATCAATTGTGAGGTGAATTTAGTTATTTTGTTACTAATGGTATTACTTTCCTATATTTCTAAGGATCCTTCTTGAGCCTCAAAAGGATCATTCACCCTATGAGTGGATAGGGCCCACTTGAAAGACTAAAATCTGGTTGTGAAGGATGATTTTATTTAGTCTCACCTAAAATCACCAGGTTGGTTGTGTTGTAGAAGTAGATTCAACATAAGATGGAGCTTTCTTGTGTTACAAAATTTTAATCTATAATCCAATTGTTTAACATCAAATTATGATACCGATTGGCGATATACAAGGCTTAGACATACAATATAGAAACCTAAAATTTGTGTGTAAATCTAAAATTTAAGTGTTCCTAATCTTGGATTTCCATGAAGAGATTTAGTGGATTTAAATTAGAAAACACCATTATTGCATCACATAACACAATATTTACATGGATAAACCCTTGCAATAAAAAACTCCACAAAGAAGAGATACCAAACATGTATTAACTTTGAAATTAATATTATAATACAATAATACTTCCATTCTCCTTTTTGCCTCCAATTTGGCAGGACCTATGTACTTATGAACAATATCAATAATCTAACTCTACCACATTCCTATAAATATTCCTTTGTGTTCCAACCTATTATACAACTTTCCACTATCCCATGGCTCCAATTTATAGAATTTTATGACAAGGGAGACCATTGGTGGTTTACAAAAAAAGAGGAATCTCAACAAGAACCAACAAGGTATCCAAAAATGGATCTTTATGAATTCCCACACCCAAGGCAACTCAAGGGTCACCCTCTTCCCTCTCAAGTGCCCAAGCCTCATGGACAACTTCTAAAATACCAAGAGTTACTCAAGGAAAATCCAAAAGTTTGTCCTCACCCTCTCAAGTGCCCAACTTGGAGAATTATAAAATACATGTGTAGAACTCAAGATTCATCCTCCACTCTTTCCTAAGCACCCCACTTGGATGTGGAACTATAATTAATTATTTTTTTCTTCACAAGTCACCTTTACCACTATCAATGGACGTCTCCTTCCTTATGAATGTATTAAAAATAATATGTGAAATTAAACATTACAAATTAATTCCAATAACACCCTAAGTGCCTAGAGACACTTTGCAAGGATGTTGGAAACATGTAAAATGGCATTATATTTACAAGGTAGTTGGGTTTTAAATCATAACATCTAGTTCAATCTACATGGGGATTCTAAATCAATCACAAATTTTTATTCCACTAACCTTATCAAGCTCTAAAAGAGTCCTCTCGGATTGAGACATGGATCAATTAAGCCTTCTTCAATATGATTGATCAATAGAAGGAGAAGGTTATTGTTTCCCTAGAGGATTTTCAACCCTAAGGTTGGTTGTTACAAAGAAGGTGAACTTAACTCCCTTACAAAGTTCATGTAGCAACACAAAATCTATTGCACTCTATTTTTATGTTTTTCTTAATATTTAATGGATGGATTGGCACTCCTAACTAAATTCAAATAAATATATTTTGAAAGGGAATGAAGGAAATAAATCTTTCTAGATTGGTTCTCAAACCTATATTTTTAGAGATGCATATAAGTGCTTCAATACCAATTTACTTCTCATTGATGTTTGTTTGCATTCATGTACCAATATATTGTTTGTTCATGGGGAATGAGGAAACCCACCTCTGTTATGGTCATGAGATTGGACATGGTGGTGAATGGTTGGAGATGGTGATGACTTGATATGCTTCCTTCTATTTAGATGTGAACAACTCACTTTATAACTTGAAAAAATTCCACTTATGAGTGATACACTTATTAACAAATAAACACAAACCCACCTCTCAACCCTAACTGAAGATGGATACAAACAATATCACTACACTAAAAGGAAGTGAACTAAGGTGTCTATGACCCTCTGGCTAGATAATAAGCACCCCAAATTTTGATGTCATAGTGAGAATTATTGAATTCCAATTAACTCGATGAAGAAATGTTTTGAGGTGATTAGTAGTGATATGAACAAGGTTAAGGGTACAAAATACAAAATAGGAGATTCTAAATTTGAGTGAAAATGAAATAAACTTTTTTGATAACTTTTGCTTCACAAAAATTTAGCTTAGCCTCTCCCTCTAGTATTATGATAGAGCATATGCCTTACTTTCACTACTAATTCTTGACTACTCATTAAAAATCAAGTGGTTCATGAAATCCCTTATATAGAAAAGGGGGGCCTAGCTACTACATTTTAAATTTCTTAATCAAACATTCCCTTTCATTAATCTCTCAATTCAACACTATCTTGAATTAGTTAATTAATGAAAATTAAATGAATAAGCGCTATATTTAATTACAACTTTTTTCTCTTTAAGGTGAAAATTGAGTAGACAAACTAAATGAAATCGTAGATTCCTCTCCAAATCAAGTGAGGTTGAATCAACAAGATAAAATTTACCCATTGTTAAACAATCAAATTTATTGTTCAGCAATTCACTCACTAATTGGTTGAGTTGGAAAAGAATTGGGATAGACATGATCGTGTGGTTGTAATTCATGCAAGGATTCCCAAGTAGTAGTGTACCATGTAGAGGTCCTTGTCTTGGCTATTGAGACCCATATAGATTTATTTATCCCCTAGAAAAATACTATAGCTATAAAATGTTTCCTTTTAACTTAGCTACCATTTCCAAATTTAGGATTTTGAGAGAACCCAAAAAGTGCTTGAATGATTGTATTAGTATAGAATAAGCTTTATTGTTTGCCCCAAGATGTGATTCATGGAAGAAAAACTAGTGAATCAAATAGAAAGGTTTCATCTTATCTTCCTTTTGAGATAATGATAAATCAAAATGCAACCATCAATAACGACATTTTCTCTTCTCATAGGCAATGATATTTCCCCCAATTCAAAAAATAGTGAATTAATTAATCTCTTCTCCTACATCGTGAGCCATTTTGAAAACCAAAGATTTTAGAGATCTATCTATCCAAAATGTTTAGAGAAGTGGATTATGTCCATTCCATCTATTTCAATCAAGAGGCTCTCTACAATCTAATTGGTCATGTACCCATACATGTCTACAATGATAATATCTCCTAGCCTAGATCTACTCTCTTTATATCGATATTTTCCTTGGTGTTCATCAAAGTGACCATAACCATAAGAGGGCTCTTAGGTTTAACACTTGATTTTTTATAATAGCATGTGTCTCCATGACCCTCTTCTTTGTACATGTTATTTGGTTTAATTGCACCAAAATTTGGACATTGACCTATAATTCTTTATTTAGCTTATAGGAATCTCCTTCCTCCCAATAAACTAGGGAATTTATGTTAGAGGTAGAGGACTCCTAATAGGTACATTCTAGAGTGTTCCTAGCTATGAATACCTACTCTTACTAAATGAGGTAGCCAGTTGATTTACAAGTGAAACACCATTGATTGTGTTCATATGCTACATTATTTTGGACAATGACAACAGCCTTTAGGGTGCATCTTGTTTTGTAGATTAAGAGATTCATTATATCCTATGGATGGGTTGAAGGACCTAAATTGGTGGAAAGGAAACATATTTTTAGTGTCATTTTCTATTGATTTGGCATATAACCTAGGTTGTTAAAAAACCCTAATATGGTCATTGGTCTCCTTAGGTAGCTTGCCTCTTTAGAGCCACAATCTTGTCTTAGAATACTCTTGTGAACTTTTTAATCTATTCTATATTATTAATTTTCTATGGGAGGGAATGAAGGTATAGGTACACCTAATAGTTAGGGATGAGTCACTTTTTAATAACAATGGATTTAGGCACAAGTTCATTAATGGAGAAGAAGGATTGGGGTATGTAATTGATAATTGCATCAAAGGTTGTCTAATAAAGAATTTTCTCCCTTTGACATAATTATAGTTGTTGTCTTGAGATTGTGGGATTTTGGATAGTGTAATACATACAATAGAGAGAGGTTATTTGTCAACAATCATCACTAATATTTTTATTAAACATGTCAAAGAGATGAAAAGAGGAATAATACTGGTTTTAAGGATCTCTTCATTCAAAGTACCTTTAACATCTAGCTCACAATAATGACACCAAACAAAATCCCCTCCACATATAATGATGCAAACTAAGTTCTCTCCATATCAATCATCAAATACATGTTAGAATAAACATCGAGTTTATGGATCTATACACATATTTTATATTTTATATACATCAAAACTAACATAGCAGTGTTAATTCTTAGCATATAAGGTCACATTTCTTTTTAGGGCGATTATTTCTTCCTTCAAACCCATGTCCACCAAGTCTTCTCATATCATAGTATGCTTAAAGTCAAATTAATTTGAAGTCATCATCATTGTATCCCATGCACTCTATAACCTATGAATATGATCTCCATTAGAGTCTCATACCTCTCTTCTTGAATTACTTTCTTTAGAGTAAGAGATTGCATATATACAATCAAAAGGAACAATGGCTTATGCCCTATACACTAATCAAGACTACAAAAATTGAGCTCAAAGAAAAAATAAATATCAATCTAAGTGCTAACTTCACCTATAATCTATAAAGATTATTGATCTATGATTGATCTTCATTCATTTAAATCTAATTTTCTAACTCCAATCCTTCCTCCATAATTGTCATGACTCCTAGAGAGGATGCATATCTTAATTGAATGGTAATTTGTGGCATAATCTGAAATGAATGGCTAATTGCATTTGGGAAGGAATCATGGTGTTCAAAAGAGGAATTGAAAGATCTCCACATTCCCTTCGGACCACAAATGAGAGGCCACATACTGTAGAATTATTTGTGGTTAGAATAGTGACATGAATCCTTGTGGAAGTTTTTCATCCATTGTCCATCATGTTATCATGAGTACAAATCAACTATGGGTGCTCTTTTGGGGATTTTTCATACCTTTGGGTATCTTGATTTCACATAGGCACACCACTTTCTTTTCTTTTTGCATTCATTCTTAAAGTTATAGACCCACAACACGTTTGATGTATATACTATGAAAAACTTTTGAGGCATGCATTTTCTTCTGTCATCTAATCAAATGGAAATAGACGGTGAATGGCTTCCTCTTAAGATTGTGCAAAGCTAACACATCATTACAAGTTTAATCACTTTTGTTTTCAAGGCACAAAGTGCAAACATTACTAAGAAGCTTATCAATGGAAAGTGTTGATTTGAAGGTATAAATCCACCCAATACTGATAGAGCTCACTGAGAGACTGACTTCAAGGCAATATAAAACCTTGGTACTAAGGGTTGTGGCCTTCTCAACACTACATTTACCATTTGAAATGCCATTCCATATCTCAACGAATGCCAAATTTGGATGTAGAAACATTGCTCACCATTGAAGCATTCAACATTGTGCAAGAGGATGCATCATTTTAATGGTGTATGACCTGTAAGTTCAAAGTTCAACTCTTAGGAGTTTGTCGCTCGTACTCTACATGTCACAAACCCAAACTTTCAATCTCTTAAAATCACCTCTTTTATTATAAAAGTTAATATTGATTAATAGTTTCAAATGTTATATTGTTGGTTGTGTTTGTTAACAATTCATATTTTAGAGGTGGTAGAAATAGAAAATGGGCTTTGAATTTTGTATTACCTTCTAATATAATTATTATATTTTTTATTTTTGATATAAATTTTATTCATTATTTTATTATATCATATTTATTGATATATCTTTAAATTACCCCACCTAGTGTTTCAATTTGGTTATGTTCATGATTGAATATTGTATGTTATTTATTAACTTTTAAATATTTTATGTCAAGTTTATATATTTTCAATTGAGAGTCAAAGATTGAGTATTTGTTCGGCCAAAATCACATAAGACACAATTCTAATCTCATTTCTTATTTATTGCACCTTCAAAAGATTTAAACCTTGAGAAATGATGTAATGAATAAACATACCATCACTCTTGCCAATTAAACTTAAAATAAATTATTTATTTTTTAACTTTAGTTTTAATAAATAAATAAAACTTTTCTCTAAAACAATAATTGACTTCTAAATTATATCTTCTCTTAGAAGTGCATGCATCTTTCTTCAATAGTTTATGCTCTTTCTCCTTTTCCATACATAGAAAAACTTGCAAATGAATCCCTAAAAATATATTATTGGTTTTTCCCATAGAATAGAGGAGAGACCAAGTCCCGCAAACTAACATGTTTTATAATTGACAAAATTGAATTTTAACAAATTATGTTTTTTATTAGGAAAAGCGGGTTTTGAAGGGGCCCTAAAACCCTTTACAACGGATAAAAGTTGCTAAAAAGAAAGAAACAGTAATACCCACAACCCACAAAATTCAAAAATGTTGGCAAAAGATAAAGCTAGAAAACCCGCCAGCAACCCAACAGCAAAACATCAGCACTAAGGCTGAACAACCAAAAACAACAACAAAAAACTACAACATTTTATCAAGAACATTGGCCAAGTCCATATTTTCAGCAATGACCTTGTCCTGCATCTTGACCACATCTTGAAGATCCTGGAACGTAATGGCAACCCTTTTCTTAGTCTTGCTCCTCGTTCGTAGGCAAAGACCAGCTTCCAAATTCCTCTCCTCATTAGGACCATTATCCTCATTCCTATCCTCCAGGTTCATGTGGTTAACCTCAGCAATGGCCGCCTCATGTTCGCCTAGATCCAAAGACTAACCAATCCACTTAATGGCTTTCTCATTAAAAATCGACAAGCCCTTAGCACTAGTTTTCAGAGACTGATTATTGATACAAACTACAGTCTACAAATCATTGTTGATCTTGCTCATTCTTTCCTCCATACTCACAATCCACTCCTCATTGATCCTTTGAACAACAATTTCTAGAGAGATCAACCTTTCCTCATGGATTTTACCATACTCATAATTTATCAAGAATCACATTCATTGTCTTGACCTTACCTCTCACTATCCATTCCTTTTGGTTACAGTTCACTAACGCAAAACAGACATCCTGCCAATTTTTAATCTTGGAATTAAGCTCCTTCACTTCTAAGAAAAGCCATTTCACAAGAGAGAGCATGTTACAAGTGTCATCCTCCACCATTCTACAAAACAAGTCCATATTAATCTCCTCCCAATTAACCAACTCGGTAGCAAGAATATCAACATTCTCATTGGGTTCCTCCTGAATCCCATATTTTCCCTCCAAATCCTCCTCTACACGGGAGTCCTCAACTTCAATTAACTTCACTTTCACTTAGTGCTTCTCAGGGATGTCGGCCAAATTAGCCAGAATTTCAAGCCACTTTGCCTTAACATCAACCTGCTTAACCTGCTCAACATTATTACTAACAAGGGACTCAAAATCATCCTGGCTAGGACCAGCCACCTTGGAATTCACAAAACCCTCATCCTCCTACCCAATATCCACCATTGGCTGCTTGTTTCTCTCATTAACATCACCCTTAACCCCTTTAACAACAAGAACAGGGAAATCCTCCAAACCTTTCAACTCATCCACACCCTGCTTGACATCACGCTTCCCCTTCTTGGGGCACCTTTTCTTCCCCTTCACATTCTTTTTGACCTAGGGAACAATGACCTCCCTCATTTCAATATCTATTTTGTAACCCTTAGACAATGATTTTGAGTCCTCGAATTCATCAACAGACTCACCCTCATCCTCTGAAGATTCATCATAAATAGAGTCTTCTTCCTCAGAGTCCCCTTACCACTCATCTACCAACTGACATGTTTCATACCCATTGTTTTTACCACACTTTTACGCATAGATGGCTTAGGGATAGCCGGTAAGACCTTCATTTTAATGTGATCAAATATAAGACTCATAAGGCCTTCATGAAGAGCAGCCTTCCTGGGATTCTTTTTGTGGTCCTCAATACCGGTTTCCATGGAAACAAGTAAAAGGGAAACGAAACCATATTGTTGTGGCGAAAGTGATTAAGTAACATGAAATGATACCCATAGATAATGGAGAACCTACCCTCCAGAGTGAAGAATTGCATAATTTCCAGAGCAATGTCCCTCCAAAGCAGCTTAATGGATTTACGGGCATACCCACCACTACTAATGAACCTAAGCTTCTGCTTCTCCGAGCCTTTAAAGAAATTTGCTAAGGTCGTCTTGGCCACAGCTCGGTCCCTGTAAAACTTCCTATCCTTCAAAGGAAGACCAAACACCTCAATGATGAAGTCCTCAGTGACGTTGAACTCCACACCTTGGTAATGCAAGACCCTGTTGTTCCAAACATTTACAAAATCCTTCGTCACCTCTGGGTCAGAACCATGAAGCCTCAACAAATAAGGGCAAACTCCACCCTTCTCCAAGTGCTCCCACATAGGCTTATTACCACAGAATTCATCACAAGAGCTTAGCTCCACTTTGCAACAAGCTCCTCCGATGGCGAACTACAACAAACCACTCACAACCTCCTCTTTGTTCTTCTACACAGGAAGAGTTAAGTGAACAAACCAGAAGGAAATGCAAAAAATACCCACAATACGTGTGAGCTTGACAAACCAAGTACTGCCATACCTCAACTCCCAACCCATGATCTCAAAATCAACTAAAAAGCAATTAGTATACAAGCAGGCACTAAACTCAAAGTGTAAAAACTAGCTAAGGAAGAAATAAAAAAATCCCCCCCCCTTAACCGCTTCTTTGGCATGACAACTGGTCATAATTAGATACTATAAAGATTAAGTGGCATGGAATCATAAGTATTCCAATAATTACGAGCCATCACTCCTAAATTAGCGAACTCGTCAGCAAGCGAGTTAGCCTCCCAAAAAACGTGAGTAATTCTCACCTCAGCAAAAGAATTAATGATAGAAATAGCATCATTAATCAGATGGGCTATAGACCAAGACAGCGGACTAATCTTTAGGAGATAGTTTATGATGTTAAGGGAATCCCCTTCTAAGCATAGTTTAGTAAACCTTGCTTCTCTAGCCAATAAGAGGCCATGATAGGCTGCAGTTGTTAACAAATCATGTTTGTGATAGCTATAATTATTGTTTTGTTAAGAAAGTAATGTTGATGTAGATCTTGTGTATCATTCAATCCATACTCTCTTTTCCATTTGCTACCTTTTATTTCTAGATTTGAAACTAGTCATGTTTACTCATAACAAAATGAATGTTTTTTGCTAAATTTGGTGAAAAACTTTTATGCTATAGAGCTTTAGCAATAGTATTTGATTCAATTTGCAGAGTTTGGGTTAATTCCACTATACACTGAGTCTTCAACGAGGATTGTTTAGCTTATATATATGTGAGAACTAGATGGTTTGTTTGTAAGGAAGAATTTAAACTATTATGTGATATGTTTACTTCTTTTGTCTTCAATAAATAGAAGCAATTTTTTTGATAGAGGATTTGTATCATTCACAAAGAATTTTTTAGTTGTCCAATATGGAAGTACAAGCCTTTAGGCTGAAACCTCTTCAACTGAGAGTCAAGGACTAAGGGACATCCATTCCACCAAATTCTCCTAGGGCATGATCCCGACCTCATCCCTTATGATGTCGGGACCTTGCACTCAACAAAACTTGATCCCTAGTGGGTTCATTTAGAACCATTCAACTTTATCAATAAACCAAAGATCCATTGCCAATAGAAACAATTTTCATTAATGATATCTTTAAAAAAAGGTCAACAGAAGCGGTATAAATGACAATTGATTCTTATTATTTAAATATTAAGGGTGATATTTTTATAAATAATTTGTATGAATCATTGGAAAAATGTAGAAAAGTTATGGAAGTTAAATCTTATCTGTTGGAAAATTCATGAGTCAAGATTTGGTCATTTGGTCATTGTACAAATAGATGCTACCATGATTGTATTAGAATCCAAGTAGAAAGAAATGAGAATTTAAACTTAAATAAGACTTGAATTAGGAAGAACGTATATTTTGCCATCTTGATGAATGTATAAAAATTAAAGATTCAAAGAAATATAACCTAAAATATACTAAAAATAAATAAATATAAGTAAACAATTTACATCTCCATAATTTCCCCCTCGTTCTCGCCTCTGTCAAATATACGAGTCCCAATTTGTAAATGTTTAATATATTTTATATTACATAGTAATCATAAGTTGAAGATGTATTGTACTATGATTGTGATTGATTAAAAATTGTGCATATAAACCCAAAGAAACACTGCGATCAGTCCTCACCTACTACCAACAAAATCTTTACACCCTTTGAGACTCCAATACTCAAAACAAAAAGGGTGTGCAACAACTTTAAAAGAGAAAGAAATTGCGAACCTCTTCGAGTGTTCATGTTAAAAGACCTATTATCAATGCCTTGAATAAATGTTATTGAAGCTCTAAATGCATGGCGAAAGATTGAAACCTAGAGTATTTTTGTTCTGATTTTGTGGAAGTGACGGGCCTATTTGACACAGTAAGAATGTAATTTTAGAATAACAGACTGGGGATTCTTTCAAAAATTTATTGAACATTTGACAATTACTTACAGCCTACGAGAAACCCATTTTGCATCTGGAGAAATGGGATAACTTATAAAGTCAAACGTTTCGCAACTTACATAAATGTGTTGTGGGTTATTAGTTTCCATCCCACAAATCAGAACTTAAGGAAAGGTGGTGTGGGGGTATTGATTTCCATCCCATATCTTTGGATGCCTGGAAAATATTATGGGGCAAGATGAGGGTATTTGTAAGACTACTTTCAATTTCAGTAACAGTACAAAGGAATGCATTCATATCATGTATGATCAGTAAAATAAGTCAAAATATTATTACTTTAAAATAAATGTGAGTCTTTACAGTTACAATCACCATTACCCATGTAATACGGTTGGCACATGCTTCAATAAAATACAAATCATGGATTTGAGTTACAGGTTATATAATCACATATTAAAACATATTATGTTTTTCAACACACTTCAACATTATTTTATATATTTCTCTAAATAAAAGACATATTTGTATATTTAGTAGCCATAAATACAAATTGCATGTAGCATGGCCCCAGCATGAGGGAAATCGAGGCATGCTGCCATATCGTACCACCATAGGGGGCAACCCTACAACAAATCCACCCAACGATCACGTTGCTCGTAATGTAGTTGCAAATGATATAAAGGAAATAAAACAAGATTTTATTTTTTTCCATTTTCTAGTGTCCTCTAGTTTTCTAAAAGAATGCTTCCATTTATTGCTTTCTTGACCAATGTTACAATGTTATTATCAATTGTTAGTCAGGCGGCTACATTAACTTCTATATTCAAGTCAACTACTCTAATTATGACCTTAAGTTGTTTAGGGCTCGTTTACTTTGCCAATTTAAGATGATGTCGGCTAGAGCAGCTACATTGACGTAGTGAAGAGTTTAACCTTCATGATAATATGGGAGTTGTTTAGTTTAGATATCACAGTTGCAAATGTCATGTAGTTTCAAATTTAATCATGTTAACTACTTTGATTAAGATAAAGTGGGAAGGGTCCGAACCCGATACAAAATAAAACAGCCTAATTCAAATCTCATTAAAAAGAATCAAACAAAGACCAACACCGATTTTGATCAGAGCAAAGAACTGGAAAGAAACTAGAAACAAGGGTCTTGACCTTATACGACAGACTTATCCAACAAGTCTCAAGAATGAGAAAAGGAAGGGGTAGAGGGGAGATATTCACGCCTTCAACGAACAATAGTCCAAGCAATGTCATGCGAAAACCCACCGCTAGGGGGGACATGAAACGCCCCCATGGGAAGATCATCATCACATGATGGGGGAGCTGGAGCGCAAGGAGAATAGCAAGCACCATCCTCAAAAGATCCCAGGGGTAGAGTTGAAGCAGCCAGGGGAGCAAGAGAAGCACACAGAGGAGAAACACCAGCTGGAACCTGTTGTGACCTTTAAACACACCACCCCATTCAAAATGGATACCCCCTAATTTTTGCCCCTTTCGAGTCTTTTGGCTTTGGGTTTGGGTGGTTTTGTGGCAGTCTCTCCTAATCCTTTATATCTTTCCGAGGATGTACCCGTCTTTTGGCCCAATTTGAAATTTTGGCTAAGTCTGGAGTACGTTTTGTCAGATTAGGGTTTATATTCTTCAGGCTTGGTTTTGGGTTAAATTGAGTGAGCAAATTGAAATTTGAGCTTAAAACTACAATCAAGGGGCTTCAGGCAAGTTCCCATTAAAATTTCACTGAATTCTGACAACTTACTCTTTTTAGTAAGTACTCAATTTGGGACCTTTTTCTCAGGGCTTTTGAAAAACTGACTGTTGCATTGGATTCGGGACCCTTAAAAGAACATGCATGCAAAATTTGAGCCAATTCTGAGAACTTACTATTTTTAGCAAGTGCCCCAGTTTAGGACCTTTCCCTAGGGTTTTAGAATTTTGATCACATCACTAAGTTTAAACCCTTTCAGAGGGCTTGCATGCAAAATTTGAATGAATTTTGAGAACTTACTATTTTTAGCAGTTCTATTTTTAGCAGGTCCACCTTTAGTAGGTATGGTGTCACCGAAGCAGCTCCAGAACTTTAGTTTCCATAACAGAGCAGTATGCTACAGAAACGGCATCGAACATAGGTCAATAGAAGCGCATGCAATGAAATTAGGGTTTCCTACTTTTATGCCTAAAATGAAGGGAAAAACTCGAGAAAAACTAAAAACCAATGTATCCCACTACGATCAAAATCCTTCGAGGAATCTACTAGTAAAATTTGAGCGCATTCTGCATACTTACTATTTTTAGTAAATCACTTCCAAAATAGGGCTAAAAATAGCAGGTGAGTGCAAAAGGCAGGTGTGAACAGGTCAGTCAAGTCATGAAACAATAATGAGCCAACGAAGTATTTGTCGTAAAACCTCCAGTCAGATAGTCATGCATGACGATAGGAACTCCCAATTCTCTGGCGAATACTGCTCTTTTCATCATTTCTTCACACGTACCTGCAGCAGCATTCAGGTAATGTCCCTTAATCTCACCCGTCTCAACTTGAGCTTTATAAATTGCTTCTGCACAAAAGCAGAAACGATCTCTCCAGCGCATAAATGTTTGGGAATTCACGTTTTCATCATCCTTGGTAAAGTCAAGTCATGAAGACCACGTTGGGAAAATATCAAGTCTTGAGGAGTTGCAGACGTTTGAAAATCACACGGACTTCAGAAGTTACTAAAATTAAAAAGCAAGGGTAAGTAGGTTGAAAATAGACTAAGTATTCAAATACGCCTAAGAGGGAGACAAGGAAGCTTGAAAAGTTTCCAAGGCATGGAAAATGACGAGACCCCCTCTAAAATGCACCCTAGAGAGGACATAGTCAAATGCACCCTTGAATGAGTTGAAGCAAACACACAAGAGATCAAATGCACCCTCAAGATGTAGAAATTCTATGGCAAAAATAATCAAAACACCAAGGGCAAGATGCACCCAACACAATGAGAACAAGGGTCTAAATGCGCTCTGGATGAAGAGGTGAAAATTTTCTAAGGGAGAAACATGAAAAAACCCCCCTTCAAATGCACT